>PPMH03000006.1:0-370431 GCA_003707945.3 Taiozyma bovis | reverse complement strand
GATAGATCTTCCATGCCCTAAATTAGTGTCCCTTGAGGTCAGTTGTTCTACGAGAAGTTTATATTGTTATAAGGAGGCCATTATCGAGCTATCAAACATGGAACAACTTGAAACTTTGCGGGTGACAAGTAACATCAATTTGTCAATTAAGCCACCAATGGCACCAAACATCATATCACCGCCAGAAGTTTGATGTGTGGAAGATCAATCCCTCTTGCTTGAGAAGCGATTCATATTTACCATGTTGTTAGCTGTTTCAAGATGAACTCCGACCTTGGTACACGTACACAGTGACTTCATAAAAAAGAGCTCATGTACAAGACTAAAAGCTTTTTGAAGAGATGTATTTCATAGACGGTTTTTAGGGCTACACGCCAGGTCCCCAGATCTAGATGAAGTTTAGGGATGACACTAAATAACAATATAATGTGTATCAGAGTAGCCTGTCTCCAGGTATTAAACTAAACATTTAAACTAAACATAACTAAGTGATCTGATGAAAATAAAGCGAGTGAATTGAAGATTAGGTATTGAACAAATGGAAAACGAGAACGTGCAATAACGAATAACGAATAACGAACAACGAATAACGAATAACGAATAACGAATAACGAATAACGATAACTAATAACGATAACTAATAAATTATAATGACTCAATAAACTGATAACCTGGTAACTTGGAAGATATTAAAAGTGAATGCAAAGTAGAATGGTTGATATAAAAAAAATGATGCAGATTATTATTCGGGTATATGTGAGTTGGAGGGTATTAGCATTGATGATATAGTGGACCAGGAGAGTGTTTAGTTGGCCTTGTAGATATATTGATAATCAAAGACATTAGCAGCCTGGCTTTGTGATCTTTTCCAACTAGTGATCTCCATCTTTTTTATGTCCAATCTGAAGAGTCTGACTCTTCTATCTTGTTTGGAATTACCATAGGCACCTTCACCGGCTGAACTACCAAAGCACATCCATAATGGGTTCAGACCTTCATCTTTCCCGTCGTTTTGGATACAACATTCATTGGTGTGTTCATAACCGACAGACATGGCCTGAACGTTGACTTCAGAAAGAATTTTTCTTGTCTCTGGATCAGTTCTAGCAATTAATCTGTGTTTTTCATGATATTGACCCACGATGGCAAATGATCCCTTTGGACGGTACTCTTTGATTGGATAGTGCTGGAACTCAAGAGATAATTTAGGCTTGGTGTCGAGTTGGTCATATTCAGTCTTGATGTACCTTGTGGCTTGATCCTTGGCCGAATCGGTGTATATATCCATGATGTAGATCATACTATTCAATTCAGATTCATTATTCTCATCAAAGACTTTTAGAGCATAGTTCGAGACTTCACCAAAGTTTGCTTTATCTTTAGTGGTGATTGTGGCAAATGGTAACGTTGAGATAAAGTCCAGAATTTCATATCGGTCCACAAAATGAGACTTGTCATTTTCTCCTAAAGCAATGGCATAAGGGATTGAACGTGTAATCATGGGTGACAGGGCTTTCAAGATAGCAGTCTGGTAATCAAAGGCATTAAACCCATCAATCAGATCACCAGTGATGACGACTAAATCAGGAGACTCTGCGTCGAGGACTTGATGGATGAATAGTAAAGAGTTTGGATCTGCTTTGCAGTCCGATGTCGGTTCGAATTGATCCTTGCAGTGACCAAAATTGGAATTGAAATGAAGATCTGAGATTTGTAATACCTTGAATTCAGAATTCTTGTAACGTAATGCGGTCAACTCCTTCTTACCCTCAGCTTTCCTATTGATGCTCAATTTGACAGGGCTTGGTGCATTTGTAGCCAACTCACCATTGACCAGAGTCCAGTCTAATCTCGGTTCAATGACGTTCTCACCAAACAGGTAGGTCATCCCAATAACAGCATCCTCGGCATTGGTCTTGTCATATTTCACCCAAATCCCATTGTCTCGCAGGTCCCAATTATTGTAATTGTAAGTGACATCGAGTCTTGATCTTGGCCTACCAGTAGAAGTTTGAGAATCTTTCACGACGTAGACAGGTGGTTCGGTGACGCCAGGCTTCCCCAGAGCAACGTCGACAATGGCACGGCTAGGACTGTTGAATCTCTTTTGCTTGGACAGGTGGACATATAGGTATTCGTGGTACCACGACCAATCGTGCGGGCTCTTCCCACTCATGTCGATGTTTCTAGGGACTCTTAACCAGGTGACCTCTTCAGTATGGGACTCAGACCCATCATCAGAGACAACTTGAGATTTCTCAATGATCTGGTTGCACATTCCGTTCCAGGCATAGCACCTGATGATCTTGATGTCGTCGATTGGGCCACCGGTGTAAGGATCGACCTGGTTGAAGTTGTTGTGATATATGTTTCTTGTATGTAGGTTGAAGAAGGTGTAGCAAATGTAAATGAAAGCGATCAATGGCAGCAGGACTCGCTTGAAGATACGAACAAGCCTGTACGCTGGCACCATAATTAAGGGATGTCTTTGCGGATGCCTGAGGGGGGAGTCAGTGGGTTTTGGAAGGGGAAAGAGGCGATGAATGGCAGGGATCGAGGCCAAAGGAGCTATCACGTCAATTCCAGTGGGACTTTTCGGTGGGATCAGGGGGGAAAAGAGGCGACAACAGAATGGCCAGGTGGTGGCAGTGGAAGGGGCACAGACAACGGTGGCAGAGGAGGTGTGGATGGATCTCGAGGACAGCGGAATTGGAGCGATACAAGGAATCTTCGTAAACTTATGATCCAGTTTATAAAGGATTTTTTTTTTACCAGGGAAGCTGCAGGAAGAACCTGAAACTGGCACATTCTGAGATTTGAGGTGCACAGACCCAACAGCTTCCACCTCCGGAAGCCGTGGCGGTGGGCCAATCAACATAGAGCAGAGACTGGGACTCCAGTGGTTTCTTTGTGGCGATTCAGTGACAAGATCTCTTCAATTCTGGCCCTGTTGCGCCTAAAATAGCTCACATATGTCGGCCTTAAAATAGCCTTAATAGTTTTTTAGCCATTGTAACCACACTCTTTTCTTTTTTGTTAACAATGGATGAACCAGGGACTTGCAAGCACTGTAGAAGATGTCCAGGGGGAACACCTATCGGACACAGTGGTCATAGTTTCCTGAAGTTCTTTCATTGTGTCTTTTTTAGGGCAGGTGTGTAACGTGTTTCATGTTACATGCACAAGTCGTATATTTACATACTATATCACTCCAATGACAATTGCCTTGACTCTGGTGCCCTTCTCCAGCTTTGTGGTACCCGTTTCATCAGAGGAAGGTAGCACTAATAACCCATTTGACCCACTCATACTGCCAACCCGGCTACTTCTTTGAAGGCCTGTTGTCGAGGCGACTAGCTGGTCTGCCTCTTGATAAATCGCCACACGATGATATTCAGGTCTTGGATCGAGCCTTACCGTGTCTTTCAAGGTCACTAGCACCTCGTTTAAAGTAGGCAAACCGCCATCAGGCTTTGCATGACCCTGGAACTTTCTCAATGATGGTAAGACAAATAAGTGGGTGGTCACTGAAGCCGATGCTGGATTCCCTGGAAGTGCAAATATCAGTTTGGTAGACCCCTTATGTTCAACTGTGGCGAATGTCGTAGGCTTCCCCGGTTTCATTGCCACTCTACCGAAATGAATAACACCATTCAGCTTCTGTTCGATTGTAGGCTTCAACAAGTCCAATTCACCCATCGATACACCACCAGTGGTGATAACATAATCAACTTTATCAAAGGCTTCTCTGATCCTCATCTCCGTTTGTGACGTTGTATCTCTGGCAATACCCAAATCAATGACTTCATAGCCCCAATTACTGAAGAAGTTCAACAGTAATGGGCGATTGGTATCATAGATCTGACCTAATTTCAACACATCTTTCTTGTCTTTTAGATTGATCAATTCATCACCAGTGGATAGAACACCAATGATCGGTTTCTTGTATACTTTAACTTCAGAAACACCGATGCTTGCCAATAGGCCAATTTCACCACCAACATTAGAAATCAATGCACCTTTCTTCAAAACAAGCTCGCCTATTTTGGTGTCTGATCCAATATCACGTACATTATCACCTGGCTGAACACCCTGAGCCAAGATTCGAACCTCATCTTCTTCCTCACCGTCATTCTTTGTACTCACCAGTTCGGTCTCTTCAACAGGGATAACAGCGGTTGAACCATCAGGGATAGGAGCTCCCGTGGTGACTCTGGCAATTTCACCCTTTTTCAGGGAACTTCTTTCACCAGGTGATGCGTATGAAACCTGAACGACTTTGTACACACCTGGTCCGTCATCATGATAAACAGCATACCCATCCACTATACTAGCTCTGAAATCGGGCACATTGATCGCGGCCTGAATGTCTTCTGCAATGATCGAACCTGTTATATTGGAGTCATTTATAGAGACAGTATTGGTCAAAGACAAAGGTGTATGTTTGTTGATGAGATCAAGTGCTTCAGACACTGGGATCATTGGATATGGTGAAGATCTTGTCCTTTCTGTTAGCGGTTTGGATAAGTCATTGGATAAGATGTGACGCTTGACACCACCGTGAGAGTGACCATGTGAATGACCGTGATGGTGGTGATGTCCATTATGATGATGTCCATAATGCCCATGATGTCCATGATGTCCATGATGCCCCTGGTGCCCGTGTATACGCTCTGATTTCCCATCTCTCTGCTCTTCATGTAACGATCTCGAACCATCCAACTTCAATTGACCCAAACCATGGCCCAGCACCTCAAGGATACCCACCAGGCACTCCTTCACTGCCTTGTGCGATCCCGGAAGACACAAGATCAAGCTTTCATCTCTAATACCACTAATGAGTCTCCCTAGGGCAGCATATTTCGTGAGAGCCAACGAATGTGTCAGCATCAAGTGTGTGATACCAGGAGTATCCTTCTCCAACAAAGGCTTCACAGCCTCCGGTGTCACGTCTCTCTTGGTAAAACCGGTACCACCTGATGTGATGATGAGATCCAATTCGGACCATTGTACGATTTGGGACTGGATTTGTGGGATGGAGTCAGGGACTATGGATGTTTTGGAAAGGTGATATTCTGGGTGTGGATTGAAGAATTGTTTGACTTCTGAGATGGTCTTGTCCAATTGGGGATCCGCAGATGCTGAGTCTGAGACAATGAGCAGTCCCACTTTGAAAACCATGGTCTCTTGGGGAATTAAGCCTAGACAAATGGCTATTTTAATGGTTTAATGTTTAATGTTGATCTCTTTTTGGCTCCGCGAATGATAACATAATATGTATAGGTATCAACAGGAAAAGAGGAGCCCTACTCTACCAGGACTTTACAATTAGAGGTCATAAAGCTTCATTTCATTCAATTGGCATCAAATATTGGGAGGGTTCTCAAGATTCCCTAAAGACAACAGAACTATTCTCTTTGTCTTCATCTACAGTCTCTGAATGATCCAGTTCTATCAGTTCATGCTCGATAGACTCATCTTCTTCTTCAAACTCATCATTTGAGCTTGACAACAACTCCAATGTTTGATCAAGAGCGGTTTTATCCTTGTCTAGAAACTCCTTCACAGATTTAGGAAGATCAATAGTAATATCTGCTAAGAATGCTGTTTCTTTGACATAAATCAACACAATTGGTGTATCAAATTGGGAGCTTGTCATTGCAAAAACAGCTCTCTTGATTTCTTCAAACTCAATCTTTCTAACAACAAAATCGTTTTGATTGTACTCAGTGTATATCCAGCTGTATAGATCATCTGAATCATCAGTAACAAGTAAATCTTCAGATCTTTTCAAATAGACAAATGTGGTTGGGCTTAAAATAACACCAGTTAATAAGTATGGTTCGGGTTCTTTACCAGACTTTTCAATTAAACGAGTGATATTGTGTGGGGATGATTTCAATTTTTCTTCAATCAATTTGTTTTGTTCTTCCATTAATCTCGTTTTCTTATCACTTACACCTTGTTCTATACTTTGTAAGTCATTCAAAGCATCTTTGAATCTTGAATTCTGGTTCACTTCAAGTGTAGCTTCAGAGTTTAAAAAATCCAAGGTTTGACCTAAAAATGTTGAAATTTGTTTCCCTCTAAACACCCTGGCACTCATTAGATCAGTTGAGATTTCTCTTTTCTTCTTACCCAAACTTCTGAACTCCTTGATTGTGTCTGTAACAACGTCTTTAAATTCAGTGGTGTAAATTTGGGGATATAAGATTTCAGTCAGTTCAAGACCACGAGGGACATAAGAGTCATCATATGAAGGTTCAAGTGCAAAAGCGGCAATATCAGCAAGCTTGGTTATCGTTTGTCTGTTATCTGTATCATCATGCCACAACAGTGAATGAAGAGTCTTGTATAAATTTTGCTTGATCTCATCAGCCTCAATACTAAACATTCCAAAATCACTAACTTCTTCACATTGATCATCTTTAATTTGGTTTTGGAAGAACCTGGATGAGTTCTCGACACCCGCCTGTTTAAGTTGCAGTGTGACATACTTTTGGAATGCTTCATAGGCGTCTCTTAGAGTCTCGATATTACCAAACTCCCTCTTTGCAGCTGGTGGGAATGAAGAAATGAAGTTCTTGATGGAAGTAAATGCTCTTTTGGATTCAGGTTCAAGAAAGGCAAAAAGACGTTGAACTTCTAATAGTAAAGCCACATTATGTGTCTCATCACCTTGCTTAACATCAGCAGCCCCAGCAGGAATTGGAATAGCATTACCACGGAACCAACGTTGGTGATAGCCCAAAGTTGAGAACTCATGTTTGAAGACAGCACTTCTGAAAGCTGGAATCTCATGTAGTATAGTTAAGATTGGATTCAGATAACTTTCATAGTAGCCGTTATTGATAGGCATTAGCACAGCTGGGGAACCTAAAGGTCTTTCATACTTGGTGATATCAGAATAAACAGAATAATCGTTGAAAGTTGGCACTTCACGATTGATGTTCTGATCCACGTATTCCTCATATTCCTCGTATCCTTCACGTTGATGCTCCAATGGTCTTTGATAGGTCTCAATGTTTTCAATATGAGTCGGTAGACTGTTGGTGTTTTGTCTTGATGGTAATGGTGGTGCTTGATCAAATTGTTGATTGTTAGTATTGGAACCATCAGTGGCACCTTGAGGGTAATCATATTGTGGGAAATCATTCAATAATTGAATTGAAGCATCATCTCTCGCTTCAGTAGCAGGTGCTGATTCGTCCTGGCTCTGGAACATGATATTTAGTGCTTGATTAACATCACCATTGGCAGCCTTAACACATTAGTAAAAGTCCTCGCAAAATTAGTACAATGGCAATACTCACTTGCAAAGCTTGTAGAGAGTCCTCTCTTGTAAAGCCCATATCCATGATCTGCTGCAACGCAGTCTCATTAATGGTCATTTTTCAAATGGTGTTGATGTATTTTAAATACGTTTGTGATAAGTTGACTATATATTTTTTTGATTTTTAAATTGCGATCTATTAAAGATACTGGTTATCTACTGGTTATCTACAACAGTCTTCTACTAACAAAATGAATCAATAAAACCGTAAAATACTGTGCTTTGCTGTGCTATGTGTATATATCCCCAAAAATGCCAAACCCAAGTCTATAACCTTCTCAGAAGACATCCGGCAGTCTTTCAATAACATAAGAATGACCACCAACACTCATGATAGGAATACCTGGGACTTTTCTAATACGACGTTTCAAATCAGCATCATTAGTGGCCACGATGTAACATTTATGTTGCATCACTCTATGCACTAAACAATCATCTGCATAGGTCCCCTTATGAGAACAACTTAGTCTTTGTATTCTTGGATCTTTGGCTAATTTCAATGCAATACGGAATTTTGGACCCAGTTTTTCCAATTCTGCAAGGACACAGTCCGTTATTAAAGGAATACATTTGGCATATAAGGAATCCATCATACCTCTAACCAGGTCGATCTTCTTTTGAATGGAAAAGTTAATGAAATTTGTATCGATTAAAACTTGATATGGTGGTTTAATGGCTTCATTAAATTGGAAGAATAAAGCACTTGAAACTTGAGGACTAAGGTGAACTTTGGTTAGTAAAAATTCGTCTAAACTTCAAAAAAGCAATTTGAATTTAGACTTACACATTTCTGGCAAGTTCTGGATCTTCTTTATTTGGTGCTTGCTTCTCTTGATTCTTTTTACTACAGGTAGTTAGTATATGACTCTCATTGACAACTCATTGACAACTCATGTCCTTCATGAAAACTCACATTTTTTGATCTCTGTTCGATATTATACGCTTTGTTGCGGCGAACTTTCTTGTCTTCTTAGCTTTACCCATTGTAATTTACAAGTATCTTTGACTTTGTTCACACATTTGAAAGCTCATCGTTAGTGTAATTTGAAGTATTTTTGAAAAGGTAAATTTTTATTCTCGGTCGGGGACACACTTATCTTTATCCCGATGAGAGACCCATTAACATTAAAAATGATTTGCATAGATCATCCCTTTGTTTAATGGCTTGGATGACTATTTAAACATCTAATTACAACAGTCTGGGAGAGCCCCATGCCTGTATTTAAACTGAGGGGCAAAAAATGGAATTCTATTCAAAAAAAAAAAATGGCGTTACAGACAGGATTCGAACCTGCGAAGGAAAATCCCAATGCCTAACAGCTACTTTTAAACATAGCAGGGCATCGCCTTAACCACTCGGCCACTGTAACCGGTGTTCTTAAATGTTGCAAATTTATAGGACATGATTGAGGCAGTTTAAGGGAAATAAATCCAGTATTTGCAACAAATGCTACTGTCGAGGATGAGAGAAAAGTCAATTACAAGGTTGGGGCTATCATGGTACTATTAGATGTAGTAGTTATCAGCTAGTCATATATCGAAACCAGACCACAGAAAGACCGAAAAAACAAGACACCCAGCTATCTCAAGCTACATGATGATAATATGTGATCTACCAAAAGATTATACTGACTAGAATGGTAGTATACTTGGGAATCGCTTCGGTAATATATCTCAAGTTCATGAAGGTACAATTTGAACAGATTAATTAGAACAAGATTTTGGTACTGGTAAAAAGCCTAAGAAAACAAAAGTGATGAGGTCAAACAAATCATTGGAGTTTAATTTGCAAGAAGATTTTATATGGGCCTAAATAATATCCATGAAGAATTAACTGTTGTATGTAGGTATATTCATTGATCACCTCTTAAAGCACGAATGACTGCAGGTCTTCTCATCATATGTTTAGTCCATTTGTAAACTTCTGGGAATTCCAATTTCAAATCAATACCAATTCTATCAACGACATTATTCCATGGAACAAAGGCTAAATCCGCAATTGTTATGTTTTCACCAACTAGCCACACTGGGTAATCAAAGAATCTGGATTGTGATAATGGAGTAGTTCCTGCAGAATAAGCAGCAGCGTTTTCAACATCTAATTCCATGATTAAGGCTTCTCTTCTTTCAGCTAATGCCATTTCCACAACACCATAAACTCTTCTGACTTCATCTGTGTAACGTTCCACTGCTGATGGGACTTGTTGGGAATGGAAGTATCTAAAATGTAGAGCTTGACCAATCATTGGAGCATGTCCTGATGTTTGGAAAAACACCCAACTTGTGATTTGGGATTGATCATATAGATTATCACTCCAAAGTGGGAATTCATTGAAATCTCTGGCAACTTTTTGGACCAAGTATAGTGTTATAGCACCAGATTCCCAAATAGATAAATTGTCATTATTATGATCGATTAAAGCAGGAACTCTGGCATTTGGATTTATTGAAACAAATTCCGGAGCTCTTTGTTCACCTTTATTAAAATCTAGGAATATGGTATTATATTCCAGATTAAGTTCACTTAATACAATGGCAACTTTGAAACCATTTGGGGCAGATCTGTGGGAGAATAATGTATAACCTTCTAGCGGTTGGTTTTTGAAGAAATGTGAGATTCTGGTTTCTGTCTGTGGGGTGATGTTCTTCTCATTTAGTAGCTGGTGTTGCATGTCTTGGTTGTTCTGCTGCTGGCTCCTAGAAGACTGGCCATTGTTTATGTTTTGTGGAGTGTAAGATGGATTCTGTTGGTTTTGTTGTTGATTCTGTTGTTGGTGTTGTTGGTGTTGCTGCTGTCCTTGGTTATTGATGTTCACGTTTTTCAAGGCGCTAGACAGATTAGAAATGGCAGGTTCTCTTTGTGACATTGTGTCGTATTGGCAAAGCGCTGGCAATGTGTCTATGGGGAGGCTATTGCTTGGAGGAACTATGACGTTCCAGATGGTCTAGGCTTTTTTTTTTCTTGATGAGTTATTGAAAAATGCCTTTTCCACAAAATTCGCGGAATCTTTCAGTCACGTTGGGTTCTTTCCAGTATTAAAGTAGTGGCTTTTACGAGATTGGAAGAGTTTTCTTGGAAGAGAGTTCTCGGAAGAGTCCCTAGATCATTCACTAAGTGGGAATCCCTAGCGAGAAGTTCCATTGGGCGATCCACCAAAAGGAACCTGTAACATACTAAAAAACTGTTCGCGGGGTAGAAAGTACCAAAGGGCCGTAGTTCAATATAATCATTCGCCGAAGCTCTTTTGAAGGGAAACCATTGGAAAACAATGACAGGAAATCATTGGCTCTCGACACACACGATAAAGGCAGTAGAAGGTACAGGTACAGGGCTGTTTTATTTGGCTGCCATGACTACATGACTGTGACTTTCTGCGTGATTCTCATTTAGTCATGGTCATGGGTCTTTCGTTTGTACTTTGGCTTTGACTCATGCACATACAGACCAACAATCAATGTACTATTAATCTTGAATAAGACTGAAATGGAACATACAAAATCAAACTTCAGTCAACTACCACCAAGTCTTCTGGTTAACTGGAAACACCAAACGAAGCCAACAAAAAACACATTCACCAAACTTCGACCCCTGCAGGACTCGAACCTGCGCCCGGGAAAAAAAAACCAAAAAAAGAATCTTTCGTCTTAGCCGCTAGCAAAAATCACTTGAACTTTTTTGGAGGTGGCGTGGGGAGGTCCTGTTCATCTATATAGGGCCACTGATTAGTATTCTTTATTTCTATATATTATATCAATAATATCTTAAATGACTTTATCACTCTTTTTCGATTTGATTTTTAATTGATACTTTTTTGAAATATTTCAATTATAATTTACAATGAAGTTGATCAACTTTAGAATGTACAAATAAATAAGAGATGGTTTCGGTGGATCTACGTCACGCTCACGCTGTTAACCAAGGAACCATTATAGGTATTTTCTGTCCTTTTGTAAAGTATATAACTGGAGAACTTTCTCCAGGTGCTAATTATATTTGATCTAATATTTGGTACGAGCTTCATAACGATGATCGATCTTATACAAGGACTATACTCTCATGGATACTAATAGTAGAGTCCAGCTTGAATTCTCCCCTCATTTTCACCTTGAAAGTTGAAAGTAGCCACAAGAAATGTCATTACCGTACTAATATCGTACTCACATAGTTTCATGAACGACGTTGGTTCGGTGTTAGCGCTTCTCGTATTATTAAGAGTTCAGTTAGAGTTATAAAACCAATGAAAATACTACAAAAATATCTTATAGAATTACCAAAACCTGAAACATTGTATAAGTTAGAACGATGATTATTCATCTGCTGAATGCCCCAGTCAACAGATAGCAGAGATAAAAGAGATAGAAGAGGTTTGTCCTTATAATGAACCCGGGTAATACGCACTGTATCAAGCGTTTTCGCGAAACTTTTTCGCGGAGCTGTTTTATACAGCCAAAGTTGAAAACAGATAATGTTCTGAGATTATGTCTCTATCAATCTTGTCTTCAGATCTCTCCAAGGCAAGCCCCACTCTACACACACATACACACAATCACAATGACCACCAGCTCTCTTGCATCTTCCACCACAGCAATCTCACAACCAAAATATTTCACTCCAGGTATACTCTCTGGAGTTATTGTTTCATTGATCCTACTATTCATCTTGATCACTGCTATTTCATGGTTGGCCTCACTGGATATCAGTTACGGTGCTCTAGAGAAAAGGGCTGATGCTAAGAAGGCCCAATGAGCTGTGCAAATATCCAAAGTTTCACTACGTGCTGGTCATTCTTTAAAAAAATCCCATGATTTTATTCACTTGATGTTGTATTATCTTTTTGTTGTTTGTTGTTATACTTAATAGACCCAAGGAACAATCTTATAAGGAACTTGTTTTTCGTACTCTTCCCATGCCTTGCCATACTTCTCTTTACACTTTGCAGAATCTCTTTGTTGTCTGTGAAGCAATAAAGAAGCAAAGTAAATGGCATAATAGAAAGTCAATGGTGTTTTGAATTCCGCTGTTAGACACCATGCAAACGCGTACAACCAATCACCAAAGTAGTTTGGATGTTGGCTTAGTTTCCACCAGCCGTCAACTAATAATTTAGTCTTTCTATCAGTTGGAATGGATTTCAAATGATTTAGTTTACCTTGACGGAATGAATCCTTTTGATTATTGGAAGCCTTAAAGATATAGAAACCAATGACACTTAACAGAATGATGAATGCTGAGAACTGGGGGCCCAAGGTGATTGGTTCAACAGCTAAGTATCTGGCATGTAAAGAATATGAGAATGGGACTAATGCCAGGTCACCAAAGGCCAACATGAAACCAAAACCATCAGTGGTGATGTCCATCATTGTTAAACAACCTTCTTCGTTCAAAACACCGTCAATGACATAAATGGCCTGCAAAACGTTGAATAGCACCATTGAGTCGGTAAAATAGCCCAATTTCAAATATTGGTGGTGCATTGAGGCCAAATTGATTAGTAACCATAGTAGCATACCTGGTCTCAATTCACAGAAAAGTTTGATATCCCAAGAGCCAATTCTTGGATTTAATTCACGACCAATAAACCAGTCGTAGATGAAATTACCAGTGTTACCACCGACTGATAATATTCTTTCTTTGGTACCTTTACCATTTGGTTTTGTTAATGGGATGAATGAAATGATATAAACGAACATAGCTAATAAGAATGAAAACACAATGGCAACAACAGCGAATTCCAAGATATGGGAGTATAAGAATTGCAATTCAGGTAGTTGGCCATTAGTAATTTGGTATCTAAATGCTAGGATGACAGCCAATAATGAACTCAATGAGACACCGTTAACCAAATATGAAAGTTGTGTGCCATCACGTAATTGAACACCTTTGGCAGTGTAGCCAGGTAGCACCAGATCAAAGAATGTTAAACCGAAGAACCATAATAGGTAATAAGTCCACACTTGTTTGTTAAAGATCAAATCAGAGGCAGTTTTGCCTCTAAAATCTAGCAATTTTTCAAGATCAATGTCAACACCAACTAAATGGTAGTCCTCATTGACCAACTGGTGGAAAACGATCAGAAGAGAAGGAAGACCCAACGTGATGGCAATCACACCTGGAAGACCTCCAAACTCCTTGTGCTTTGTCACTGGATTCAAAGCTGACATCCTGTCCCTGTTTGTGGTGGTTGCTGTTGTTTTACACAGAAATCTTTGTGTTTATAGCTTTTTTTAACCAGCTCGTATATCATCTTTCTTATACGAGATTTACTATACTTTGCCTTGATTGTTTTGCTGGCTGTGTTTTGAACTTTCACCTTGGATTGATCCTGGATTGATCCTTACACGGTAGACTGCAAGCATCTACAAGGGAATCAGATATTTGGTTACATCAACTTTGATACCCAATAGCTGAATTTAGTGACCGTAGATAGGTGGTTAGTAGCAGATACAATTCGATTAAAAGACTCTCTCCCGAACCACTGATAAGTTCGATAAGATCTTCTTTTGAGACCTTCTGTGGATGCTCTAAGAAGGTTCACAGGTTCTTTTCAACCTTTTATTATACACATAATTCTCTCATCTCGCTAAACTCTTTCATATATCAATAACCTCTTTGAGCTTAAAAAGAAAATGAAAAATCTCAATATAACTAAGATAAAGTATTAACTCTCAGACACAACACAAAATGGCCGTTGATATCCCACAGTAAGTCATGAACTATATGATCCCCAATCCAAGGACTCTCAATTACTGACGAAATACCAAAGATCTGTTGTCAATAAGCTGGTGTTTTTCACCTCTATGATGGTGTTTTTCCCATTGATTGTCTTCTTCTCAGCCCAGTACTTATTCAGTGAGTTTATTATTCCTACATTCAAAATAGGTTTTATATTGGCATACTAACCAGTTATAGGTGGTAACTCAATCGTCTCGGGTGGTCTGGCTGCCGTTGCTGCTAACGTTGTTTTGGTTGGCTACATTGTTGTTGCCTACTCTGAAGATGTTAAACTAGAACATACAGGAAAAGACGAAGATATCAAACTTGATTGAATCAAGATATCTCCCCAAAACTGAGCTACACACAGATATTATGATAACGAACCAAAGCAAATGATCTGATTCCTTCTATTTATGTACATTCTAACATTCTAACATTCTATTGTATCTTGGTCCCTTTGTATTGCTTACGTAAGACTTCTAATATATTTTGAATAGATATTTAATTGGGATGAGATGGGAAATTACAAAGGAAACAAAGAAGCAGCAGATCCATTCAAGTGGATCAATCATTTTCGATATGGTTCAGCAATTGAGTCTGTTTGGCTCCATCTCCTCCACACAGATACAACTAACACTCGATTCTCTGGCCACATTATCAGGCTCCAGACCAATACATTATGAAAACCTCACAATATTGACATCTCCAAAGACTCTCGTGAAGTATGAGCCAAACAGTAAAAACGCACAATACGAACAACATAAACTCCATTTTAAGACCACATTCACCACAACTGATCACACTAAGTATGAAGATTGGATCCTACAGACTTCTGACATCCCATCCGCTGGTAAAAGAAAGATTTCAACACAGACCATATTGGAAAGTTATATCAAACTTCAAAAGAATCAAACTTTTGAAACATTGTTGGATGACCTGGGGTATAAAGTTGAAGGTAAATATGTGGTGAAAGGTGAAAGAGTCTTTTACGGTTTTATCACAATTGAAGTCTTTCAAATTTTTTTGGTCCAAGAGGATGGTACATTGACGAACATTGATGATTATTTACATGTTGTAAAGGCCTTTATCAATGTTGAAAAATCTACTGATATTGAGAATCTAACCAAAGCTTCACAAGAACTACTGAATCTCAAGACAGACTTACAAGGTCTGATAGAGTTAGAAATGCCAGATAGAAACTCTATGGACTCTAGGATTGGGCTACGAAAGTAAATCAAACAGTAAAATGCATGTTAAACATTAATATAAAAGTGTAGTATACAGAAGACCCTCATGAACCTATTTTCATCTATTTCTTTTTGTTCAATTCATCAAGTTTAGCCTTGGTCTTTTCGATTTTTCTTCTCTTTTGACGTAGTTCATCTTGTCTATTATCTTTTTGTTCATTAGAGTATTTCATCTTCTTGTACAACTTACGTTGCTTATTGGACATCATGATCATCTTTAGTTCCTTTTCTTCATCTTCCTTGGACTTATTGGCCTTTCTCTTCTTGTTCTTGTCCTCTTTTAAGTCATCCTTGATCTCACTGTATGCAACACCCTTGGCTTCTAATTCCAATTCCTTTTGAGCTTTCAAGTCTTCATCAATGTCTTCTTCTTCTTCCTCGACTTCTTCCTCGACATCTTCTTCATCAGAACCAGCTTCAACGTCTTCATCTTCACTTTCTTCTTCTTCGTCACCTTCAACGTCCTCCAATTGTTCTTCTGGGTTGTAGCCACCGGCATCACCCCATGGTGATAAGTGAGGAGGTAGTGTTTCTCCAGGTAGGTAGTTATTGACTGGTAGTAGAGTGGCCTTGTTTAAAGAATCAAAAACCCATTGTGGTTGAACGTAGGTTCTACCTTGGACCTTACCATTGATCTTTGGTCTATCAACAACTTGATGGGTAATGTTGTCTAATTTCAAAGAGCTGACATCTTCACCATTCATTCTTAATTCATCGATAGTCAATTCACTAATGACTTTACCACCACAAGATAGAATAATCAGTTCAAGAACATCCAATGGAACTTCACGGCCAATGAAGAAGACAAAGTTTTCAAATAGAGTAGACTTGGTGTTTTCAAATTTAGATGGTTGGATCAAAGAATCACCAGCATTCTTGTTGGTATCTTTAAATTCATCCAATTCAACTTGATCAACTTGTTCATCATCTTCTTCCTCAGCTGGTTCTGATTCTTTATCTTCCTTGTCAGCATCAAGGGCCTTCTTCAAGAACTTTGCAGAGACTTCAGAAGCTTCAACTTCAACACCGGTTTGTTCTTCAACTTGAGGTAATAATGATGAGAATTTCTCAGAAGATTCAAGAATGAAGGCAGATAAACCACCAACACCTTTAATCTTTTTGGAGTCTAATTTTGGAGGATATATCAAACCAGCATCAACATATAGTTTGAATAAGATGAAATGCAATAAAGTGGAGTAGAATTCCAAAAAGGTCAACATGATTCTGAAATCAATGTCATTTGGGATGTTTTGTGGGAACTTGAATGGAATTAGCCATCTAACTTCGACACCTTTCACAACAGCCTCGTAATAGACACCCTTGATGGAGACAAAGACTTTTCTAATAGCTCTTTCCTTAGCGACATAAGCTAACCATTGGTTACAGATGTTATTGGCATCCTTGGTGACTCTAGCAGAGACCTTATCAGTGGCTGGCATGATAGAGAATAAGAATAGCATGTTCAAGGCATCGTCAATATCTCTTAGAGCATCTTGGAAAGTTGGATATCTCTCTTTGATAACGTGGTCTAATTTGTATTTTGGTTTGTTGTCTTCTAATCTTTTAGCATCACTGATATCACCTCTACCAATAGCCTTATTCAATTTCTTGGAGAATGATTTATGCTCTCTGAATTTGTTCAAGATAGGTTCATGCAGTAAGTATTGAATATCTTTGTAGTAATAAAAGGTAGTTGGAGCTGTGGAACCTTTGTTGGCTTTTCTTTTGTTTCTTGGTTCTCTTGGGTAGATACCTTTAAAGATACATAAACGACGGAAATCAGCCAGGGACACCTGCAGTTTTTTCACAGCCTGTGTTCTGGTGATGAAGTTCTTGGCGTTACCTCTGACGTTCTTCTTCTTGATTCTCATCTTGGGGAGCGTAACAAAGTGTAAAGTCCTTTCTTTTTGGGAAGTTTGAATTGGTGCCAAATCTTTTTTTTTATTGGTTTTTCCAATATTAAAAATTTTCTATAGAAAGCGATGAGCTCGACTAAAACGGAAAGTTTCGCGGAAACGGTAAGCGACACATTATACGCTAATATAATGAATTAATGAAATGTTTTTAGTTCAAATCAAAAGTCAATTAAATGACATAAAATCATGTTTGCCGCAAAAAATATTTGCAGAGTAGTTACTAGATCCTATTCAAGCAACATTGGGAGATCTTTAAAGACTTCGGAGGAAATTTCCCAGCTGTTAAACACACCAACATGGAACGTTAAAGATTTAATGAAAGACAACACTACGAGAATAACTCTGATAAACAAGGCACAAGTCGAGAAACTACTCCAGCTTTCTGGTCTGGAAGCAACATCGGATGCTGAGATCAATGTAATTGTTTCCAATTTGCAAGAACAAGTGAAGTTTATTGATCAGCTGCATTCCATTGAAATCACATCATCAGTATCATCTCCATCATCTAAAAGATTGACATTATCAGATATACAACAACAAATTTCGGAACAACAGCCAGAATCTACAAAAGGTGAAACGATAAATAGCTGGGATCCAATGTCTATCGCTAAGGAATCTAAACATGGTAATTATATAGTTAAGGAAGGTTTGATTAAAGACAAGCAATAAATATAAGCAATAAATACAAGGATATAGTCAAGGATATAGCTTATAAAACAAGGATCTAATAGTATCTCAATCTTCTAGAGCGCTGTTCTTTGATCTTGGTGCTCAAATACCAACCATACAGGGCACCAAAGGCAGACCCACCTAAATGAGCTGCATAATCAAATGAACCCCATCTCATAGCACAACCAACAACGTTCCAAATAACAGATCCTAGAAATGCAACGGCTGCACCACCAGGCACAGGGAATACAAACAACATGATCTTAGCAGTTGGGAATAGGGCTGAAAAAGTGCCAAAGATGGCAAATAGGGCACCTGAAGCACCTAAACTTGGAGAAGTGATTGGGATCTTCAATAAAATTGGATATGCAATTGAAATCAATGAACTAAAGACAGCACCATTCAAGTATAAAGTTAAAAAGTTGGAAGGTCCAATGGCGGTAGCTAAAGAAGTACCAAATGAGTATAGGGCAATCATGTTCATAGCTAGATGCCACACTTCTTGATGTGAAAACGCAGAACCAATGATGGACCACTTACTATACATTCTATCTTTCTCCAATAGGGCATAACGATTCAATGTTTTCCAAAGAGCAGGGATACGCCATAACCCAAACACAGCCAGATTGACACCTATCAATGAATATACTAGCACCGAGGGGTTGTTCAACACTTTCAGAACAGGTAAGTTCAACAAGTATGGAGTGATAAAGTATGTGGTTGGAACGAATATTAGGGCAAAGATACTAGCTTTTTTCAAAGTATCAAAGTTTTGTCTATAATTATAATTGGAAACTCTAATGAATTGGACAGTACCAGTAGATGAGAAGTTTCGTAGTTGAATAGGATGACAACTTTTGGTGGTGTTCTTTGACAAATAAGGGAATATGGATGACTTCAAAGTGTATTGGTTGAATCTTGATTTCAACAATGTTTGTTTAATGGAAGCGTTCAAAGTTTGCAAAGGTGATATAGTTGTTGGCTTGGTTATGGTGTTTCCAAGGAAGAAGAACTTCCCTTGATTCATCAGAAACTTGCTCATGGTGTACAAAAGACCGTTAGAGGTGTTTAAATAATCGATGGCAAAATAGGTTGATCGATCTGATATTCAAGTCATATTAATCTTAGATTATATAATCAACAAGAGTCACGTGCTCGTTCACGTGCCTATTTAATTCACCGGAAGCGAACATCCGGCGGAGTCTTCGTAATTTTTTTGAGCCGTCGCTCCGGCTTTCCAAAAAGGGCAATTCGGGCCGCAACTGATTCGGTTATTCATTCAAATGACATCATATTTGGGGTAAAGAGAGAGAGAGAAAGAAATCTGTTCAGTACAATTTAACATTGATGACTTGGAGATATAGCTAAAGTGCAAATGGTCCCCCCTATTACAGTAGCTAGAGAGAAAGGTTATTATTATCTCCCCCCTGTTTTATGGATAGAATCAGAAGTTGGGTTATTATTTTTAACAAATTTGTACGGAAAGCTTCTCTCACATGGTGCCTGAACATTTTTTGCATTGTTTTCCTTAGAAAATGTTCCGGTAACAAGTTTGAAATTATGAAATCCCGAATAATCCAAACTGAGAAGAACGGCATCAAAGAACCTTAAAGTGTTTTTTGGCCTGGAAACAAGTTGCTTTTCCACTGTTTCTCCAATAATTCATTTTCCACCTTCAGCATCTTTCTCTTTATTTCTCTTTCTCTTTCTTTCTTTCTCTTTCTCTTTCTCTTTAATTTTTTTTTCCGCAAAAAAGAAACTCAAAAATTTAGGAGAACAGAAAGTACTTATAAAACCCAACAGAATACAAACCAATAAACCTGCTAAACGCACCGAAAAGAAGAACTTGCCGCCCTGCTTAAACGTCTTTGGCCATTTTGCACCGCCACTTAACTGCTGCTGCACTCGCACTTTCCACCCCAGACTGTTTTTTTTGCCCACATGCCGTTCACCCAGACTATGAACCCTTCATTGAACCCTTCTCAGTCCACTGCTGTTAGAGGCCCTTCTCCAAAGGGCCTCAAGCTCAACACCAGCGTCACCACTGAGAAGGCTGAGCCTAAGAAGGAGGGCAAGCATCGTTTCAGAAAGCTTTTCCATAAGGACAAGTCTGACTCAAAGACATCGTCTTCTTCTGCTTCTCCTCCAGCGGAAACCCTTAAAAGAACCGCCTCTCAGATAAGGAAACATCACAATTCCAATCCCTTTGTCAGCAGCCACAATGAGAACTTGAATTCTGCCTCTGCCATTCTTGGAACTGGTAATGACATTGCTGCTCCAAGAAATGGTAGAGTGAGTAGACAATCAACATTCAATAATGGCCACCCAAAAGTGCCACCGGCAACCCCTTTTGCTGACTCAAAAAGCTCCAGCAGACAGGCTTCTAGAATCTCCTCCCAACAATCACAGGCTGGCGGCTCGATAATACCGCTTAAAGATGAAGAGAAGAACATTCTGCCGCTGCCTATGAGAGACCCTAATGACTATCTTCCAGAGGAGTTGAAGCAAGAAACCACCGAATTGTATGAAAAGTATCAATTCGATGATAAGATTGAGACACCTGTGTTAGGCACTGGTGGTTCTGCTGTTGTCGTTGCCATTGTAAGAAAAGTGAAGGAAACTGTTGAAAAAGATGGTGTTTCTCAGGAGAAGACTATTACTTATCCATATGCCTTGAAGAAGTTTAGATTATTGGAGAAGGAACAACCAGACAAGTTTTATGACAGATGTTTGGAGGAGTACATAATTGCTAAAGAGTTGAGTTCGAACCAACATGTCATTAAAACTTTTGAACTAATGAGGACACCGACTTTAAAAGGAGTCAACCGTGGCTGGGGATTTGTCCTGGAAAGTTGCCCAGGTGGTGATTTGTTCTCCGTGATGGAACGCACAGGCTGGAAATCAACTCCTCTAACTGAAAAGTTTTGTCTATTCAAACAAACTTGTTATGGTGTTAGGTATATGCATTCAAAAGGTTATGCTCATAGAGATTTGAAACCTGAAAACATTCTAATTGACGTACATGGTGTGGTGAAGATTACTGATTTTGGTGTTGCTGTTAAAGTGACAAACAAAGAAGGTGAAGAAGAACCTAAAAAATTCAACACCGTTGTTGGTTCAGCTCCCTATATGCCACCTGAAGTTGAGGCAATGAAATATTCACAAAAGACATTTTATGATCCTTTCAAAATGGATATGTGGGCGTTGGGTATTATTCTGATAAATATTGCATATTGCT
This sequence comes from Taiozyma bovis, assembly GCA_003707945.3. Taxonomy (NCBI): domain Eukaryota; kingdom Fungi; phylum Ascomycota; class Saccharomycetes; order Phaffomycetales; family Wickerhamomycetaceae; genus Taiozyma; species Taiozyma bovis. Next base: position 349,313 of record PPMH03000006.1, on the reverse strand, counting down.
CATCTCCATTTGTGCACGCCTCCCCAGCTGATTCACAATATAGAGATTATGTATTATCATACACTGGTTATTGTCAAACACATCCAGCGTTTTTGAAAGGTGATAAAGTGAATGGGCCAGGTATTGAATATAAATGGGCAAGAGAATTCAAAAGTCCAGGTGGTGCTAGAGTTGCTTGGAGATTAGCTGATCCTTATGAGAACACCAGATACACTATCGATGATCTATTCAATGACCCATGGCTACTTGCTATTGAAACATGTTGCAAAGAAGATAACGATGAGGAACATGATCATTTGGCCAACATTGGTACTTCAAACAACAATTCAAGAACCAATTCAAGAAACAATTCAAGACACGTTACTAGACAAAACTCAACATCTAGTATATCCATCCCGATTCCAAAGACAAAATCAATGTTGGACTTTGATGAAGCCCCAGTTGAACCAGCTAAGACCATTGCGGTTGTTGATTATGAACCGGTTTCAGAATCACCACTGGGGGCCACCGAATCTCAACAATCCTTTGCAGCTTTGCCACCATTACAGGAACATAATGAATCAGAAACAACACCATCTTCTCCAATTCCATCTTCTCCAATTGAAATGCTCAAGTCTCCATCTCAGGATGATTCTGATGATGCTCTGGCTTTCAAACCTCATACATCTATGACTCCTGATACTGATGCTTTCCCAAAACCATTTCAAAGACAAACTAGTTTCTCCAGTGTTTCCTCACACACATCGAATGGTAATAATGGTAATACTCGTTCTGGTTCTACATCCAGTTTGAACAAAGGAAGATCAACCCCAGTACACCACCATGTTGAGATTAGTAATGTCAATAATCATGGTAACCCAAACCACATTGGTAATGTGAAGAAGAGATGACGTGTTGTTTTGTGGGGGAGCTTGTTGATGAGGATCGTTTTTTTCATAAGTTGGGTGTTGTATTATTCTGGAGTTTTAATCGATTGGTTTCGTTTGTTGTTTGTTTGTTTTACTTAGCTTTTTGTTTTTACTTGGTGACTTGAATCTCTTTATAGGGGTAATTTAATTCTGTGTAACACAATGTTTCTTCTTTGTAGACTGTATTGTCATAATTATCCAGTTCTCTCTCTCTTTTACCTGTTGATCTTTGATGGGCCAAATAAAAAAAAAAATCAGATCTGAAATTATACTTATCTCATCACCAAAGTTCTTTCATTCCAAAAGCTATGAGTAAATACGTTGCTTCAGGGTTAGTGGGCGCAGGTTTCACCGGTGTCGTTGCCAATTTCTTTTGGGGCAAGTCCTCCACCACAGAGACCCCAACTCCAACATCCACAGGGAACCCATTACCATTACCAGTGATCTCCAAACCACAAGCTCCACCAACGAATCCAGGCCAGGTCAACCCTGCTGCCTTCTTCAAATACGGCTTTCCGGGCCCAGTGCACGACCTGCAGACCCGCCAGGAGTTTGTCAGTGTCTATGATAGACAGACACGTAATCCTTACTACGTCGTGGAACACATCACTGCTGAATCATTGAAGAATGGTGGTCAGGTTGATAGAAAGAAGGCCATATTCAAAGAAGATGAAAAGATCCCACAATTGTACAGAGCCCAACTCAGAGATTATTTCAGAAGTGGCTATGATCGTGGTCATCAAGCTCCTGCTGCTAATGCCAAATTCAATCAAGATGCAATGAATGAGACTTTCTATTTGACAAACATTTCCCCTCAAGTTGGTGATGGGTTTAATAGAGACTATTGGGCCCATCTGGAGTTCTTCGCTAGAGATTTGACCAAACAGTACAAGAATGTTAGAATCGTCACTGGACCTTTGTACTTACCAAGAAAGTGTCCTGATGGGAAATGGAGAGTTGAGTACGAAGTCATTGGTAACCCTCCAAACATCGCTGTGCCAACTCATTTCTTCAAATTGTTGGTCGCTGATAGAGGCACTGATGACCTGAGTGTTGCTGCATTTGTATTACCAAACGATACTATTGATAATGCCACCCCATTAAGATCATTTGAAGTCCCTGTTGATGCTCTTGAGAGATCTTCAGGTTTACAATTCTTGCAAAACGTTCCAACTTACAACAAAAAGTCCTTGTGTAGGGAAACCAATTGTGAAATCACGGTCAGAGATTTTAGCAACGCTTTACCTAAGGGGAATGCTCCGTTAGCTTTACCTGCTCCGAAATAGGAATATATATATAGTCATAATTAGAATGCATCATCTGTATATATGTATGTGGAAAAACTGTATATGTACATCTCTCATTAATCATTAAAAATTGTGGTAGTAGTAGTATCAGTAGTGTCAATTAGATAATTTTTTCAAAGTCTTGCTTCTTTCTACCAGTTTTATGCTTGCTGACTCCCAGGTTTGGATAAACTTTCTCATTGAATCATCAGATGAAATCCCAACTTTACGCAGGAGACTGTTCATTTTTCTACTGATATCGATCTTAATCGCTAATGGAGATAAACCGAGCTCAAATAGTTCATTGAAGCACCAGTTCAAAGTGCCAGTATCTCTGATCTTAATAGCTTGGTCCATTATGGTCTTGACGATAATAACTCTTGTGCGTGGTGGGATCCTGAGAACGATCTCTTGGAGGTATTTGTTGTTGAATGGGTTTGTGGTGATTCTGGATATCTTGGAGTTTTTCAATGGTACCTTGTAGAACAAATTAACAAAGTTCTTAATAGAATTCTCATAAATTGTTCTAGCTGCTTTCAAATCATCGGTTGTCGGTGATCTTGTGATATATTTGAAGTATACCGACGCCAGCATGTCCCAGAAGGAATCGTTTGGTTTGCTAGCAGTAGCCACTTTGGATATCAGTTTATCAATGATCAATAACTGTTCATCCTTCAAGTCTTTCCCTCTAGTTGTGACAAAATGGTCTATGATGGCTAAAAATGATGATTTTCCAAGATCAGCGGTTAAACCATCAGCAAACACCACTGCTTGTTGGATTTTCCCTTGTTTCAACAACCCAGTAACAATGATTTCATTCTCTTTGGCATTCAAAGTCTTGTAAACAGTCAAGATCTGGTTCAAAATCTTCTCCATACCAGCCATATCTTTTAGAACCAAGTTCAATCTCAAGAGGTCTGACAAGACTCCTCTTGATAAAGGTGCCTCCAGTTGTTGAATGATGGCATTAGCTAGCTCAACATCACCAGTCTTTGCACAGTAAGCTATTAGATGAGATGTGAGTAGTGGATTGGAATAGTATTCAATTGGCAGTTTAGAGATGATATCTGTGGAAAGCTTGATATACTGCTTCGATTTGTTGAAAGTTTGGATCAAAGCTGAGATGATTCGGATATCATGTTTTAAAATGCTGTCATATTCATTGCGTATAGCCTTCCAGTTTATCATGACACCCGAAGGATTCCTCATCTTAAAATCTCTCAGAATAAGACCATAATATGAATTGATTTTGGCATTTTTCGACTCAAAGGTTGTATGGGACAATATATATTGCTGGAACTTCTTGGTCAGAATGATATTATCGCAAGATTGGAGTTTGGTCATGATCTGCGACGCTTGGAAACCAGTGTACTTCAGATCGAATCTGTCTGTCAGTTTCAATATTTGGTGAAGGTCATATTCTTCTTGTGTAGGGTTCTTTTGTAGTAATGCGTCCAGTACCTGATTGACTAGTGATGGTTGGATGATAAATTCTGTATTCTTTAATAACATTGTGGATGCAAGGATTGGATTGTTGAGTGCAACGCAAAGAAGGATCAGAACTCTATAATAACTGTACTGCAGAGATCTTTCATCTGGACCTTTTTTTCTCAATGTGAAGACTTTCTGTTGTAGTGATTTGGTGAAGACTTTCCTCTGACAAAGTGTTTTTAGAGCGCTCTTAAACAGTTGTTTGTCATTGGGTATCAGGGACTGTAGCTCAGTGATAAAATACACTTGAAGATCTGTATTTTGAAGCATTCTGTCACCTATGTTCTCTATAAGATTATTCAACACAGCTTCGCTCTTAAGACCTTTCAAACTTATAGTATTGTAATCTTTCTTTTTCAGCTCCAGAAGTTCAACAACAGTCAAGTTACCACCGGTTTCATTGATTCTTCTCGCTATCCTAGGTAATTCAATATCATCCTGGTCTCTCTTTGTAACGTCATGAATGATCCTGTTTACTGTTGGTGATGTCTTAATATAGTATCTTTTGTTCACCGTTGGCCGTAGATACCACGCAGTTCGGGACCTACTTGGCCATGGCAGCCTATTCATGATATATGATTGAGATATCTAAAAATTGTCTAAAATGAGAGGAAAAACCCAATGAACTTGAGTTATATCTCTGTGTTTATATGGTACATATAGTACATATAGTGAAAATTTCTGAACCATTAGTGGTGTTCGGATGTTTTCTCACAGATTTACAGATTTACAGATTTACCCGGCCTAAATTGTGTCTAAAGCTTTAAAGAAAGGAGCCAGACTCTACAATTCAACTACAGCAGAAAGACCCCATAAGACAGCTATCAAACGTTCTTTTTACTCATTCAAAGACCTTCAGCTTTATATGCCCTTCTTCAGTCGATTCGGTGTGATTATTTTCTGTTTTCATTAACTTCTCCGTTAGAGCTCTTTGTTCTTGGTCCAAGACATGATTGATCACGTACTTGAAATGTTCAGGGCTCAAAGCCACTAGCGATAAAAGTCTCTTGTGGACGTAATCAACAATAGCACTATGATGGACGGTGGAAACTTGCAATAATGTGGGCAAAATAATAGTAAAAATGGATTCTGATGGGTAATGCTTAGCAGCTAAGATGACCAATTCTAAGTATAGTCTTGGATCTTCATCTTCTAAAGATTTTAGGACAAGTCTTGGGACCAGGGCCTTCAGGATTAGTTTATGATCATTCGTGTTACTCCCAATGATAGATTTCACGGTTTGAGTGACGATTGAACTGGTATCAGGTTCAGCCAGGCATTTTGTGAACTCTTCAGCTATCTGATAAATGTCATCTTCATTCAGTCTCAAGTAGTCTCTTGTCGAGGTCACAAGCACACTGAAAGTTAGAAGGCTATTTAACGTCGACTTCTGGGGAATCTTTTTGAGTGTTTGGTAGAAATTGTTGATAGTTTGCACATCGCCAATATCAGTCAGTTGTAGCATGATCTCCCTGATAATAGACACCAACTGTGGAACTAAGTCTGAGAATCTTTCATACACCTTTTGAAAAATCGCCAGAATGCTCGAATAGAGATCAATCTTTATCATATCTGGGAATTTTGAGATCATTTTGATGATGTTGGAGAATGACTTCTTCAGCAATTGTAGTTCAACATTGGACAATTCTTTCAAATCTTCGTCTTCACTCTTCAGAGGGATTAATTCAATGATTGGTTGTAAGTTGACTCTAACGATCTCAAAGAGTTTGTCAACATTCTCATTCAATGATTGAGCAGAGTCATTGACCTTATCAAAGTAGTTCAAAAAGATCGTGGAGGTGATATCAATCAAGACCAGTTTCTGTTCTAATGTACCAGTGATCACCAATCTTTCAAAGACTTCTATACTCTCACCGTATATGTCACTATGGAAAGTCAATTCAACCAATTGACTGAAGTCAAGCACCTTCTTCAAACTTTTCAGGATTCTCAATTTTTCATCGTCAGTGGAGTTGTTACCAAGCAATGAATAGATACAATGGGCATACACCATGTAGTAAAAGCCTAAAGAATCATGGCCAAGCAGCTCAGCAACATGTGGAGAGTCTTCATGGGTGATACAACCAATGACGTCAACTAAGTTGATCCAATAGTCATCAAATAGTTGAGAGTCACTTGATTGAGGACCATGCTTCAACAGCGCACATTCCTTCAAAGTTGAAACCCATAATGGAAGCAAGGTATCTAGACGGTCATTGACCAGTGAGTCTAGTTCCTCATCTGAGTGGTTTTTGTTCTTTGACAAGATGGTCAGCTCAGCCCAAGAGTTCAAAATTGCCAGTTTGATTCTTCTTTGACCAATCTCACTAGTAACGATAACCTCATTGATCTTGAACTCGTCTTCATTTTGTAAATCTTCCAACGAATCTGTCAAGATCTTGGTGATCCGACTTAACCTTGAGATACTCACAATACTGGAACCAATGAATGTGGCAACAACTTTAATAGCTTCACTGGCTAACAATGGGGTACTGTCAATTTGGAAGGCAGGGACCAAAGCAGAGGTGATCTGAGCTTGTTGTTGCTCCAGTAATGCCATCTTAGGATAGATAGGGTCTTTAGCTGAAGAGTAAATCGTGATAATGTCACCCAATAGATCAATGCCTAGTAGACGCAGCTCTAGAACGGACGATGTTGAGCCTGAATATGAAATCTTGATCAGATCTGACACACGAGCTGAAAGTTGGTAGTACAATCTTGAGTCTCTAGCGGTGTAGCTCAGCAATTGTTTGATGAATTCCAGAATCGCAACTTTAAACCTCCAGTTAACAGGTTCACCTTTATTCTCTTCACCTTCTTTGTTGGCAATGGATTGAGACTCCTCATCTTGGACGTCAATATTTATGGTCTTCTTGGTGAACTTGTTCAAAATAGCCTGGTTTTCTTCAATAATTTTGGAATAAACACCTAGTTTTGAAGAGTTGAAAAGTCTTTGCAGTTTATTGAACCACTCAATGTCATATGTGATATCGAGCCATTCAAAGACCAGTTTCTTAAGTAGCGGTGACTCTGGAAGTATCTCCAATGATGCCCATATTAAATATTCAATGTCATCAAGAAATGTTTTATCTTCATGTGTCTTCACCAGCTGCAGTAAGAAGTCAAGCGAAACGTTCAATACTTTGGAAGAGTTTGTCACTGGGAAAACTTCATTAGACTCCTCATACAAAGCAATAGACGTCCCAGAACCAAGATGTAATCCCAGAATGTTCTTTGAAATGGTGAACTTCAGGACCCGGACAATCTCAGGTAATTGAGTGCTCTCTTTATCAAATACAGACAAGTTCTGGATCAGTTTCAAGATTTCAGCAAGAATGGCAGGACTGTTGAAATAGTAGAATAAACCATAAACCAAGTTGTTAATTATGGCCCTTGCCTCCTCCGACAAGTCTTTGATCCCTGGACCCAAACTGTTGACAACAGATCTAAGAGCCTTAGCAATAACCAGGTTGGAGTCAATAGCAGTGTAGGAGTCAAAAGAAGCACCAGTGGAGTAGTTGCCATAGTTATCACTTAAATATATTTCATTCAAGACACATAACACGTCAGTGGCAATAGTACCATTCATGGCAACATGCTTGTCAATGATCACAGATAGAGCATCAAGAGCCCATGAGTGAACAACAGGATGTGGATCTTTGGATAGCTTCAATAGCACATCAAGAATAGTGGTGAAATGGGAGGCATCAAATTGATAGACGTCACTTAGGATCAATGCATTAAAGGCTCTGGAGCTGGATTCTTCCTCATTAACGATCTTCTTGATGAAGATTGGGATTTGTGCTGTCAATGAGGTCTTCGAAATCAGAATCCCGATTGATTGAGCGTTCAAATTCCACAGGTAACTGGATTCTGGGTTCAACGTGTGTAATTGCCTTATAGTTTCCAAAACCAGTGTACCAACTTGATCATCAAACGTGTGACCTTGTTGTTGGGCAACTGTTAGAGCACCATTTAACACAACGGAAACATTTATGGATAGGAACTTCAGCTTATTGGTGCTGTTGGACTTCGACAATAAGTGACTTCTCAAGGTTTCTAATAGTGATAATTGAATTTTTGGAGTCAAGGAAGAGAATGACTTTGCAAAAATTTCAATAGATGAATCAACAACGGAGATAGATGGTGATGGAGCAAACTGTCTGTGTAATGAGTATCTTTCATTCAACAGTAATTGGAATGAATCCTCTAAGTATGAGGTAGAAATAGGTGAAATAACAGACAACTCTAGCTCATCAACCCATGTTGAAGGAGAAAGTGAAGATTTGATGGTGCTCAGACGGATAGAGCCGTTAGGCTTGATATCAAGATCCAAAGTGAATTCCTTTGCAGTGTGATACACTAGTGTCTTTGGGTATTTGATACATAGTTCATCAATTTCAAAGCCAAGGAATTTGGATGTTAGACCATCCTGGAGTGCAGCCTCTTCTTCTGACACTTCTGGACGTTTAGCCTTTGGATTGACAGGGTCATAGTTTGAGATACCAGCAAAATTGTTAATGGCATTAATCAAGATAGAACTGTTATCGCTTTTGATGTGATCAATCAACTTCAAGTAAATCTGGGAAACTCTGCTCTCAATGGCCTTCAAGATAGGGCCAAACCCGTCTTTTTCTTTTAATGTGTTGTAGATTAGTTGCTTTCTTGTCAATGTCTCGACAAAGTGCTTGGCTACCGATCTGTCAACCTCAATGTTGTTCAAAAATGACAAAAGAGCTGTCAGTGAATAATGGACCAATTGCAGAGCCATCTGACCATCTTTTTCGGATATAGATGTGTTATCCCATAAAGTTATGAATTCATCTGTCAAGTTAGTCACAAAGACAGAGTCAGAATAAGTGAAAACGCCTGCAATTATAATCCAGCTTGTTGACAAACTGTTGAAGTTTTGCTCTGTCAATTCTAACCTCTGTTTCACAATACCGCTAGCATATGTCCAGATGTCTTTGATCAACGACTCTGGAACATAATCTTTCTCGGAAAGACTAATTAGATTGGCCAGAATCAGTGAAAAGCCTTGTGCCTTCTCGAAAATCTTGGATGATGAAGGTTGCTTTGTGATGTTGATCAATTCGTTTAATGACGTTTCCAACAACTCTTTCAAAATGGATGGGAATTTTTTGGCAAAAGTCTTCAAGACGTTAATGGCATGGATTCTGACGTTCTCAAATGGAATAGAAGTGGACAGTTTCCATAGTGCGATGTGGTACCTCTCGATATCATGATCTGACAGACTGGACAAATTGGACAAGATTTCATTGTTCAGTTGGAGCAAGACAACACTTTGGTAGACACCAGGATTCAGGTCAAGTAGTTGGAAGTTCTTCTCAAAGATCAATGCCTGGGTTGGCTCGCCAGTGAATTTCAATAAAGCCTTGAATAGTATATGTAAATTTGAAATCAATCTATCAGCCATCTTGATGGCTCTTTCATGTTTGAAAATGTCAAGCAAAAGGGTCAACAAATGGTTGAAGGTCTCGTTGACAAACTCAGAATTCTTTGTGAACTTTAGCGCACTGAAATGGATGATTGATTCAATAATGGCGATGTGCAGTCTTCTATCTGATGAATTGATGTAGATTTCAATGTAAATGTCAATGACATCTTTAGTCTTAAAGCCCAAGCTATCCAGAGCTTCAGCAACAGATTTGACAGCTTGTGTCCTTATCCTGATATCCTGTGATAAGCCTGCCTCTATTGAGGACAAGTGGATGGTCTTGAACAATGTTGAGTCAATTTTCTTGTATGAGGCAACGACACCGTAGCAGCTGTACAAAGAGGATAGAACATCAATGTTCGTTATAGACTTCAATCTTTTGTAGTATGACGAAGATAGTGAGTCAGTCAAGTCTAACGAGCCACCGTTCCTTATAACAGCGTTGAACAATTCAGCTTGATGTAGTAAATTGACCTTGTCCTTCTTCAGATTCTTCAGCGTAGTGGAGAGCAACAAGGGAATAAATGATGAGACTTCTCTCCCAAAGGACTCATAAATAAGTCTCAGAACTACAACACTTAGGTTCCTCAGGCTTTCGGAGACCTTCTTGCTTGATTCACTAAAGATTGTAACGAATCGATTGGTTGTGTCGTATAGCTTCAGTTTAGATTTGGTTAACAGCGTGACATAGTTCTTCCCAATGGCGGTAGCAACTGGATGTGAGATAGCACTGGTGATTTCTTTGTTTGTATCGTCATGGTAGTAGTCAATTTGGGCATCCAATTGGGTCAATAGTGGCTGAATCTGTCCATGCTCGAACTCTTTGGAATTGATGAATCGGTACAGTTTTACGTGGTATGTGAGGATCAAATGCGCTCTTTTCGTGACATCTGCCTTTATTAAGGAAGCCCTCAGTTCATTGTACGTGAAGTCCACAGACATAACAGCGGCAAGCCAGAACACTTGGGCTCGTTCAACGACTTTTCTATGGTGCTTTGGTGTGTTGGTGTTGTGTAAGTGGCATTTGTGATTTGGATCAAAGCCCGCGAAACCATTATATGAACAAATCGGTACGTGACACATAGCGGATACTTCAGTAAGTTAACTTACTTATAGGTGTGGTTACTCAGATCTTTGCACCGATTTCTCTCAATGTAGTTGTTCAGATTATGCTGACTTCGAACCTATAATTCGTCAGTCTCTACTTCTGTTTCAGATTCTGTAAAGAACCAATATTCTGGTGGTGATTTATTGCATACTACCTACAACGAAGAAATCGGGTCATGCATCCTTCTCAGACTGGTTCATTCCCAATACTCTGAGTCCTTACTGGTGAGCTCCTTATTATCATAAGGAAACAGTCGGGCTTTTTGGGCCAATTACAAATGTTTTACATTTAATGTGGAATGTCCGTCACGTATTCGTCAGTTAACAAAGCTAATTTTATCAAAAGACCTATATATCAAAATTTAAGGAATCATCCTTGTCAAAGAATCTTTCCCAATCAAAAACATTTTCGTCATCATCAGACTTGACTAAGCTTCCATTTGACTCTGTCTGGGAAAAGACGCTCATAGCTGGGTTAGTGAGGTCATTTGTAACTGGAGAAGCAAGGATGTTAGTATTACCGATGGTAGCCCCATGTTGCATGGAAGGAGGAAGGTCATCCTCTGGGATGTTTTGATGTAGCATGTAGGAAGGCAGGAAGTTACCAAAGACCTTCATGTCAAAGTCATCCAAATTTGCATTGGTTGAAGTCTCCTTATTTGGTTGAACAGGAAGTTTCTCTTGTGTTAAGGTGGCAGGAAGATTCACTAATGAATCATTGGCTGGAGAAGTGAAGTTGTTTAGAGGGTATGAGCTCTTTGAGTTTGCTGACAAAGTCTTGTCAACTTTGTTGAGATCTAGGGCTTCCAACGCGATGTTGGTTCTGTCATAGTTCTCAAATATGTGGTTCAACAAGTTGTAGATTCTCTCAGCAGAGACCGATCTTTGCTTCAAGGAACTTAGGATTCTTTTCCCTCTTTCAATGGCACTAATGATCTCTGGGTTTCCATTGTCAATTTCCAGGAAGTAATAGATTAAACAAGCAACGGCAAAAAAGATGGTATAGATGGAAAACCAATATGACCCATTCAGCAGCTTCTGGGAGATCATGTCTTCAGCCAATTTGATGATCTCTTTTGCAACCTCGAAGCACTTCAGACCATACTCGAATTGGAAACTTTGATTATCATTTGGGATAGGGGATGATCTAGCAACTTTGACATAGTGCATGAATGGTCTGTACAGCATGATTTGAACATGAAGAAAGTCCAAGTTTAAGACTTTGTTAGCCTTGATGTATTCAAGAGGACACTGGCCTCCTGGCTTCAGTTCATCTGGTAGTTCGTAAACCCACAGTTTCAACTCATTTTCCAGACTTTTGATATCATTCAATTGGGTAGCATGAACAGGATTTGACGATTTATAAAGTTTCTTCACAATATGGTTCAGCACCAAGATAAGTCTAGTATGAGAATTGTTGACACCAACAGAACTTAGTTTCTTTGGGCGGTTTTGTTCAATGTGTTCATAGTCAATGTATTGATCGTCGATATCTTGTGGCAGTTCAGCATTGATATCATCCTCTTCGATTGAGTTAGGTAGCCCCAGCATTGAGTTAACATATATCTCCATCTTGAACACAGTCCAAAACAGTCTCTTCTTACATTCAGCCTTGATAAAATTGCATGGGGTTTCTAGTCTTCTGTGTATACCTTGTCTTAGAGCTGACCTTAGAGCAATACCAATGTAAGAATAACAAGTGGATAGTCTTGCTGAACATTGCAGGAATAATGTTAACATGAAAATGGTCTGTATGGATTCTAAATCAGTGGAATTGGTGATATCTATCAGTTTTCTGGCTGCAATGAAGTACTTGTAACCTTCATCTTGTAAGTACTGGTTATCAATTGCATTGTCACCTTTAGAGAAAAGTGCACCAACCGCAATGACCGAGTATATTAGTGGCAGCATCTTGTTCTGATGATTGGAGTATTCATTTGGATTCGTGGTGTACAGACTGTCCAAGTCCTTGACAAATGATGTACGATGATAAAATCTGAACATCACACAAGCATCATTCCAAGTTCTATAGACCAACTTCAAAGCAATATCTCTTGGTGGAAGAATGATCTTGATCTCCACTGGGTTTAAAGAACGTGTGATCTTATAGTCTGAATTGACATTGTATTCATGCATAATGGCCTTCAAATCGATGACACCATTACTTTTATGCCTTTCAAACACACTGATGAACAGATCCACGTTGAAGTTTGGATCGTCCAGGTTGATTTCTGGGAACATAGCACCAAGCATCTTTTGGCTTAGTTTAGTCTTGTCAACAACTTCATTATGATCTCCCTTTGGCTTCTTGACCTGGGTCTGGGGAGTCCGAAAGTGGTTATAGGTGCACTCATAGGAGTACACGGTACAATGGATACAGGGTTGTTTACCGTCACATTTCACCTTCCTTCTTCGGCCTTTCCTGTGTTAGTATGTGGTCTTACAGTTTGTCTAAAGGGATTCTACCTCACAGTTATCGCAAGCTCTCGATACTCGTATTCTCTTGTTGGAAGGTTGGTTCCTTGTTTGAAGTTGCTGCAAAGGGGACACGTAGGTGGCATCCTTGGACATGATCTTTGGGGGCATCTTCTGGAATGTGTTCACAGCTGGAGCAAGCCACAAGGAGTCTTCTGTAGACAATCCACAGGTTTTTACTCCAGAGGCATTCCAATATGTGCTATATTTTTATTATTAAGCTAATGGAGATAATCCACCTGGGCCGGGCACTTCTCTATGGATTTTTTTATTCACCATAGTGACGATTGATATTGAATCACAATAAAACCATTTAAAAACTCGACTTTGAAACTGAAACCATGGACCAATCCGGCCTGAAGGTGGCCATTAAGCAGTGGGAACACAGTTTCAGGGAGAAAAATGGGCGAAATCCTACTAAGGACGATATCAAAGCCAATCATGATATTTCACAGAAGTACAAACTATACAAGAAGCTCAAATCCCAGCCGGTGGAACAGACTCCCACGAAGAAGCGACAGGGCAATTTGCAGCTGGCCACTCCCGTGAAGACCTCTCCGTTGAAGATCGAGGAAGTTGGCCCAACTCCTCAGCTCAATGGGAGGGTATTGAGCATATTCGATGTCATTACTAGCCCTAAAGTCACACCGGTCAAGAGCTCACAAGAGGCCCACTTTGAGATCACAGATGCGCCAATAAGGAGGCTGGACTTCTCTGATATCTTCAGTGATAGCGAATACAGTGATGTGTCCGATTATTCTGGCTCTGGCTCTGGATCTGAAAATGAGATCCAAGTTCCATCATCACAAATGGAATTCAAGACTCCAACAAAGAACAAGGTGGTCAATCTTATGGAGACCCCTACATACCTCAAGACATCATCACAGCCACAATTCATGACTGCATCGCCGTCACCACTGGCGACACAGAGAATGAAGAAACCGTTGAGTACCATAATTGATGAGTTTAAGGACATACAAGATGATTTGAAGTATGGTGATTATGACATTGATGAACTGATTCCCAAACTCGAGGAGAAGAAAGACGAAGATGATGATGTGGATGATGACGATCTAAGGAGACATAAGAAGAAACCGACACAAAAGAGATCAACTCGTCGTGCAAAGATGAAAGCCCGTTATACACAGGATGAACGAGACCCAGTTACTGACCTAAGATCAAAGATGGCATCATTGGCAGATGTCCCAGAGGTGGTCTCTGATAATAGTGAGGATGATGGGCAATGGTCTGAAAGTGAGAAGCCTTATGTTCGCCAAAGATTAGATCATAATGCGAAGGCCCCTGTACGTCGTAACTTCAAAAAGTTGAATATCCAAAAGAAGAAGTTCTTCGGTAAGAGAGCTAGAAGATAAGTACTACTAAATATTGTTTAACTAATGCATCATTCTATCAAAAAAGTTTCTAATTGGCTGTCAGCAACAGCAGCATACCCTAAGCTGCGTACTCAAATGAATGGTTGAGTTGGCGGCAGAATTCTGCTGTCAGGTGCACTACAGCTGTGAAAGTGCACCGTAGGTTCTCTGAGTGACCAACTCTCTGGGTGCTGCTCCCATTGGGACCCCGAGGGCTTCTCTACGTCTCTATATCAACTAAATTCCATTCATTACATCATTACTAGTTCTTGGCCTGTAGTCTTTTGGCAATCAGTTCATTCAAAGTGTGTCCGGCGGCTCTGCCCTGCCTCTTTTCATAAGCATAGTAGCTGGCAACACCAACTAGGATACCAAAGATAGGATCGATGGTTCTATTCCAGAGTCAGTTATGGAACTTTTGATGTCTCGAAAGGGCCATGTTGGTCGCAAAAAACTGTTATATTGCCCCAGTATACAAGATTGCCCCAAAGCAAAAGTACTCACCTTGATATTAGATATGGGTATGGTTTCATTCTTTGTGCGACTGAGCTTTTCAAAGATGCTTTAAGACTATTGAAAACGCCTATTTGTATTGGTCTGGGTGTGGATTTTTCTCCAGGCTTGTGGTGTCTGGATGTTTTCTTCAATGAAATCTGAAAATAACGCGTAATGAAATGAAAACATGTAAAGTTAACTCATCACCGAGTCATTAAAGCCATGTCCGAGCCAATCAAGATCAATTACCAGTCAGCAGTGAAGTACGAACTAAACAGTGTGCCGTGTCGTATCCGTTTTTCGGGGCCACACAATGATATTCCAAAGCATTTCCACAAGATAGAGAAAGAAGGGAAAGTCATCAATTACCTACGAGGTAGAAAGCTCCATGGTCAAAGATTAGAGAAGAAACTAGAAGGGCTCCTGCTGCTCAAACAATTTGATGAAGTTACAACCCTCGGAAAGATCGATGAATCCATCTGGTACGAACGAGAGGGCCACAAAGTCCAAATTAATGACAAAGTTAACGAATTACTACAACTAAGCGATTTGATACATGATGATTAAATAAACGCATAAAAAATATCAATCTTCAATCTACCCGCAAAACAATGTATATACTCTATATCTAGTTGACAACTGCGTTGAGAACTTCTTGGTATGGGGCAGTAAAGCCAGTCCAGATCTTGAATTGAGCAACTCCTTGGTTGACCAGCATTTCCTCACCAGGAATCGTATCCCATTGGTACTTGGAGCCAGCTAATTCCATGACTGGGGTCAATCTTGGCTTGTAAGCAGCGTCCAATAACTTTGGGGTGAATCCGACACGTTCTTTGTCATTGGCACCTTTTTGTAACAATGATTCCAATTTGGTCAACAATGAGGTATCGAGTGGTTTGTCAGCTGGAACACAAGAAACGGCGACATTGACGGCATCGACTTTAGTAACATCTTCATCAGATTCTAAAATTTCAACGTTGAAGCTGGATGGAAAGTGATCTTTGATTTCGGTCAATTTGGAAGCAGTTCTGTTAATGATATAGATCTTAGCACAGCCCAACTTGTTCAGAGCGTAAACAGCAGCACGGGAAGTACCGCCAGCACCAATAACCAAACCGTTAATCTTAGTAGCATCTGACAACTTTGGAACCCCGTTGTTCAACAAACTGTCGTAGATGCCTCTCCAATCAGTGTTTGAACCTTTGAACTTCTCATTACCCAGTGGAATGATGGTGTTAACAGCACCGACTAAAGTAGCGGCTTCGTCTAGTTCATCTAAATGTTCAACGATTGATAATTTCAATGGGATAGTGACAGCAGCACCACCGAAGTCTTTTTCTTTGATCAATTTGGCAACTTTGGAGGCATCATCAGTTTCAAACTTTTCAAACACATTAGGTAAACCTAGGATTTGATAACCAGTGTTGTGCAAGACTGGAGACTTGGAATGACCAACTGGTGAACCAACAATGTAGAATTTCTTTGGTTGATCTAGACCCAAATCAAAGTATAATTGGTTGAAGTGTTTGATATCATCAGTGGCATTGATTGGAGACAAAACACTGTTGGTAATCTTGGACAATTTGCCTAGGGTAGAGTCATTGTAAGCGATCAAAGTTGGATCGTTAGCTAGGGCTCTGAAGGATTCTAAGTCGAAGTTGTCTTTCAAATCATTAGCTTGAGAAACCAATTTGGTGTAGTCGACAGACAAGAATTTTGCCTTAGCATGGAAGTTGGTGAATAAGGCATCAGTCCACTTTGCACCTTTGCTGTCAACATAGGCACCAATAATCTTTGATGAGCCCTTCTTACTAACCAAACCTTGCAAGAATTCAGTTGGCAATTCCAAGTTCAAAGTGACAAAATCAATACCATTTCTAAAAGCAACAATAACCAATTCTTCGTAGGACTTTAAGTCATCAAATTTGAAAGTAACAACACTTGGTAATTCAGTGTATTTTCTAATTTGAGCAATCTTTTGTTCAAAGACGTTCGTTTCAACTGGCTTGTTCAAGACCAATTCCAAAGCACTGGCGCCATGGGTCAATTTGTGCAACTTGAAGTCAACTTCATCAACTTGTTCAATGTCTAATTCATAGGCAAACGATCTACCTTTGAATTCAACCTCGGTCTTACCGACTATCTTACCAATGTAATTATCAAAGTTTCTTCTTAATTCCAAGAATTCATTGGATGATTTGCAGTATGGTGAGAAGAAGTGGTAGTTAGATGATTCAAAATACAAAGATTCTCTTCTTGACCAAACTTCAGCAATGTCGTGGATGTATGAAGGTCTTGAAGGGTCTGAGTTCAAAAATTCAATAGTATTTTCAATACTTCTCTCAATATGTAAAACGATACCACCGTTGGAAATGTATTTCTTCAAAGCAGATCTAGCAACTTCACTTTCAACAATACCACCACCAGTGGAAATGATGGTTTCTTTACCATGACTAGCCAAGACTTCATTGAAGATTTCCAATTCTTTCTCTCTGAACAAGTCCCAACCGTTTTCCCTCACAAACTGCTTGACATCACAGTGTCTTTCGTTGAAGACTTCATCCAAGTCAACGATCTTGTAACCCAGTGATGATGAGATCCATTTACTCAAGGTTGACTTACCTGCGGCTCTCATACCGACAACGACAATACTGCTGTTGTTAAAGTGCTTGGTCTTGGCTTCTTCTAATTGTGGTTCAAACCCGTCCAACTCACCGTTTAAAGATGAGTGCAAGACGTCCCACCAACCAGGCCATGTCTTACCAGTACAGTGTCTCTCTTGGATCAAGACTGGGCCTTGTTTAACCATACCGGCCAGCAATGAGAATGACATAGCAACACGGTGGTCATCGTAAGAGTGAATTCCTCTACCTTCTGGAGTTTTCAATTGCTCAATGGCAATACCGTTGATTTCAATACCATCGTCCAATTCGTTAGCGATAACACCGAATTTGTTCAATTCGTGGACCATGGCAGCAATACGGTCACATTCCTTGACACGTTGGTTAGCAATACCAACGATGGTGGTCTTGTTGTCACCATCTGGCGAAGTTGCGATAGCGGCAACGACTGAAGCAGTTAAGAAGGCATCAGTCATAGGTTCCATATCAACCAATGGCAATGGTTTCAATTGACCTCTTGGTGGACCAGTGACAGTGGTAGAAGTGGCAGTTTGAGTGACTTGACAACCCATTGGTTTTAACACGTCTCTAGCGAAACGGGCATCACCTTGTAGTGAAGAGGATCCAATGTTTGGAATAGTGACGGTGGTACCGGTCATAGCAGCAAATGCCAATGGGTAGGTAGATGAAGAAGCATCAGATTCAATGACGAATTCCTTTGGAGCAACGTAGTGACCCTTTGGAATCTTGTAAATGTAGTTAACATCATCTTCTTCAACTTCAATACCGAATTGCTTCATCAGGGCAATAGTCATGGTGATGTACAAGATGGAGATTGGTTTACCACCAGTCAATTTCAAAGTGACAGGAGTCTCGGCATATGGAGCAGCCATCAAGACCGAGGAAACGTATTGTGATGAGATAGTAGCACCTAATTCAATAACACCACCTTTCAATGGTTTGGCTTGGATTCTAAGTGGTAAGGAACCTTGGCTTTTTAAGTATTCAATTTCTGAACCGTTGGCTCTTAGGGCATCAACTAATGGACCGATTGGTCTCTCTTGCATTCTCTTGTTACCAGTTAAGATGACTTCCTTAGATTCTTCAGATGGTTTAACTAAAGTAGCCACAGAAGTCAAGAATCTTGAAGCAGTACCGGCGTTACCCAAGTACAATTCTTGAGCTGTGGCGGATAATTCACCACCGTTACCATTGATGATCAAGGTTTCACCATTGTCTTCCCATCTGACCTTGGCACCTTTCAACTTGGAGATGGCGTTCAGCATATGTTCAGTATCATCAGAGTGTAACAGGTTTGTGATTTTACATTCACCTTTAGCCAAAGCAGCAAGAACCAAGGCACGATTAGAAATGGATTTGGAACCAGGTGGGATGATTGTGGATTCGAAATCTGATTTATTCTGGAATTCAGAAACTAGGGTTTCATCAGTTAGGACAAATCTCAAATCTTCATCGTTAACGTATGATGCAGATTTTTCATAACATTCACCAATGGCTTTCAATAGGACAACTTTTTTCTTTGAACCATCATTCTTCTTATCAATGGCCATTTTTTGTAACAGGACATCAACTGGAGTCTTCTTGTTACCAATAATCTTTCTGAAGGCTTTGTCATCTAAAGAGACAGCTAAACCATAGGATAAGAAGATCTTGGATAATCTAGCAACGGCAACAGGGGACAATATACCCAAATAACGAGCCAATTCAGCCTCCTTGACTGAGCCAATAGCGACACATTCACCATGTAGAGCTTGTGGGGTCAATAGCGCTTCGTAAGCATGACCAATGGAGTGACCAAAGTTTAACAAGTTTCTTAAACCGCCTTCTCTTTCATCCAAGGTGACAACTTCAGCTTTAACCTTAATCGACTCTGTAACCAATTTGAAAACGTGTTCCCTGATTGGAGTCAAGTCAGTGTTACCATTGGAGTCTCTCTTCTTGATAGTTTGCAAGAATTTGGAAGCATTGACTTCTAATCTGGCAAATTCAGTCTCATTCCAAATGGCAGCGGTCTTGATAACTTCAGCAATACCATTGATGAATTCTCTTTCTGGCAAAGTGGACAAGAAATTCAAGTCAACAAAGACGTACTCTGGTTGCCAGAAAGCACCGATGAAGTTCTTACCTAATGGAGTGTCAACAGCAGTCTTACCACCAATGGATGAATCAACCATGGCTAGCAATGTAGTTGGAACTTGAACAAATCTGACACCTCTCATGAAAGTAGCAGCGACAAACCCAATCATATCACCAATGACACCACCACCAATGGCAACAATTAGAGTGTCTCTAGTACAACCTTTCTTTAACAAGTAATCTTCAATATTGGCCTTGGTTTCACGGGTCTTGTTGGCTTCACCGGGTGGCACAACATATGAAAGAACTCTCGAACCTTCAGGAAGTCTAGCTTCAAAGGCCTGGACATAAGAGTCCAGGTAACCTTTTTTGACAATGTTGGAATCAGTGATGATCACATAAGTTGAACTCTTCTTATGTTGTAACAATTCAGAGATGATATGATCTTGCAAATCATAACCCACATGAATTGAATCAGTCCCAAGAATGGACACTTTCTCAACCCCACTGTTAGACATTGGGAGGAAGCTGTGTGTTTCTCAATATGATCCTTCTGGAAGTAGGAGTGTTTGTGGTAGAAGGAAACCTGTGAAATTGAATCCGTGACTAAAACATCTGTTGATGATGAGTCTTCGAGGTTTTTTTTTGGCCAAAGTCACTATGATTAGGTAAGCAGGTAGGGCCACATTGATCACGTGACATCTTCTCAAATCACTTCCCTGCAATAGTTGAAGCTTCTAAAGTGCACAGACGTGGTTCGATGAGTTGTCTAGAGGCTAAAGAAAACATCTCTTGAGTGTACTTTATGGATCCTTTTCTTGTACGAAAAGTATATGCTCCTCTCAAAACCCACCCGATTTTCGATCCACAGTAACCACAATAATAAGCGACATAATGACTCGGAAAAGAAACAAATATTGAATCTCTCTACGCACAAAACACCCACTACGATTCAGAATCCCATTTGCTTAACCAATTTCCGACTTCCGCCAGTACCCTAAGGTCTACAAGTGCACACACATCGACACCGGACTATAGAGAAGAACCATAAAAATAACAGGCACCCCACGCCCCAGTTATGATAAGGAGTAAAACCAAAACCACCACAGTTGATAACGATGCTCAACTCTTAAAGCGGCGAAAAATCACGAATCAGAACGTGTTGTTGGTATCTCAAAAGCCCTGGGAGTTCAGTCATGAGGTTCTCTGTATGATCTTTGGCCATTTGTCCATGAATGATATGATTAATTTGAGTTGTGTGAATATAGAGTTTAGAAGATTAATGAAGCCATATGTGTTCCATACAGCCATGCTAGATTGGAGAATGATTAATAAGAAGTTTCCTCCACTGAAAAGAGGTGAGCCCAAGGAAGTTAAAGACGAGGTTATAGAGGTGATCAGTCCTTTTGTGGAGGTTATTGAGATTGTTGAACCGAACTTGAACCAAGAATGGAACTTTAGATTCCATAGATTGTTTAATGCATTTCCAAACCTAGAAAAATTGGTGTTGAATATCCAGGGCTCGTCGAATTTTCTCAAGTACAATGATCCAATGAAGAACTTGAAGAATCTGCATCTAAAGACCAGCCAACAAGATTCGGATTTCAACTTGAACAATTTGAAACAATTCCCATCAATAAGGAATTTAACTATTGATGGCTTTTGCATAGATTTTGATCCAGAGGAGGATCTTGATGGGTTGAACTTCAATATCAAAAACTTGACAATCGTCAATTGCTCATGGAACTATCCTTTCAAACTATCCTTCTTTCAAAACTCTTCAAACATTGAGCATTTGAACCTCATATACTCCAATCAATTCATCCTTAGTGAACGCTTCAAAGAGTTTTTGCATGAACCAAGTCTTCCAAACTTACGCTCCCTCACTATCTCCAATCAAAACCAAGATTTAAGACTTCATATCACTTATAGAATCTTCAATTTTTTGCAAAACATTCCAAACTTACAAAAGTTGTACCTCATTGGGAACATATACAACGAGACATTGAATCATTTCACACATTTTGACCATGAGAACAGACTGAAGTATTGTCTGAACGTCAATGATGTCAAGATTTTCTACAGCTCATTCATTCAATAACGCATATCATAACATTCATAAAACTTTTTTTCTTTTCCACCCTCATAATTCTAGCACCTTGTTTCTAAGCCCAACCATTCATGACCATTTTTTAACGACATCCAAATAAATAATGAAATAAAAACATAAACATACACAACAATAGCATAGTAGCATAGTAGTCACCTATACTTGACACAGTAGATGGAATGGATCACAACAAAGGGCCAAGCGCCCAACATGAAACCAACAACGTTGATCCAGAAGCTCCAGCGCATCACCGTTTGGAACTTGAAATAGACCGCTAATGGCGGCACAAAGAAGCATAACAGGTATAACCATGCCCTGGTATCGATCTGGGCCAATATGCCCTTGTAGACTCCCAGAACCGCCTGGTAGGATCGTTGGCCGTGGGTGTTGGGATAATCAGACTCGTTCTCGATGAGGTCCAGGATGGCGTTGGCCGCTGTGACAGGGGCCATGAGCAAGTTGAAAACGGCGGTTTCGAGCAGTAACGCCATTTCTTTTATCATGGGGCAATGGCCAGTCTCAATGGCAAGTTTAGAGGTTTTGTTTGGGTGTTTTTTTTCAATGGTTTACTTTCGACTCATATTTTAATAGCGTTTCTTTTAGGATGACGTTGTGATCAAATGAAATTGGATATGGGAAATTGGTGATTTTAGGAAATACTTCCAAATGCGTGACACAAAAAAAAAATGACAGATTTGCAGCCATACGCCTCAAATGGCAAATGGCAAATGGCAAAGTTATTCCAATCAAACTGAAGATATCTGTCACCTCATCCAACAGCATATAAACTGCTACTATTTCACCTAAAAAAGAACTGTTTTTAATTCTAAATCACTCCACAAAATCTCTGTGCGGAGAAACCCCGCATTTTCCCTTATTGAACATTGATCAACTTCATTGATCAACTTCCAACTACATCATTGGAAGGGAAATTCATACTTTAAGCTTTAAGAATAGCACATCCAGACACCTCGCTTGAAACTACTTTTTCACCAAAGTCAATAATCAGCATATCAGGCAACTATGTAATTGAACTCTCGACTAGTTCAACATATTAATTTTGTTTTCTATTGGATTATGAAGAAGGCCTATACAAGATATTGCTATACCATGAAAAAAAAAGCCAGAACTACTGAAAGGATAAAATATGTTGTGGTGAGCACTTGATTGTGAATAGAGTTGGAACTGCTCTAGCTTTAAGCTTTTAAGGTTGTGCATGGCCACAGACTTCGAAAAAGAGCAATCGTACTAAAGCATATATAACACCAGACACATCCTCAGAGTTGTTCTCTTTCTATTGTTTCCTTTCTTTGTCCTCATTCATATTCAAAAAAAAATGGGTAAAGGTGGTCATTCCGGTTCTTCAGGTTCTTCAGGTTCAGCTAAGGGTTCTTCAGGCGGCTCTTCAATCGCTAATTCATCACATGGTCACGGCGGTGGCGGTCAAGGCGGCAGTGTCCCTGGTCGCTTCTCCAACTGGATCCACGAGAGCGGTACTAACTCTCAACTAGCTCCAAGGGCATTTGGTGATGTCCCAGGTGACTCTAATTACAAGAAGTAGGCAGTGATGACTGTGTTTTTTGGGCGATTAGGTTGGGAATTAAGTGTTCATCAGGGTTGACGATGATTGGTTGCCTATTGAGGTTTGATCAATCATTGTGAATGCTGGTGAGCGTTTAGTTTTTGGTTGTATTTTTTTTATGATATCGGGATCGCCTCTGTAGAGTTTTAGTCATTGTACTGTAGAGGAATGGGTAAAGTGTAAACCTGTAAGTTGGTGTTGAATCATATCGGATCCATTTGACTACTGAATTGTGAGAAGTTAACTATAGTGTATTTAAAAGAATCTTGTATGCCAGCATATCTAAAGGTTTTCTTCGTTTGTGGTATTCATTAGTTTCTCTCAAATAGTCAAATGACTAGTGGACCTGTTCCATAGTCTATTATACCGTGTTTCATGTGTCATGTCTTGTTCGTAGCATCGTTTCATAAGTGGTGATTCATAATGGGAGATTGTCCGCTTGAGGCAGTGTCTCACAAGTAAATGTCCTCAGTGGAATCCTCTGTGGAGTCATCACTTTCGAAATCATCATCTGAACCATCTTCAAAAGTTGTGATTCTTTGATCAAAGTAGGAATTCATCAATGGCTTCACCTCTTTCCCTAGACCAGCATCCAGCAGTGTCTTGTATAATCTGTATTCTTCAACGACGTGAATGTCTAGGTACTTGACGATCAAATCGTTGATCTCATGTGGGAAACGAGCTTGTTGTTCTTCTCTGTATTCGCTTGCTAGTAACACCATCGTTTTATGTGTGTAGTGTAGTGGTTGTAGTAGTTGTTGATGTGTTCTAAGATTTAAGAGAATTCAGGGAGGCTTCCAACTTATAAAGAACCATGCACATTTTCAAATTCAAGAAGGAAGTGGCGTTCTTTATCCCAAACGTCATCAGATACAGAAAAATCAGCCACGGTAGATATCGGAGAATAGAAATACCATAATTCACACCAGTTACACCCTAATGAACTACACACAAACTGCATAGGCATAAACCACTATCTCGCCGCTACTGAACCGAGTTCCTTTCATTACAAAATTCCCATTTTCAGAGACCAAAATACTCCTTTTGTTTCTTTGCCTGTTTCATTTGTTTATTATGGAATATCACCAAATTAAAAAGACTTCACGGGAGATATCGGTGTTGGGTTTGTAAAGTCTGTTAAGTCTAATGATTCAATGAAGGGAAAGAAAGTTGTCCCAAAAAAATGTGTCACTGTGATATCTGAGGTTCAATCACTACTCGCCTCCACTCAAACACCTGATTGACGTCCTTGTAAGTCTCTGTAGTACGTTTCTTCTGTTAAATCTCCGATCTCCCATCACTGTTAACAAAAGAAAATCACCACTGTTTGTTGACACAATTCACAGCCCATCAACTGAAGTAAATGCCCAAAAAGAGACTCATCACAGCTCCTAAACCCACCAACACGTCCCCGGTGTCCTTCCCTGTGGACCTACGATATATTCCCTCGTTTCTACCCACACCCGACATTGAATCTGAACAAATCCTCACAATAAGAAAGTTCTTTACTGAAAATTATTCCAACTCATTGATCCAGGCTTTCGAGCAGATTAAACTCGAGACAACACCATTGATCAAATCTCGTGAGTATGCCGTGCGTGTGAATGACAGAATCAGTATAAATGACCCTGACACAACTGCCAATTTATGGGAATACGTTCAAAAGATCTTGTTGAATGAATACAATGATCCATTCATCTTAAATGAATTTGGACGTGCGAAAGGTTTAAATCCACAATTAAGAGTATATCGATACTTGAAGGGCCACCATTTCGGAAAGCATTATGATGAATCTGTAAAGACCACTGTGCCTAAAGGTCATACCAAATGGACATTATTGATCTATTTAAGTGGTGATGAACAATTGGTTGGTGGTGATACAGTTTTCTACGAAAATAGACAAGAGTTAAGGATCCATCCTTCCAAGGGGATGGCGTTATTGCATAAGCATGGAGACGATTGTTTGTTGCACGAGGCTGAACTGGTCAAGAGTGGTGTTAAATGGGTCTTAAGAAGTGATGTTGTGTTTTGAAGAGGACAATTTGGGTTTTTCTTGTTTTTGGTATCATTGTGGCACCTAAAGTGTTCATGTATTATTTGTAGAGGTTATAACAGAGATATCAAAGATATCAAAGCTATCAGAGTGCTCATCTGATGATTTTACCGTAGAAATGTTCCTTTCCCCAGACTTTTCGTCAATTTTACAAAAACCAATAAAAAACCACACCAACCACTATCAAAATATCAAAATATCGCTATCATCCAAATCATCCCAAATCAAACGCCATGATCAATCCAAACACACGTGTCAACCAGCTTGACGCCACGCTGCTAGACCAAGAACTGTTCAGCAACCTTCTGAAGCAGTCCCTGTCCATCTTCAATAAAATCGCTCCTATTTACAAGACAAAATACAACAATGAGATTGAATTCCTTCTACGATCCTTGATCTATAAATTGACAATATGGGACAAGGGCCAGTCATATGGGATGTTCCTACAGAATCTGAAATACAAGAACTTGAACGCATTGAAGAAACTGAACTATTATTTGGTGTTCATCCTTGGTTATTACATCTCTCAAAAATTGAGTAGCTTTGTCTATGAGGATGATGAGGAGAATGATGGATCTAGACGCTATAAACTAATCATCATGTTTAAAAAACTATATATCTATGGTGAGAAGACTTACAAGGTGCTATCATTGTTGAACTTTTTGGACTTTTTGGTCACGGGGAAGTATCAATCTTTGAACTTGAGACTATTAAACGTAAAGATTACGGTTTTCAGCATTGAGTTGGCTAAATTGAACAAGGGAAACGTTTCATTCGAGTTCCAGAATAGACAGTTGATTTGGAACACATTCCTTGAATTCATCGTGTTCATTTTGCCAATATTCCAAAATTCAAGATTTCAATCCCTCGTACAGAGATTGTTGACAAAAAGGCCAACTGATGCCACAGATGAAGCTCAGCAGCTGAAGGTTAAACATCTAAAGGAGAAGCAATGTTCTATTTGCTTTGAGAATGATTCAAACAAGATTCAGGACTATAGAATCACAAATCCATATAAGACCAAATGTGGACATCTATACTGTTATATATGTTTGATCTCCAAGTTGGAGCATGCAAAAGTTATGGATGAAGTCTGGAAGTGTCATAGATGTGGTAAGCCTGTGAAGTCTGCTGTCCCATTCAATGATGTTGATGAAAGTGCCATCAAATTCACACTCGAGGATAGTGAAGCTGAGAGTGATGAAGAAGTTGATGATGAAAAGAACAATACTTCTTATACTAGTGAAGTTGAGCAAGGTATGGAATTCGATGAGAAACATGTCAGTGAATATGATGATGAGGATTATGAAAATTACGATGAAGGTCAAGGTGAAGAACTTGATGATGATGAATTAGAGGAATACGATGAGGATGGTGATTATGAATATGATGAAATCGACATATAAATAAGACATAACATAAATAATTATAGGAACCAGTCCCCCTTTGTAACCTAACTATAACTCACGAGGGTAAACTTTCTTGGTTAAATCATGTAAAAAGTCAGCCTGTTCGTTACCAATTTCCTCCTTATAACCGGCCAAAATGGTCTCCATATCCTTTTCATTATGATCTTGGTTAAGTTTAAACTTGGCTTCAATGAAACTAACATCGATTTCCAAACCCCAAATAGCAGAGACCATAGCATCAATGTATTTAGGTGGAGCATCAGTAACTTTCCAGATCTCACCTTTAGTTCTCTTACCTTCTTCGGCATCAGTGATCTTTGTAATGATGTCCAAGATGGCATCTTTCTCCTTGATAATTGTTGGTTTACCATGGACATGGACAGTGGCATAATCCCAAGTGGACACCACCTTATGGTTGATCTTCTTGATCGCATACCAAGAGGCACTGATATATTGATCATAAGTTCTGAAAACAATGGTGACATCCTGATCTTTCAATTTTTCCAATTCAGCAACTTGATCATTCCCCTTTGCTAGATGTGCAATCAACTTCAATTTCCCATCTGAACTACCTGCTTCATCAATAACAAAAGGGATATGTGACACTTCAACTGTAGTCTTTGAAGATAAGTATGAAGAACTGGAGGTGATCAAAACACCTAATGGGAACTTTCTGATAATGTCCAATTGTGACTCTTTATCGTCCAATCTATTAGCCTTTGGGATGTATAATGGCATTGTGTATAAACTCTATCCTTTATTGTTGGAAACCTACTCCCAGCCATTATAATCAGGTTAGTTTTAAGTTTCTTATCGGTATTTATACCAATTTCTAAGAAGCTGCCAATTAGATAAGACTCATTTCAAATTTTGTGGCGGAGATTAATTTCAGGTACAAAAGAGGATAGGAATACCTCATTTGAACATATGCCCGAGTCAAAATATTTCAAAGATAGGAAGTTCAAAGCGTGAGTCAATGATTATATTACAAAGATTGTGTGTGTTTGCAGGAGCACTTTTATTTAGGTCTGTTTACGGGTCCTATACGGTTTTGTTCTTCTTGCTTTCTCTTTAGATTGTCTAGTTCTTCTTTTGTTACTTTGGTGGTGGATTTGACATAATCCACACTGGATTGATAACCATCCCATTGGATTTTCTGTCTCTTATTAGGCTCCATGGTTCTAGACTTAAATAATGACTTGATGTTTTCAACCACTTGGTCAGTGGTCAAGTTGGAGTTCTTAATCTTAGATTCATAGTTCTTCTTTTCTTCTTGATATTTAGGATCTCTTAATAAGATCTGAATATGTCTCTCAAATTGGGATTCTGGAATCATCTTACCAGTGATAGGACACTCAATGGTCTTTTCTTTCTTCCCAACTTGTTTCAATCTTGTGGCACCAAACTCCCTGATCTTGATATTCTTATTATTGTTGATCATATTTGTTGGGGTTTCAATGGCTGTGACTTCCTTGGATTTCTGTTCCAATGATCTGAATTGAAGATCTGCAATTGTGATCGGGGCAGGCAGTTCACTAATCTTATCAACCTCTGTAAACTCAATGGTTTCCACTAGGACGAAATCTTGCCAGTCTATGGATGCATATCTCAGCTTTTTAGCCTCTTCGGCAGCCTTTTGTTCTTGGTCATCAATCTTATGCTGTTCTTGGTACTGTGCCCTCTCATAAGCCTTTGTGAGGATTTCATCTGGATGGGTCATGTGTAATTCTTCTTTTCCTTCTTCTTCTTCTTCTTCTTTAGCATTGATTATCTTTCTGTATTGTTTCAAGTAGTTCAAGAACACTTTATGGAATGAATGCCCACTCTCCAGGAACTTGAACTGTAGTGAATGCTCAGAGTATTTGCTCTTTATCGATGTAATATAGTTTTCGCCATTCTTCGCCACAAATAACGCCGTCAGTTTGATAATCTCCAAATCTTTCAATGTAATAGGTGGTAGTTCGGTTAAAAAATCCAATTCAACAGGCTCAGGGATCTTTTGCTTCGTTGAGTCTGTAGCATCATTCTCATCCTTCTTTGTCACTATCTCAATATTCTCGAGCACATATTCATAATAGGCGTTATAAGCATCTGTATCATTGATGAAATTAAACTTGTTGTTGTTAGATTCACTCTCTTTAATCTTCTGTTCAAAGTCCCTACCGTTTCTATGGACGTATTGAGCAGTCTTATGAATGATCTCCTTGATTGAAGGTGGTGGAATGATGACTTCCTCAGGTATCTCGGCCATTTTGTTAGCCAGAGGGTTTTATAAGTGGTTTTATGAGTTTTAGTATTAAAGTGCCAAATTTTTATATGTGTGTAAATGGAAAAATAGATTAAATGCCCTAATTAGGTATTTTGCTTCTTTGGGTAATAAAGGACCGGGGCTCATAACAAAAGTGGCAAAATGCTATTTTTATATATAAACAATCAAATTAATTCAATTCTTTAAGATCTAAACAATATAATAATAATAGTTTTGGGCATAAGCATAAGCATTGACTGATAAACATGTTATACAAACATTTGACAGTGATTTTGTCACTTTTATCGGTTTCTTTAGCTGCTGTTCTTCAACAATGTTTCGCCTTTGAAAAGGCTGTCAATGACAAACCAATAGGTCTGAACATCACCACTAACCAGGAAATTTCCTTGTTATTGTTCCATATCAACGATGTCAAACGTACCAACATTCCGTTTATCTTTGACCAGGAGACCTTACAACAGGAGCCAGATGGTTTCAAAGTATGTACTCAAAAGCTCCATGCCATTGGAGGTTGTGAAAATATGGGCGAGTTTGTTGTCGATTACAAGGATGATACTGTTAAAGAAAACATTATCAACAAAGTGTCTTACCCAGGCGAATCCACCTTCTTACCAGTGAATCAATCTGGTCTTGCTTGCTTCTTGGCCTATCAAGAAGGTGTTCCAGAAGTCACTGGGGTCTCTGAAGTGCATGAAGTTCACTCATATGGTGTCTTAAACTTGCAGATGTATGGTGCTTTACAAACAACACTGGTGGCTTCATTTGTTGTGTTCATCTCCGGATTGTACTTGTTCTTCAAATTCTTCAAGAAAATAGACTCTTTGGATGTCTCCCACAAGTTCTTGTCAATCTTGGTTGTCATTTCCCTCATTTACTACAATGTTGCACATGCAACGTTGGGTATTTACAATTCTGGGTTAACTGGTCTTCGATTCACTGAATTTGTCTTGAATATTAACCAAGGTTTGTTCAACATTTATTTCTACAACCTATTGTATCACTTCAGTTTGAATCAAGCTACTGTTGGTGCTCCTCGTGATGACTATTCCAAATTATACAGTGCATGTTTAGGTACATATGCTGCTCAGATGATTGTTGAGGTATTGCAAGTGCTTTTTACTTTCCCGTTGTCGTTCTACATGATTGTTTTCCCAGTTGTTCAAGTTGCTGCTTCAGTAGCTTGGATTCCTATTTGGTATGTTCTTTACAAGAATTCTAAAAAGACAATTGAAGATATAATGGATGTCACTTACTGGAGAAGCTATCAAATCTCAAGAAAGACTTTCTTTTTTGCCCCATCAGCTTTGAAACTGGTGGCATGGACTAGTCTTTTTGCAATCAGTATGCATGCAACTTTGAAGGCACAAGATGGAAGATCAACAATCTCACAAAAAGAATCCATTTTAATCTTCCTGAGCACATTCAACTTATTATCCCAACCGGGGATCATGGCCTTGCTACTTCACGTTGATATTTTGGCCGTTCCAATGATCATTGTTTCTCAAATGTATGTTTGGAGACCTAGAACTGTTCCTAGATTATCCGGTGATGTTGAAGACTTCCTTGTTGAAGAAGAAGTGCCGCTCAAGAAGAGAAACGAATAAAAGTTTACGGTGATCGTAGATTATATACTCGTCTATGATTATGATAAATGATATGATATAAGATATATGATTATTTGTACCTCGATTTAGATTTAGTGTAGTTAATTGTTTGTGGAGTATTTTTGTGACAAAAAAGGAAATTTTCTATCAAAAAACACTTTTAACTACACTAAACAAAGAGAAAAAGTAATAAAAAGATCAAAATGAAGCTTCTATACCATCTCACACTGGCCAATGCTGCTCTAGCAGCAGTCACGCAGTTCTGCGAGAAGTTTGAGTCTCCTAAAGAGGACCAGCATATTGGGTTCCTGTTCAACATCACGGAAAAGGTGACACTTCTCGCATTCCATGAAGACAACGTCAAGGATACCAACATCCCATATCGAATCACCAATGAACTCCTGGATGATTCTTCAAAGAGCGGTGGGTTTGGTCTATGTACTCCTAAGCTGAAGGAACTGGGTCAATGCGATGAAGTTGGTACATTCACTGTCAGTTACAAAGATTCGGAGGCAAAGAAGCATGTGATGAACATTGTGGGTGAAGTCGGGAATGAGTATGTCTACCTCGTCCCCAAAGCTGGCTTTGCGTGCTTTGTTATCTATCAAGAGACCAGTGAGGCTGCCCCTAGTGGGTTCTCTGCTGTTCCTGTGCATTCTGTGGGTTATTTGACACCGGGGCAATTCTCCAAGTTTGAAACGTTATTACTGGGGTTTTTGATCACTTGTATGATTGCTTCTTACTGGTCTTCCAGATTCGGGATCTTTGAGAAGACAGTGAGATTATCAACGCCCCATGCCTTTATTAGGAATCTTATGCTGATTGGTTATTCATATTTGACATTCAACACCCAAACTTATGGTGATGAATCCTATAAGTTTGTACCTCAATTGTTGAGTTTGACTTTTTATATCGGGCTATATACCACTGTATATAGTTTCAGTCTCAATTCGTCAAAGATACCATGGATGACTGGCAGGTTTGGTCCGGTCTTTGGAGGCTGCTTGGCTTATTACACATGTGCGGTACTATTAGATTCGCTTAATCATTTGACCTACTACAAGTTACAACTGCTGGCCAGTGTTTCCTGGGTATTAAACATCACTTCTGCATGTATTTGGATCCCATTGTGGGTCATGTTGTATTTAAACTCCAGAACAACAGAGGCTAAATTTACAGATGTGGTTTATGCTAAGAGTTATGGGATCACTAGGAGAACAATGATGGTTATACCTGTTACTTTGAAATTACTGAAATGGACCACTTTTTTTATGTTACCAGCAGAGAGCAGCTATGCTTCAATTTCAAAAGCTGATAACGTCGCTACGGGGATTCTCAACCAGAATATACTTCAAAATTCCAAGAACATTTCATCATTGGGTTGGTTCTCGTTCATGATCCATTTGGATAATTTTTCGGTGATCTTTATTACCATTGCACTATTGATTATTTGGAAACCCAAAACTGTTCCTAAACTAGAGGATAATGCTAACTTACTACGTGCTGTCGCTGAATTGGAAGCCACTATGGATGATGGATATGCTCCTACTGATCTCTCAAAGAGAAGTGTTGGTTGATAGATAATTCATAGTTTTTTTTCCAGGTTTTCAGTGATATAGAATTCGGAACTTGCGTGCAATGAATATCTATATCGACTATCTACGTATATATACGTGATCATGTTTTGAACCCAGTAACAGTATAACTGTAGTTGATAATATATCATGAGGCTTGTGGAAGTTCCCGTTACCCTCGGCATTTTGAGAATAGTACCTACCAAAACAAATTCATACATTTACATATTATAATCTAATATCCTTATTATTGCTAATATTTTGCAACCCTGTCAACAAAATCAAGCATCAAGTCGAGACTGTATAGTTGATATCTTGACTATGAAGTTTTTATAAGAGTCGATCTTGTGAGGCATTTTGACCTTGTGAAAACCCTGTCGAATTTGAACCTGTCAAATACACTGGAAAAGAAAAACCGAGACCCTTCAAGAGCTCGAGAGGACATGCCCCGGCGATCAGTCGACTCCAATCAGCCAATCCCACTAACGCTTAGCAATGTATGCAATGGAAAATCTATAGTCCTGTCAAAGTATGGCTTCCCAAATTTCATGAAAATCCACAATTTTTTGTATGATCTACGATACAGCCATCAGCGACAAACTACGAAATAGGAAGAGGACCCGAGGTACAGCTGGAATGATGCAGAGCTCATCGGCCACAGTAGGTGACGACTTTGTGGGGCGTTTCGGCATTCTGTCTCGGGTCTCGGACATCTCTTTTTTTGGTCTTGAAGTCTTGGTTAGTCTTGAAGTCTTGGAGCCTTGGTAGTCATATAACGTTTACTTTATTTGAAGTGTGGCAAACTGTCGTGTTCACCAGCGCTGCAATCTCGCCATTGTAGACGGCTCTCTGCCGGCTTTTGAAAGTACACACTTGCCGTGTGTTTCTTTACTCACTGGAAATTTGGCTTCCTTTGGAATAAATTGTGGATACCCTCGAAGCATCCAACAAGCGTTGCATTTTGCGTGATTGAAGATCTTCGACAGGGTTTCAAACTAGGATAGTATGAGCTTAGATATAAAAAACGTCAATCCATGAGACCTCATCATCTCCATCTCTTTCACTCAGGAGACATCCAGTCGCGATGAAGTTCACTGAGAGGTTTACAAAGGAGAAGAATTCCTATAATACTGATATTGAGGTCAACTCGATAGAAACCACCAACACTCAACGACTTCAAGTTATTGACAAGTACAATCAAGACTACCCAGAGCCTACTGAGGAGGACTACACCAGTTTACCTAACAAATTGGGTCATGCTCCATACAGCGCCTACTTGATTTGTCTGATTGAATTTGCTGAACGTGCTTCTTATTATGGTGTATCTGGTCGTTTGTCAAATTTCATTCAATTACCACTACCAAAGGGCGGCAACGGTGCTGGTGCACCACCAAGAGGTTCACAGAAAAATGCAGGTGCGTTAGGTCTTGGGTTAAAGGCTGCCTCAGCTATAACACTAACTTTGAAGTTCCTTGCTTATTTGACACCTTTGTTTGGTGGGTATATCTCTGATAAGAAATGGGGGAGAGTACGTACTATTTGGTATGGTATTTGGATCGGTGCCATTTCCCACATCATCTTAATCATTGCTGGATTACCAAGTGTTATTAAAGGAGGAAATGCCTTGGCTCCGACTATTATCTCCATCATTACTTTGGCAATTGGTACTGGGTTGATTAAACCTAACTTGTTACCATTGTTGTTTGATCAATATCCACACAAGAGAGATGTTGTCGAAACCAAGGAGAATGGTGAAAAAGTTGTGTTGAAAGTGGAACCTACCTTGCAAAGAATCACTTTGATCTTCTACTGGGCTATTAATGTCGGTGCCTTTCTGTCATTAGCAACTTCTTATTCTGCTAAAAGAGTTGGATTTTGGTTGGCCTTCTTGATCCCTGGAATCGTCTACATCATTATGATCTCGGTTTTGATCGTCTTAGCTCCAAGATTGAAGAAGGAAAAACCTAATGGTATTTCTGTTATTGAGGGATCATTGAAGATTATCTTTTACTCTTTTAAATCTGGCTGGATCGGTAGATTGAGAAGTGGAACCTTTTGGGAACATGCCAAACCTTCAAACATTCAAGAACGTGATGAAACTGAAATCTTTGCCTTGAAAAAGAATGGTCAACCAAAAATTTCATGGACTGATCAGTTCGTTGATGATTTGAAAGTCACCGTGGATGCCTGTAAGATCTTTTTATTCTTTGTCATTTATAACATTTCAGATGGTGGGATTGGATCCATTGAAAATTCTCAAGCAAACTCATTGACCACTAACGGTGTGCCAAACGATTTGATCAGCAACTTCAACCCATTGACCATCATTGTATTGATTCCTATCTTGGACAACATTGTTTATCCACAATTGAGAAGATATAACATTAACTTCAGACCAGTTTACAGAATCTTTTTCGGTTTCATTCTTGGTGCTCTTTCACAAACTGCAGGTGCCATTATCCAATGGAGAGTGTACAAGACTTCTCCATGTGGTTACCACGCTACTGAGTGTAATATTGGGACCGGTGTCTCACCAATTTCTGTGTGGGTTGAAATTGTTCTTTACATCCTTGGTGCCTCATCAGAATGCTTCGCCAACACAGCTGCATATGAGATCGCTTATGCTAGAGCTCCAACACACATGAAGGGTCTAGTCATGGCTTTGTTCTTGTTTGCCTCCTCATTATCCGCTGCTATTTCTCAAATTGCCACCTCCTCTTTAGCAGACCCACATTTGATCTGGCCATTTGCTGCAGTGGCTATTGTTGCTTTCCTACAGGCATTCTGGTTCTTATATCTATACCATGACTTACATAAAGTAATGGATAGAGAAAGATTGATCAAAGAAGAAAGAGAAAGACAAGAATACTTGGAATATAGTGCAGGTACGAATGATGACTCTATAAAGAGTCAAGGTAACGACAACAAGAATAGAGTCAGGGAGCGTGTTGACAGTATTTAGATTTAGTGCCTCATGATTGAACATTGGAAAAGCATTTGAGCAAAGATTGTGCCCAGCGTGTAAGTCAATCAATATCAGACAAAGGTTAAGCGGAGGTGGAAGATAATACATCAAAGGCTTGAACTAAAAATACGTAAAAATAGTTTTGTGAAATAAACCTGAGCCACACTCTATATTATTATTATTATTAACAAATCAACGGATATCAACAGCATACAGAAAATAATAAATAATCAATCAAATAATCAAACGTTTGACATATGTAGGATGACATAATTTTTCAAGAGAGCTGGGGCACAGAATTAATCACACATCCTTTACCACACACAGGCTCCACCTAAAATCTTTGTAAATTCCCAGCTGGAATCTCGGGTTAGCGACTTTTGCCCATTGTAGATTGGGAAGTAATCAATTGATAAGAATTCTCATCACCGAAGAAAAAGCACGCCAGCAGGAAAGGAGGAAAGGAGGAAAGTGCCGTTTCCACTGTTGTTAATTGGTGCCACTGTAGCTTTGTGGATATTCTACAGCGGCAATTGTAAGGATCTGCTGATCCGTGATAAGTCTGACAAGTTTGACAAGTTTGACAAGTTTCAAATTGATAAGCTTGCAGGTTTAGACAGGAAGCCACTAAGACGATGCCAAGGGATGCCGTGACAAAGATTTCAACGCTTGAAGCCCTGTGGGGAGAATTAACATTCAACAATCAGCATCTTCACGCACCGTTGCTGATGAGCCAGCAAATGACCGCTAGTTTCTGGTCCTTCGAGTCCCATGGACGTCATATATTCCTCCAACTTTATGCCCACCTGCATCTTTTTAGATGTGCTGCTCAACGGCATTTGTTATCATTTGATCTCTTTGATATCAGAGAATTAGGAGGTGATCAGCGTGTCCAACTTTAGGAGTTGCCAGCGCGTGAAAGAATGAGAGGCTATCTTGAGAGGTCTTTTGGTCAAGAGTATATAAGCTACTAGTAATCCTGCTGGGTTTCTTCTTTTTCCCACGGTCTTTAGAGATCAACTCATTAGTTCTCAACATGGGTTTCATGGAACGTTTCACTGCTACTGAAAAGCTAGAGAAAGACATTGAAGTCAGTTCTATAACTACCACTGACTCACATAAACTGGGAGAAATCGAAAGATATAACGAAGAATTCCCAGAACCAACCGAAGAGGACTATATCAGCTTGCCACATACTTTGGGTCATGCTCCATATAATTCTTACTTGATTTGCCTTGTCGAATTCGCTGAGCGTGCTTCTTACTATGGTGTTAGTGATAGACTGAACAACTTCATCCAATTACCATTGCCAGAAGGTGGTAATGGTGCCGGTGCACCACCAAGGCATTCCCAAAAGAACGCTGGTGCCTTGGGTTTGGGTCTGCGTGCCGCTTCTGCTTTGACCTTGACTTTAACGTTCTTAGCGTATTTGACTCCATTGTTTGGTGGTTATATTTCAGATAAGAAATGGGGTAGAATGAGAACCATTTGGTATGGTGTTTGGATTGGTGCTCTTTCTCATATTATTTTGCTTATTGCCGGTCTACCAAGTGTGATCAAATCAGGCAATGCCTTGGCTCCAACTGTTATTTCAATCTTGTCTTTGGCCTTGGGTACTGGTTTCATTAAGCCAAACTTGCTACCATTACTACTTGACCAATACCAACATAAGAAGGATGTCGTTAAAACTAAAGAAGATAGTACCAAAGTTATTTTGAAAGTTGACCCGACTAGAGAAAGAATGACGTTAGTATTCTACTGGGCTATCAACATTGGTGCGTTCTTATCCCTAGCTACTTCCTACTGTGCTAAGAGAGTTGGTTTCTGGCTGGCATTCATGATCCCAGGTATTGTCTACATCCTAATGATCCCATTGTTAATCATCTTAGCTCCAAAATTGAAGAAGGAAAAACCAAATGGTTTCTCTGTGATTGAAGAATCTTTCAAGGTCATTAGCTACTCATTCAGATCAGGTTGGATTTCTAGATTAAGAGCTGGTATTTTCTGGGAATTCGCTAAACCATCCAATATCGCTGAACGTGATGGGGCTGAATTGGACATTTTGAACAAGAAGGGTCAGAAGAAGATCAGCTGGACGGATCAGTTTGTTGAGGATGTCAGAGTAACTCTTGACGCTTGTAAGTTCTTCCTATTCTTCGTCATTTATAACATTTCTGATGGTGGTATTGGTGCTATCCAAAACTCACAAGCAAACTCCCTAACAACCAACGGTGTTCCAAATGATCTGATCAACAATTTTAATCCATTAACTATTATTGTCTTGATCCCAATCCTAGATCACATTATCTATCCATTGTTAAGAAGATGGAATATTGATTTTAGACCAGTTTACAGAATCTTCTTTGGTTTTATCTTAGCTGCCTTGTCTCAAGTTGCTGGTGCCATTATTCAATGGAAAGTTTACCAAACCTCGCCATGTGGATATCACGCTACAGACTGTAACATTGGAACTGGTGTCTCCCACATCTCTGTCTGGGTCGAAGCAATCTTATATGTCTTGGGCGCTGCCTCTGAATGTTTTGCTAACACTGCTGCTTATCAAATTGCCTATGCTAGAGCTCCTGACCACATGAAAGGTTTAGTCATGGCCTTGTTCTTATTCACCAACTCATTATCAGCTGCTGTGTCGCAAGCTGCTACAGACTCCCTGGTTGATCCTCATTTGATCTGGCCATTCGCTGCTGTTGCTATCGCTGCGTTCTTACAAGCATTCTGGTTCTTATACCTATACCGTGATTTACATAAGGTCATGGACCAAGAAAGATTGGAGAAGGAAGCAAGATTAAGACAAGAATACTTGGAACATACAGCTATACAAGCTCAACGTGTCACCGTTACCAACGTTGTCGATGAAAAGGCCTCTAAATTATAGAATATGTATGATTGATTTCTGATAATTGCCCTTTTTTTAGAGTAGATTTTCATATGACTAACTTCTGACAAATGTGTCAAGGGAACCTTTGTGTGAACTTTGAAAAGTGTCAACATTAATGTTACTGTACATGAAGCCCTGCTAGCAGCCAATATGCGCTATGCACACCCTGTTTAGCCATTTAGATCTCGAACGCCTAACGCCACAGACCAAATAAAGAAAATAAAAGTCACAGATCGGGAAAAACGTTAAAACCGTTGAAATTGAATTTATCCGAAATATTTTTTAGGCACTCCAAGCAATAAAAGGCAAAAAACTGAAAATTTCACCTGCAGGGAAGAAAACTGTATCCGCAAGTTGAAGAAAACGCCGTTTACAGATAACAGAGGGTTCCGATTTACCGTAATTGTGGGAGTACTAATGGGGGTGGTGATGACGTACGTTGGTGTTTCTATCCCTTTTCGTGAGTTGTTTGGTCAAAGGGAAATCTCTAGAGAATCATAAAGGCATATACAAAGTCCAGTGTTAGTATAGTTCCCCAAAAGCCCTGAACCGATGCTGCTCGAGATCATTGGAAAAGAACTAACCCCTGACCGGCCTATGCTTTTGCTCTTGCTTTTGCCCTGCGTAAAAAATAATACCTGCCATCGGTATTTCCATCTAAAAGCCAGGAAATATTATGTCAAAACGGATGACTTTGAACAAAGCTGGTGAAAGACAAACAGAGTCCTTGGCCAGCTAATCCCTTGGCTATCAGTGGATCTATCTCTAACTCCGGATTTTGAGGCCTTTTCCCGTGCTTTCTGAGGTTGTACACCACGTCTTGTTACTCTTGATCCGCAGAAGAAGGGACATGACACGATAAATTTACTGCTAGACCTTGCTCAGAAGATGCCAGAGATACACACGGCTAACGATAACGAGTGACCCCAGAGGCCCTTCATTGGTGCATCTCGCCGAATATCTCGTCTTTTCTCTCTTCGGTTTGTTTGACCCCGAAACTGTACTTTGTACGGACTATGAGTATTGCAAGGCATCTGTGCTTGTACCCGCTCTTGCATTTAGAGGCAGCTTTGGCACCAAAGGGCGTTCCCCTGAGGGGTTTAGACTAGGGCCGTAGTTTCGTTAACGATATCTACCAGTGGGCTTCTTTTATATAAGCCCTTCATCACCCACATGGGAATTAAAACCAGTTTAGTTAGGCTTTTGACTCCGAACTTTATACGTGATGGGTATGTACCACATTGGTGACACACAGATTCACAGACACATAGACACACAATGGATAGGACTAACAGTTACACTTCAGGCCTCAAAGACACCATAAAGGAAAAAATTTCCTCCAACAAGGTCAACACAGAAGATGTTGAAGTCAGCTCCATGACTGAAATCGACCTAGAAGCTAAAAAAGTCGCTGAATTGGAGGAATACAATGAGAGATATCCAGAACCAACAGAGGAAGATTATGCGAACTTGAAGAAATCCATTGGTCATGCCCCATACGTTACCTACTTAGTTTGTCTGGTTGAATTTGCCGAAAGAGCTTCATACTATGGTGTTAGAGATCGTCTTGCCAATTTTGTCCAATTGCCACTGCCAGAGGGCGGTAATGGTGCTGGTGCTCCACCACGTGGCTCACAAAAGAACGCTGGTGCGTTAGGTTTAGGTCTAAGAGTCTCTTCAGCGGTCACTTTGTTGTTGACCTTTTTGGCTTATTTGACTCCACTATGGGGTGGTTATATCTCTGATAAGAAATGGGGGAGAATGAAAACCATCTGGTATGGTGTTTGGATCGGTGCGGTTTCCCATATCATCCTGATCATTGCTGCTATCCCATCAGTCATTAAATCCGGAGATGCATTGGCCCCAACCATCATTGCTATCTTGTCTT
The DNA here is from genome assembly GCA_003707945.3 of Taiozyma bovis. NCBI lineage: Eukaryota > Fungi > Ascomycota > Saccharomycetes > Phaffomycetales > Wickerhamomycetaceae > Taiozyma > Taiozyma bovis. Next base: position 309,652 of record PPMH03000006.1, on the reverse strand, counting down.
TGGCTCTAGGTACTGGGTTAATCAAACCAAATTTGTTACCATTGTTATATGACCAATATCCACACAAGAGAGATATCATTCAGACCAACGAATCTGGTGAAAGAACTATTGTGTCAAGAGAAACCACTTTAGAAAGGATGACTTTGGTCTTCTATTGGTCTATTAACATTGGTTCATTCTTATCATTAGGTACTTCATATTGTGCTAAAAGAGTTGGGTTCTGGTTGGCCTTCTTGATCCCAGGTATCATTTACTTTGCTATGGTTCCAGTGTTGGTCTTATTGAAACCAAGGTTGAAAAAGGAGTCTCCAAACGGTGTTTCTGTCATTGAAGAAGCATTAAAAGTCACCGCATACAGCTTTAAATCTGGTTGGATTGGTAGATTGAAGAGAGGTGAATTCTGGGAACATGCAAAACCATCAAACATTATCACTAGAGGTGAATTAGAATCCACACAAACCCGTAATAGCACCAGTAAGAAAGCCATCTCATGGACTGATCAATTTGTTGAAGATCTTAAGGTTACTCTTGACGCTTGTAAGTTCTTTTTGTTCTTTGTTATCTATAACATCAACGACACGGGTATAGGTAACATTGAAAACTCCCAAGCCAACTCTATGACTACCAACGGTGTGCCAAACGATTTGATCAGTAACTTCAACCCATTGACCATCATTGTATTGATCCCAATCTTGGATTATGCCGTTTATCCATTGTTAAGAAGATGGAACATTGATTTCAGACCAGTTTATAGAATCTTCTTTGGTTTTATCTTAGCTGCCTTGTCTCAAGTTGCCGGTGCCATTATTCAATGGAAAGTTTACCAAACCTCGCCATGTGGATATCATGCTACAGAATGTGACATTGGTACTGGTGTCTCTCATATCTCCGTTTGGGCAGAAACTGTTCTTTATATCTTAGCTGCATCTTCTGAATGTTTTGCTAACACAGCTGCTTATGAAATTGCCTATACCAGAGCTCCAGATCAAATGAAAGGTTTGGTCATGGCCTTATTCTTATTCATGCAATCGTTATCTGCCGCTATCTCCCAAGCTGCTTCGGCTTCTCTAGTTGATCCACATTTGATCTGGCCTTTTGGTGCCTGTGCAGTTGTTGGGTTCTTGTCGGCCTTCTGGTTCTTATACCTATATCGTGATTTACATAAGGTTATGGACAAGGAAAGAACACTAAAGGAAGAGCTATTGAGAAAGGAATACATGGACCATTTGAGAAATAAGAGGGAACTTGCTGACAATATTTCAATGGCTGCTAGTATTAATGAAAAATTGCAGGCCGAAGAAGATACCAACAAGATCCAAGCCATCGAATCTGCTCTTTCCGGTAAGAGACTATAGTTTAGGTCCCCCCGTTAGTTCTCATTAGTTTCTGTATATAAAGTTAATCAAATATAGACATATATTTGCATAGATAGTTAACAGTGTAGTAAGATTAGTAGAATACCGTAATGTAATTCCGAGGCTCCGATAACTTTGAAATATCCTTAAAGCTCAATTAATTGCAAATTTAATTGCAAATTGGATATAAACCACGGTCGGAAAGATGTGAGCCATTGTGTGAACCATCCGATGAGTACAATCACATGAGCACATCTTTCCTGCACCTAACTTGAGAACCAGCATATGTGTTCCCCTATTTCGTCTCCGTCTGGCGAGTTTCGACAAGCAATTCTCATTCATGGATTTAAGAAGTGTACACGTGGAAGGATGCCTGGTGGATGGCTTCGTCGTTGAAACTCCTCAGCATCGGACCTAAGATCAACGTTGAAAGTGTCTTGAGTGCTATGGATTGGACTTACCTCTTACCACATTTTGTTGGATGGAAAGTCATCCCAATACAACTTAGCTTCAAAACTACTTACAAATTTCCACCCCAAATTTTGTAGCGTTGTAGCCTTTTAGTACCTGATGATGGGCAATAGGAGATTACAGGAAATCTTTAACTGTTAGATCTTTCCACCTTTATCAACATCAACATTAACATTAACAAAGTAAAATTTCGCGTTCAGGTAAAATACCAAACTAAAACACATAACAAGTCAAAAAACTATCAAAACCGACAAAAACACTAGTCAAATGGACGCTTCAAAGTCGATTGGTGACGGGTACGCACAGTTGACATTCCTTAACGAGAATGACCCGGTGAAACTGTTGGGCTCCACCAACTATCTGGACCAATTGGTGCCCATTATCAAGACCAGTTTGAGGACCAACACTATTGGGAGTTTGATCCAGAAGTTGAGAGACGAGGGCTCCAAGAAAGATGACGAGATCTTTGGACTACTAAATCAAAATGAAGACAATGTTGAGCTTGCTCATAGGGAGATCAAGGTCATTAATAAGGATGCAACGAGCATAAATGAACAAATCCTTGATATCAATGATCACTTATCCAGAACATCAAACTTGACTATCGAGAAGAAGTTTCAACTGCTAGAACTAAAGAAAAACATCAATAAGATCAACGAGTCGGAAATTCTGATCAATAAGGTGCTGCAAGTTCTGGAGTTAACCGACAAGACCCATGATTTGATCAAAGCCAACAAGTTTTTCAATGCTTTGAAGAACCTTAATGATTTGAACAACTTGAACAAGGACTTTGATAGAGACTTCAAGTTCCTGGCGAACATTAATGACTCCATCCCCGTGTTAAAGAACATGGTCAAAGAGGAATCGCTTGGTCTGATGAGAAGAAACTTTAGCAACACTGATTCCCAATTTGAGATCTTTGCACAAGCTTATTTCGACGGTTATTCAAACCTGATCCAAGAATGGGATTCTTTCAAGGCTAAAGGTGGGGATTTTAGTAAATTCAAGGTCAATTCCTCTGTTGAAGTTAGTTTGAGATCTTCATACGCTAGTAAAGATCTTCCTGAAGTTGACGATCTAATAAACCTTGGGTTCATCTATGATACACTATTAGTGTTTGACACATTGGACCAAGTATCATTCTTCAAGAATGAATTCAGCAAAGAAATGAGCAGCAAAAGGGAGAGAACTGTTTATCCATTTGTTCCAAGCGATACTAAGAATGAAAACTTCAAACAATACATCAAAGATGATAACAACCTAAAGTCATTCCTCCTGAAATTGATAGGTAGTTTGATATTCCATATTGCCGTCTCCAAGAAATTTCCACAAATTGTGAAACAACAGACCAATGACCAATGGGAAACCATCTCAGCGAAGATTTATCCATTCCTAAAGAACCATATCCTCCATGAAGTCCTCAATTTATCAAAACTGGCTGTTATCAAGCAGCTCATTGGTCACACATATCTGATATTGGAACATTTTGAGTTAAACAATGATCATTTCTACAATCTATTGATTCTAATATTCAAAAAATTTTCACAATTGTCGATTGCTAACTTTGGAGAAGAATTCCACAAGTCATCCGAGGAAGATGATTCAATGCCAATGGCTGTTCATGATTACAAACTTTACAAGAGGATCATTACAGTTGGTTGGTACCATGACTCAAGAAAGGAAAATGAATTATCATTTCCACAGATCTTACCATTCAGTTTGATTTACCCAATGGCTTGTGCAGAAGTAAGAACATTCATCACAAAACAAGAATCATTTTTGAACGATTACTATAAGTTTGAGCTACCATCACTTCACAAATTAATAATTGAGAATGTCGACAACTTGCTCATCAATACAATCAACAGACATTACAATGAGAAACTCTCCTCCGTAACAAGGGAAGAACTATCACAGAATTTAATCAATTTAGAATACTTCTTGATCATGACTAAGGAAGTTTCAAGACAATTGTCCACTACCTATGACAAACAAATCACATTGAAAGCAACATCTGCTTTTACAGATACTAGAAAGAGAACTGAAACTGAGTTATTCAAGATGGTTGATGGTAAAATTGACGATTTGTTGGACTTTATTGATTGGGACTGGAAGTCCAGAGCTGTTAACAAGGAACCAAACTATTTTATGAAGGATATTGGTGATTTCTTAGTCAACATGTTCAATTCTGCGTTCTCAAGCTTACCCACTGCTGTGAAGACTCTATTGCTATACAGAGTGTTTGATATCCTTGCGGATAACTTCTTTCAAGAATTGAAAGCACAACCATTGATCACCAAGGCTGCTATTGTGAACTTTGACTTGGATATATCATATATTGAAACCATCACCGATCAATTGAATCCTTCCAAAGCCGGTATGAATGGTAACAGCAAGGAATCACTACAGTCTATGTTTACAGAATTGAGACAAGTCATCAACCTAATGAAGGCAGGTCACTTGGATGAATATAGAGATCAGTCCATAAGAAATAGGAAATACAACTTGGTCAAACCAGAGATTGCAATTAGTTTGTTGAACAAACTTGAGAAAGAAGAAGACGAGGGTCTTTCCACACCAAGACCAGTCATTCAACAAGGTTCTTCAACATCTAAGATCTTTTCAAAATTTAGAACTACTTGAAACGGAAATGTGTTATGAAATCAATTGAATCAATTGAATCAATTGTGCTAAAGTCGTAGATGTATAATTTTTAAGCTCTGACGATATGAGTGGTTGTAAGCATACGATCGATCCATTCAATCTCGCAGTCATTAGCACCTAATCGAAATGGCCATAAGCCAGAAAACTTTTCATCAATCATACATTATCATCAGGTATAGGTTAACCGTAGATTCTGGAGGAGATTACGTAGAGTATTGATATTGGAAAAGATACAAGGGATTTCTTGTAAATGCTTTTAAAAACATAAAGTTTCCATTAATATCTATCCAGGAAATAGGAATAGAAGAGCACAACCGCAAACATTGTGTGGCAAATATGAAATATGGGGACATGTTTATTGTTCAAGTCTTGAAGTCGCTTATTCATATATTACATAATAATTTGGCTCCACCTAAAAAAACCTTCAAAGACTCAACGGTTAATACATCAGATCCAATATCAATTTGATTAATAGTTATTGATTGGAGAGTTTTAATAAGCAGTGTAAATTCAAGATGGGTGAGAAAAGAAGAACGAATAACCATGGCAATGATAGAAAGAAAAAAGTAAGTTCTCACCTTAAACTGACCAAAACTTAGTGTACTGACCCCAATTTCCAGTACAAGTCATCTCCAGGTATTATAGATCCTTCAGCTTCTGGAATTTATGCCACATGTAACAGACATCAAGAGAAGAAATGTCAAAATGAACTGATGCTTCTATTCCAGGACAAGTTACATGAGATGTATGCTGATGAACTGGCTGCTGGTGAAGGTGATGACGATGAAGAAGAAGAGGAAGAATTGAGCATTGAAGACTCGATCAAGAAAGAATTAGAAGGTCTGAAAGAAACGAAAGCCGATCCTGGTAAAAAAGAACCACTCCAATTCATTGACTTGGGCTGTGAATGTGTTGTGTTCTGCAAGACTAGAAAGCCAATCGATCCAGAGAAGTTTGTAGAGGCCATCTGCAAAGAATCATATGAATCCAAAGGTAAGACTACAAGATTCACACAAAAGTTGTCCCCAATAACATTCAGTTGCAGCGCCTCACTAGAAGAGCTAGATAAGCTAGCAGAAAAAGTCCTAAAGCCACATTTTCATAAAGAAGAAGGTCAAGAACCACATACTTTCGCCATCAAAGTCACATCAAGAAACTTCAGTACCATCAGTAAAGATGAAATTATCCAGCATGTCGCTGGAGCCATGGGAAAAGACCATGGTCATAAAGTTGATTTAAAGAACTATGAAAAGTTGATCCTTGTGGAATGTTTCAAGAACAACATTGGTATGAGTGTGGTGAATAACTATGAGAAATATCAAAAGTATAACTTACAACAGATTTACATCAAGAATCAAAAAGCTGACAATGAATCCAGAGTAGCTAGAAGTAAGAATGGTAACAATCCAAAGGATGAGGCTAAAGAAATTGAAACCGAGACTACTAAAGCCGAATCAGATGCTGAAACTACAAAGGAGAAGAAGGAAATTACCACAGATTCTGTATAATATTTCATTCTATGATAATACAACCCTTCAAAATGTGTACTGTTGTAATGTTAGTAATCTTCTTCCTGTCATGAATAGTGGAGAAAATACTCACTGTCGTTATATTCTCCCAGGATAACCAATCACCAGGCTTATTAGGTATCAACCCCATTGAATTCAACTTATAAACACCCAACCCTACAACCACAAACTGGAAAAACACAAAAGTTACCTTAGCCAACATGATATCAGTACTGTTTCTATCACTCTCTAGACCCTTGAAGACGGAATTGACACTGAACATACCATTAAAGGCACCTGTGAACAAGCTGACAATCATCATGATGGACATCATTTGCAGCGTGTTACCGGACATGTACATCATAAACAGGTTCATAGGGATCCCCTTTGCCGGGCCAGTAGCAATATCCCATGCCTTCTTTATCTTGAGCTCGTCTATTTGTCCTTGTGGTCTTACTACTGGAGCTTTGTTTGATCTGTGTGATTCTCTGAATCCTTCTGGGGCCTCCACTTGAATTGTTGGTTTGCTAAATAGTGTTAGATTCTGAAACTCAAATTTGAAGAGCAATCATAGCTCACTTGACAACTGGGTCTGTTAGGTCTTTATACCAAGACATTGTTCAGAAAACCCTGGCTTAGTTCGAACAAATGCTCCATGGATGCTTATATTGATTCTAATCTCTCTGAAGAATGAATAGTAACCGCGAACTCGCTCTATACACACCACGTGACAGTCACGTGCCTGAAAGGTTTTTAGATCAAAATGCAAAGTCATCGAAACAAAGAAACCAAAAGAAATCAAAAGAAATCAAAGGCGTTTATTTGAAAGCTGTGTTCTCAGTTGGATTTCTTTGCTGCCACACTCATTTCAACCAACAGAGCAATATGTCCACACAGCAACAGGAAAGGAAGAAGAGTCACTCCCCTCAGCACAAACCAAAACAGCAAAAGTCCTCGAAGCCAAATCTCCCTTCGAAACCTATAAAGACAAAGGAAACCACCAATACCATTCCTGCGAAAACCCCCAAACCGGCGACAAGCACTGGTGGCTGGGCTGCTGTTGCTGCTGTTGCCGTTACAAAGACAGACGTTTCTTCTTCACAGCCGCTTAAGCAGACCGCCTCCAAACAGGTCCACTCCTCAAAACATCTGAACCGCCCTAAGGAGAACTCCACAAAGATTAATCATAACAGCAACAACACTACCACTACTACGGTCCAATCAATATCTCCCGCTCCTGCCACTTCCTTGCCTGCCACTTCAAAACCTCGGAAGAGATCTCAATCACCAATCAAGGAGAAAGAGTTCAACTCTGATGAAATACTCTTATTTCTACAGGATAGAACAGACACTATGGCATCGACGGCCAAAACATTTAGACAGAGCGGGACCGACTGGTCCAGGCCTGTCAAGACGAAGAAAGATCATCATAGAACCCAAGACATTGTCAACTTTGAGTTGGTGAAGCACTTGAGAAAAAGAGGGCATTAGAGAATAAAAATATCATTTGCATCATGAATTGATTTTGTAGCTTTGTTCTGGGGAGCGTGAACTAACTACAGATCAAATGTCTGTTTTGAAGCTCAGTACCTTCCTGGATATCTCTGTTTGACATTACGAAGAGTCCTTTCTACCCTGGAACGCACGATATCAATCAAACTACGCCGTAGGATAATAATACGTTCGCAAAACGGGTCCACTTACTGCCACAACGGTCAAATCTCCAACCTTGAGTGTTTGTTCTTTGATCGGAATGGAAGAACAGTAACCATGGTTGTTGCATGGTAATCATCTAAATGACGGATCTACAAGATGGACCCATCGTGTCCTGGGTGTATTATATTCTCCAATAGATTCACAGCTTGAGTTGGTAGACTTCAGTCTTTCACCTCACAAGAGCGGTTTCATAGCTGTCTTGTGTAGTTTGGTTTTGTGACACTGGTTATTTCAACAAGGGGACGGAAGTAGAAGATAGAGTTGAATGATAACGAGATGATCACTCTGATGCGCAGTTGAGGTCCCAGAGTTGAGATATTAGTTGGTTAGGTCTTTAAATGGATGGTGTGGTGTCAGCTTTTGAACAATGATCTAAAAGTTGTAGTGTACGGTCCAGTCCAGAGCTCGAGTTAAAGCTAGTCTCAGGTCTCTCGTCTCAGACTTACCGCGCAGTACTAGTCCCACTGATTTCAAATACCCGGAAAAACAAGGGAGAGATTCCGAAGTTGACATATAAGCCTGCAGTTGCCGGAACGCAAAATCCTGATTCCTCCGGGGCTGTACAAGTCCTTAAAAAGAAATCGATCCAGTCCCGATAGCCAGAACTTGTGACCAGATTTGATGTCTGCCTACCGCCAACAATTTCTGCCAGGCCATTGGCCTGGCCTGCCTGGCTGAAGTTGGGTGTGTGGAGGGCTCGGATGTGGCGGTGAAGGCTAAACTTGTGTGTACCTATTTGTAAACCGAATTAGATTCAAGGCTCTACAGAATTGACCCACGGATGCTCCTAATCTCGTAGGCAGGGCCCATCCCTTGTGTCCGCCTGGTGTCTCCCTAACACCAGGTCCAACCTACCGCCCTCCACCCGGCTAGAATAACCCAGGCCCATTAGTCTCTCTAGCGAAAAATTCCAGTCTCCTAGCAAAATTTCTCCAGTTTTTTGACTTTCCAGACCCGCGCTCCTGAATTTTTGCCCCGGTCTTAGTTCTTTATAAAGTGGGAGCACATAATTCGAAAAAATCTTGCTTGAATCCTATAAATATCCTTAATTTCCCTCCGTGTTTTCACTTAGTGACATGTACAGGTTTGATAGTTCATCAATTGATAACTTTAAAAGAAGAAAAATGTCCAACAAAGTCCAAGAAGATCTAGAAGTTGACACTGATTTAATCACATTAACCAGATTCATCTTAACTTCACAAGCTAAAGTCGCCCAACATGCAACTGGTGAATTGACCTTATTGTTGAACTCTTTGCAATTTGCCTTCAAATTTATTGCCCACAACATCAGAAGAGCCGAATTGGTCAACTTGATTGGTCTTTCCGGTGCCTCCAACTCCACTGGTGATCAACAGAAGAAACTAGATGTTATTGGTGATGAAATCTTCATCAATGCGATGAAGGCATCTGGTAAAGTCAAAGTTTTAGTCTCAGAAGAACAAGAAGATTTGATTGTTTTCGATGGTGATGGTACTTATGCCGTTGTTTGTGATCCAATTGACGGTTCTTCAAACTTGGATGCTGGTGTTTCAGTTGGTACTATCTTTGGTGTTTACAGATTATTACCGGGTTCAACTGGTTCCATTAAGGATGTCTTAAGACCTGGTACTGAAATGGTTGCTGCTGGTTACACTATGTATGGTGCCTCTTCACACTTAGTCCTAACCACCGGTCAAGGTGTCAATGGCTTCACCCTAGATACCCAATTAGGTGAATTCATCTTAACCCATCCTGACTTGAAAATCCCACAAAACAGAGCTATATATTCCGTTAACGAGGGTAACACAGTCTATTGGCCAGAATTTGTTCAAAAATTCTTTGCTGATTTGAAAGACAAGCAAGAAAATGGTAAGCCATACAGTGCTAGATATGTTGGTTCAATGGTTGCAGATGTGCACAGAACTTTGCTGTACGGTGGTCTATTTGCCTATCCAGCTGACTCCAAATCCAAGACTGGTAAATTGAGAATCCTATATGAATGTTTTCCAATGGCCTTCCTATTGGAACAAGCAGGTGGTAAAGCCGTCACTGATAAGGGTGAACGTGTGTTGGAATTGATCCCAAAGGCCATCCATGACAGATCAGGTATCTGGCTAGGGTCTGCAGGTGAAATCGACAGATATGTCGATACCATTCCAAAATAGACCTTTTTATTTATTGACTGTGATGACTAAAAAGCTTAATGAGACGTGATGTATGTTTTCGATAACGCTTGTAGTTTGTTAGGTGTATTTCTATTTCATTTAGCCGGCTAGTGGGAACGTTCATTCTGCCGGGGTCAGAGGTCAGGCTAGGAAAAAAAAGAAAAGCGACATTGAACATCACAAAAATCAGTCATAACCAACAAAAAGTGAAATTTCTCCATACTTCATCATCAAATACACTCCAACCCTCACCCTCCTCGCCAAGCATACGCCTGTCATCATGGCCCTGTCCAACATAGAAAGAGGCCTCACGAAACATGTGAGGCTGTGGCTCAAAAACTACGAGACGGACACTCTGAAGAAATTTGCACTAGGGGTTTCGTTGATTTCATGTCTTAGTGCCGGATCTGTGCTACTGTTTCCCCTGTTCTCCACTGTATTGAGCTCTGATTTGCATTACACACAGGTCCAGATCAACATTATTGGGAGCTTTACCAGCTTGGGGATGTATTTGCCACTACCTGTGCTTGGATATCTGGCTGATGCCCATGGGCCTGTTATCTTATCAGTCATCTCCATGCTGTTCTTCAGTCCGAGCTACGTGATCGCTTCGCTCACTGTGCAACACAACTGGTCGTTCTGGATCCTTGCTGTTGCTTTTGGTGTCATTGGTTGTGCCACCTCGTCTTTGTACTTCACTTGTTTGTTGACCTGTGCGAAGATGTACCCAAAGAGTAAAGGTTTGACCATCAGTGCTCCAGTGACATGTTATGGCTTATCCTCATTGATTGGCTCACAGTTACTGAACGCAAGATTCTTAAGACAGGAAAATGGGGAGTTAAACTTGGTCAAAACTTTCAGATTCTTCACGATCTTGTACCTATCATTGGGCCTGTTCAATTGGGTTAGCTCCAGTGTCGTCAGTATTGAACGTGATGTGCTGCTGAAAACACAGCTGGAGATCTCCGAGGAGACACCATTAGTGAGACCTACAGATGAGGATAATATTAGCATCATTGCTGAAGAAGATTTGGTCCCAAATCATGAGCAGAAATTCATCCATTTCTTAAAGGACTTCTCAGCTTACATTCTTTTGTTCTCCCTGCTACTGAGTATTGGTCCTTCTGAAATGTACATCACAAACATGGGTTCACTGGTGAATACAGTAAGCCCACACTCACCATTATCAGACCAAGTTTCCATCCATGCTGTGTTTTCCACTTTATCTAGATTATCATTAGGTGCATTATCTGACGTTTTGAGTATCAGATTTCAATTATCTAGGGTTTGGTTATTGTTATCAATCATTATATTAGGTGCCATCACCCAACTTTTTATCGCCATTGGTCAATTCAAACAAGAGTACTATGTCATTAGTGCGCTCTCGGGGTTCTGCTACGGTGGGTTATTCACATTATATCCAACCATTGTGTTGACAATCTGGGGTAGTGACATCTTCGGTTCCACATGGGGTTCATTCATGGTTGCCCCAGCCATCGGCTCTTCAAGCTTTGGTATCATCTATGCCATCATTTATGATGCCACTTGTAACGTTGAGGACTTGCTAGCTGGTTACAGCTCTTGTATCAGTCTTGTGTTTTGGATCACCACTTTTAGTTTCATTTTGAGTTCAATTTCATTGGTTTTTGCATGGAGGTTTTTATGGAAGACGCGTGGGAAAGACGTCTAGAGTCATTTACATTTACATTTACAATTATACATCATATCAGTCATTTGAATATAGATTTAATGTCACTTCAAGTTGTAGTTTCAATGATCCTGTGTTTGTTACCCGGTAACTATTTAGTTGAAAATTCCATTTGGTCCATTTCGCGAAATTATTTTTCGTCGCGTTGTTAACAAAAAACCATGAAAACTTGGTGACTTGTTAACTTGAACCCTGAACAAAACACAAGGAAGAGCCGTTTCACAGACAGAATGAGCAGTTGTAAGTTGATTGTTTGTGCGGTGTCCTGAGAACTCAGTCTTTACACACCGATTTTCCTCGTTGATGGGCGTCTACTAACAGAGTCTTCAGTTCGTGTTTTAGATCTAGTGAAACCTTTCACTGGTTTCCTACCAGAGGTGAAAGCTCCAGAAAGAAAGGTCCCATTCAACAACAAGTTGATGTGGACCGGGGTCACCCTGCTGATCTTCTTGGTGATGAGTGAGATCCCTCTATACGGTATTGTTTCCTCAGAATCCTCAGACCCTTTGTTCTGGCTACGTATGATGTTGGCCTCCAATAGAGGTACCTTGATGGAATTGGGTATCTCGCCAATTGTCTCATCAGGGATGGTCTTCCAACTACTGCAAGGTACCCAGATCATTGATGTTAATATGGAAAACAAGAATGACCGTGAATCATTCCAAACTGCTCAAAAGCTGTTTGCCATCTTACTATCTATTGGTCAAGCCACCGTCTACGTCCTAACCGGTATGTACGGTAGACCAAGTGATTTGGGTGTTGGTGTCTGTTTGTTATTGATCTTGCAATTGGTTTTTGCTGGTATCGTTGTCATTCTATTGGATGAATTGTTACAAAAAGGTTACGGTTTAGGTTCTGGTATTTCTTTATTCATGGCTACCAACATTTGTGAACAAATCTTCTGGAAAGCTTTTGCTCCAACTACTGTTAACAATGGACGTGGTGAAGAATTCGAAGGTGCTGTTGTCGCTTTGTTCCACTTATTAGCTGTCAAAAAGGACAAGAGAAGAGCCGTCATTGAAGCCTTCTATAGACAAAACTTGCCAAACTTATTACAATTATCAGCCACCTTGGTTGTGTTCTTCCTAGTTGTTTACTTACAAGGTTTCCGTTACGAAATCCCAGTCAGATCAACCAGACAAAGAGGTCCTTACGGTTTATACCCAATCAAATTGTTCTACACTTCAAACACCCCAATCATGTTACAATCTGCCTTGACTTCCAACTTTTTCATCATTTCACAAATGCTATTCCAAAAGTTCCCATTGAACCCAATTGTCAGATTATTCGGTGTCTGGGATGCTAGACCGGGTTCTGCTCAATTATTTGCTACCAACGGTATTGCTTACTACATCCAACCACCATTCTCCTTGGCCGAAGCCCTGCTAGACCCAATCAAGACTGTGATTTACATTTCATTTGTCTTGTCAGTTTGTGCCTTGTTCTCCAAAACTTGGATTGAAATCTCAGGTTCTTCTCCAAGAGATGTTGCTAAACAATTCAAAGACCAAGGTTTGGTTATTGCCGGTCAACGTGAAACTTCAGTCTACAAGGAATTGAAGAGAATCATCCCAACTGCTGCTGCATTTGGTGGTGCCTCCATCGGTGCTCTATCAGTCGCATGTGACTTGCTAGGTACTTTAGGCTCTGGTACCTCCATCTTGTTAGCCGTCACCACCATCTACAGTTACTACGAGCTAGCTGCCAAGGAAGGTGGTTTCCAAAAGAACATTGTTGCTGGTTTCTCTGACTTGCAATGAAGCTTCCAGAAAACACAATCCATTTTGTAAATTATTATTCATCACAGAAAAAAAAAGTTGAAAATTGAAAAGAAATGTGGAACAGATTGAAAGAAGAGGTGTTAACAGATTATTATTTAGTGTATGTGGTTTGATTCCTACACTTTAGTTCTTAATTTGTATTACTTTTATTCCCTTATCGCATTCTGCCATCTGTCACGGGTATCTTATTTACGCATATACGAAAAATAAACCTTTGAGCCTTTTGTTTACGTAGTTCTCACCCAAAACCTCTGTAAAGCCTCCATTTTAGAGTCCTCAACTTTCCCTTCACCAATCTTATCTCCCCCCATGGACTTCCCTAACGGACCTCCCTACAAATCTGCTGTCGCCACGTTTAGGGGAACACCCAAATCCGCCTCCACAAACATGACACAATGCCACCGTCCCATGCGAAGACGGTCCTCTGAGAAGTCAGACATGATGAGTGTTAAGTCCGCTCCAGAGGACTACCTTAGTATACGGTTTGGTTCACTAGATGAGCTGGACAATTGGATTGAATCACAGAGTCTGGGACTTGCTGATAAGTTTAGAATCCCTAGAGAAGACATATCTAACTATCACAGAACAAAAGTGGACCAGCACAAGACTGATTTGAACGTGATTGTATGCCACGATTACAAAAACAACTATTTAGCTGGAGAAGACGAGTTGCCTACCGCCTATTTCCCGCATGACTCTGGTAAGCATTACTATCTCCAGTATCCTTCATTGATTGACGTCTTCATCTACTTCTCACATAACAAAGTCAGTGTACCACCGGTTACTTGGACGAATGCATTGCACAAACAGGGCGTGCTCTCACTTGGTACCTTGATCTTAGAAGGTAATGATCATCGCCAGCTTGATAGACTTGTTGAGATAGATGAGAATGGTGATTTCAAGTATGTCACTGCACTAGTCAAGCTGGCTAAGCATTACAGATTTGATGGTTGGTTAGTTAACATAGAGACAACATTCAGCATCCCATCATTGAGTCCCAAGATATTTGGATTTACCGAGTCATTGAAGTCAGAACTTCACAGAGTCATCCCTGGATCAAAAGTCATCTGGTACGATTCTTTCATTGGAGAGAAGAACAAAGTCTTTTATCAAAACGGGGTTAATGATTTGAACTACGAACACTTTGAAAGTTCTGATTACTTCTTTACAAATTATTGGTGGGATGAGGAACTTTTAAGAAGGAACATCTCGCATGTTGGTCTGACTGGCGTCAAGAGAAAGTTATATGTGGGTATCGATGTCTGGGGTAGAGGAACGAAAGTTGGTTCAGGTGGTTTTGAGACAGGTTTAGCAATCAACTTCTTACGTGTCTACTCATCCAATGTTGCGCTGTTTGCTCCTGCTTGGACTTATGAGAATTTTGAAAAATCACAGTTCCTGCCTAACGATCAACAATTTTGGATTGGTGATATTACAGATGAATACCCTGGTGGTAGTGTCTCCACCTATATTGCACACTATTCCACTCCTGTCTACTGTAATGGAAACAATTTGAACTTTTACACAAACTTTAGTCTTGGTGAAGGGTATGGCTATAATGTCTTTGGAAAGACTATCTTCGGCGACAAATGGGTTCATGGTGGTCTCCAACAGGTTATTCCAAGTTCTGTGAAGCTTGGTTATTTGGAAGTTGTAAAGAATGATGCTTTTAATGGTGGGAATTCATTGAAGGCTATTCTCAAAAGATCAATGCTATTCAGTTCAAGAGCAAACGTTATTCACTTATTCCAATTCCAAGATGACATCCGTTCTAAAAACTTGAATGTCTCAATCAGTTACAAGACTCTTTCAGAGCTTCCACCTGGATCTTTCTTCCAGCTAGAAGTCACATACTTCATTGAAAGAAGATTTAGAACTGTCACAAGGGTGAGAGATGGTGCCTTTACTGTCCCATTGAAGTTCAGTAAGACATGGAGACAACTCGAGACTACCTTCTCCCTACCTACTCTGAGAGCTAAAGAACACTTTGTCTTAGGTGGGGTTCAACTCAATTGGGTATTTGAAGGTGGCGGTGCCTCGTTGAACGACATGGAGCAATCTTGGATCATGGTTTCTGGATATAATGATACGACCCATGATCTGGAAATCCTTTTAGGTGACTTATTAATCGAAGGCGTTGAGATTGTCCAGGAAGTCAAATCCATCAAAAGGGTGAAGAAGACGACATATGAAACAGAGTCACAAGTGTTTGTTGAATGGCCTGAAGACAAGGAAGTTCTACACTGGTTGGTCTACGTTAATGCCAAATTTGTCACAGTATCAACCACAGCGGCTTGGATATTGGAAAGAACTGACAGACTACGCGTTGACTGTTTCACTAGATCAGGCAAGCTAATCAAAGGTGATGATATCTTTATTTAGTACTATTAATGAAATTTTACGACTTTTTGTTCCCTTGTATATGGCTCTTCTCCTTCGAAGTCCATTCTGATTCTCGCCAAACTGTAGATAGGAAGACAGGAAATATCGATCCAGTATCAGCTTTCAAAGTACCATAGTTTTTCTGCTTCGTCAATTTAAGGACTTAGCTGCTATCTATTTCAAAATTTGTGAAGTTACAGCTCCAGCTTGGAGATTTCTTTCAGAGTTGCAATATTCTCTGATTTAGCAGCAGGAGGCTGTGTCGAGTGGAAATCCACTACTACTAGTATATATATATATATATATATATATGAGATAGCTGGAGCCCGAACAATTAACCTGTCTCATGAATTACATTTTCAACTTGGTTGGTCAAAACGTTGATCTTAAACAATGATAATTTATGATCAAGGTGTAAACACGTATTGCACTGACGTCCAAGGGAGATAGAGATAAACTGGTTTCATTAGTTTCGAAAGGTAAATCTCAGAGCATATATATATAAAGTACGATAGAAGCAAAGTGATAACGATAGTTGATAAATATTAAACAAAGACAAATTAACCAAGATTTGCAATTATTCAAGCTTGTTGAATCTGGCCGCATAAACATCATTAGTTTTGATATACCTTCTGAGGATATTGAACAAAATTAGTGTGATTAACATAATTTGGATCACCTAGATTCCCCTGTAATGAGTAGTTGTGAACTGGTGGAGGACCTGGAGGCGGTTGATAGTAAGTTGGAAGAGCTTCAGGAGGAGATGGCTCATTAAACTGCATAACTTTAGCCTGCCTTTGTTTTTTCCGTCTGAGTGAGATAAACATGTAGAGCAGGAGTGCTAGAAGAATTATAAGACCAACGCCAGCGATCGCTACATACCACCATCTGAAGACTCTACCTGAACCGTTGCCATAACTGTAGTAACCATAATATATCCGCTTTACAAGAGAGTTTGAGGCTTGTGAGTTTGAGGGCAGCGAGACTGGAGGCATTTTGCTGGGCTTACGTTGAGGTATGGCATAAGCCAAGACCCTTAAACTAGACCATCTGAAGAGCTTCTTTTTTTATACTGTTTGTATTTATTCGAGACGAGGCGCAAAATATTATCAGTGTGTGATCAGAAACTTGTAGAGGCGAAGTTTGGTTGCCACATAGCCACATAGCCACAACAGCCACCATGGTCAAATAAAGTTGTAAATTCGCACTACTCACTTCATTGAAATCTAGAAACTCAAGTTTTAGCTCCTGTTTCCTTACAATTTCTAACTAGGATTCGTATCGATCTTGCCTTTAGCGCTGGTATATAAGAGTGTAGTAAGGGTCCAATTAGGAATATTACTTCAACACATACTAGGTGTATTTAACGAGTGACTCAAAATGTCAGAACTCGTCCTTGTTAGCTCAGTTGGTAGAGCGTTCGGCTTTTACAGTCAAACTAAGGGAGAAATTCATTTCTTAGCGGAAGTTAACCGAAATGTCGGGGGTTCGAGCCCCCCATGAGGAGTTCTATTCTTTTTTTTTTGCCACCACTGAAAATTGTCTTAATCCAATTACCAATTCTAATGAACTACGAGAGTTCTAAAGTTTAGAGTCTTTATAGAAAGGCTTCTTACAGGGATCACTTTTGTTCCCAGTTGGGCGGTTCTCCCCCAACTCTCTCGTATGTATTTTTCTCCTGCTTAATCAATTAGTTAGTCAATACCACGCATAATTGTGGTTCACTCACAAAATAAATATTAAGTGAAGAGTTGCGGCCAAGATTACCAAAGGGGAACCCAGGTGACGACAATTAGTGCATAAAATAAAAGAGAATCCTAAAAGGATTACGGTTTACCTTGTATATTATCTCATAGGTCATATTATTGAAATGGCAAAGGGATTGAGATCTGTGGCGATAATAAAACCCTTCCAAACTGCTTTGCAAATCAGAAAGATCTCCAAGTGTGTTTTCACCGGTATAAATGTGACTTTAGATGAGTGTTAACTATACTACAATAAAGTCTTTCTGATATTTAGGTGGACGTGATAGACTTTCATTCATGAGCTTATGGTTCATTTTTACGGAATGCGCTGCATAAAGCAGCAGAATATAGGAGACAATGTTAGAATATTATCAAATCCGGAAAAGATTGTGGACTAGCAAAAGTGGTTGGTGAATTGAAATGACAGTTACTAAGCGGGAAATCTCCAAGACAAGATATCTCATCATCAAAAGACCACAAATGATCAAGAAAAGGTGGACTTATAACTGGAAGAGCGCTTAAAACCCCCAAGTTACTTCAATGGCCGAAGCGCCCTTCAAGAACTCTCTGGTGAGTTGTGTTTCCATAGTATAGGTAATTAGTTATTCTAAATAAACTGGCATCCTGTCCAATCTCTCCCTGAATTGCCTGAATTGTGGCCAAGATGCGGATAAATGATTGATTGACGTGAATTACAGATTTCTTGTTTAGCTGAGACACATCCTGCCTCTTTGCCCATTCTCTGTCCCTTTTATCTTTATCTCCTAAAAGAGCCAGTTCCTAACAACAGGCAGCTCTTTGAACTCTTTGCACTGCTCTTTGCACTATCTCTGCCCCTAACTAGATCTTGTCCTTACTGGTTCTGGAACTGACTTCCCATTGGCCTTACACCCGCCCAGTTACACGAAAAATTCAAAATCGAGTCAAACAAGTACACACACAACTACCACTTACCACTTACCACTTACCACCATCGTAAACAGAGCTTACCGATGCAGGCTGTCCAGCTCAACAAGTCCAGCATTGGATTCCTGCTGTCAGACAACAAGCTCGAGGAGACCGTCACGATTGTGCCCAAGACCGGTCCTAAGTTGGGACAGAAGGCTCGCAGAATACTGAGACCGAATGCTCCAAAACTCTCCCTGGTGATCATCCAGCAGCCTACCCACGCCAAGGTCACCCCTAGACCCTCCAGCAGAGTGTTTCCTCCATTTGCCGAACACAGACCCATCCATCCTCCACCTGTTCTCCAGTTGAAGCTCGACGATTTCAAATCAAGATACGAAGATGATAACAAGTTGAATGAAGACCTACTATCAACGCTGGTCAACCCAAGCGACCCCAAGTCTGTGGAGAGAGTAGAAGAGCTCAAGGTCATCTCGAAGCTGAGAAATTTCAAGGTCCCCTCATGGACTCACTACTCTACATTCTTTGTTATCGCAAGATTGAAGGCTGCAGATGGTCAGATACTATTTAACAACAAAGACGTGAAGAACATTGACGATTTGCTGATCGGTACCAAAGTCTGCTCAGGTATGTCTGTCTCACTAAGAGCTACATCTCCACTGAACTCACATCTTGCCAAAACTTTGCCAACGGAGAAGCCACACTCCACGGACTATGCAATCACTTTTGTCTTATCAGATCTGAGTGTCAAAAAGATTGGTAAATTCAAGTTGAAGTTTGATTTATTTGAAGCTTACAAGGGTAAAATTATCTGGAGAAATGAGGTTTACAGTGATGACTTCCAAGTTTTCACTCCAAAGAAGTTTCCAGGCTCTTCTCCTTCTACACCATTGACCTCCTTCTTATACAAGCAAGGTGCCAGAATAAGGCAGAGAAAGAGAGCAATTAACAAGAAGGAGAATTCCACTGAAGACTCAAGCAACGCCGAAAACACATCAAAATCTCCCTCTTTACAAATGCCAGACTCCCATCTCGCAAAGGCACCGAAAATCTCCACCAATCCCTCATCTACACCAACATTATCATTATACAGCCAACATACAAACCCGCCTCCTCCACAGCACTACTTCCAGCTCCCACATGGTCAATCTAACCATCTTACACATCCTCCAAACTTAACACAAGGCCCAAATGAACCACCAAGATTACTAGGTTTCGAAAGACGCCAATTCCAACCGTCATTTCCACATTTAGTTCCACAGCAGATGCAACTTCAACCTTATTTCCCACAATACCAACGCGTCCCTTATCCACCTCGCCCGCTCCCTCAACATTCACATTACTCTCCTTATCCACCACCTAGGTCTGAGTATCCACACCCCAATAATGCCCCACCAATGCCCATCAATCCTGGTCAGGACCTCTCTGTCCGATACCCCGTACATGCCCATGTATCATATCCGCCAAATAGTGACCAAACCCCATCCAACCAACAGCATTATCACCTACCACACCTTCCAAATAATACGAAAGGCGATCCAAGCAAAGGACAGAGAAACTAACCACTGCTTTTGATGATCAAATTATGACTAATTTATTAATGAGCCCGCACATTGTAGTCTACGTCGTTTTTTTTCAATAAAATTGCACAAAATACATCAAATATACAAATTACACGTTCATTTCAATCGAATCTCTGACCGGCATCAGCAGCAGCAGCCTTTCTATCCATTTCATCCCAGTCATCAGCTTCCTCTTCATCATCATCGTCATCATCATCACCAGAGCCTGAGAAATCACTACCAGAGTCATCACCACCTTCGCTGTACTCTTCCTCACTTTGGACATCTTCATCACTTGGATCAAGATCACTAGCCTCGAATTCTGATTCTTCCTCCTCACTGACTTCTTCTTCATCAGAGTCACCAGCTAAGAATGACCAACCACCATCTAAGAAAAATTGTTTTGGATCAGCTTGCAAAGTCTTCATAATGGTTGCCCAGTTTAAATTGATTGTACTTTCACTGTATGGGATATCAACATCACTTAACCAAGATTTGATATCTTCCAGAGCTTCCATTGGGATGGTGTTGATATGAACAACTGGTCTACCAAAATCTTTGAATACAAAAACCAAATCAAAGTTCTTTAGACCAAATTGCACTCTTTCCAAATGGGCAATTTCAATCTCTTCCAATGTGACAACTAAGAATGGAGGATCAATCAATTGGACCAAACAATCTCTAGTTGGCATCAAGAAAGTTGCAGCTCTGAAAGGAACACCTTGAAAACCAAGTTCTCTGAATGGGATATCTAGATCAACATAGTTGTTTGAAGAATCAGCAATCAATTCACCAAATCTTCTGAATTCTTTATCTAGGGCAGCTTTTCTCTTTCTTTCTTCTTGTTCTTGTTCTAGTTCATCATCATCACCGTATCTTCTCTTAGCACCACCTCTTCTATTACCATTGGTTTCATCAATTGACATATCCGTGGTTTCTCTGTAGAATTGAATGTCAAAAGTTTTCTTCTTACCAATAATGAACGGGGTTTTCAAATGAACATGAATAATGACAACTAATTCGTCCTTTGAAGGTTGGAAAAACAGATGTTTGATGTTTGAAAATAAGATATCAATTCTTGAATCGTTCTTTAACGGTGATTGGTATCTTAAACCATTTTCATGGATGGATAAAGAACCTGGAACTCTCTTGGTATCTGGGGAAGGTCTGACAAAGACATTATCCAGTCTTCTCAATCTACCTGGTTTAGCTTCAATCAATCTAGCTTGTTCAACAACGTCGGCCAATTGTTTTCTTTCAGATTCTCTTTTCACAGATTCCTTCTTCAAGTCTGAGATCTTTTTCAACACTTCAGCAATGTGATCACCATCCTTAGATCTAACAGTGATGGAACGGACGAATTGTTTAGAAGGATCATCTTCATATGGAATCTCTTCCTTCTTGGAGACGTTACCACCAGCACCTGGTGAGTTGAAGTTTAATCTGAGATAAGTGTATTCACCTTCTTCATGCTTGGAACCATTCTTGTATGAGTTGATGTGAAATGG
Source organism: Taiozyma bovis (assembly GCA_003707945.3). NCBI lineage: Eukaryota > Fungi > Ascomycota > Saccharomycetes > Phaffomycetales > Wickerhamomycetaceae > Taiozyma > Taiozyma bovis. The sequence goes on along the minus strand of PPMH03000006.1, from coordinate 288,202 downwards.
GACTGGTCTACCTGAGATTGGAATGATGATGGTGGAAGATTTTGGATCAACATGAACTCTCAAGTCTCGGACAAATGATGGAATTTGTGATTCTCTGACGTATGATTCATATTTTTTGAAAACGACTTTACGTTCATTTGGATCAGAAGCGTTGGTTTCGCTGAACCTTTGTAATCCTTCTCTTTGTCTCTTTTCATGTAGTGTCTTTTGGACTTCTTTCAAACGTTGTTCATCAGATTCATCATGATTCTTGGTCTCTGTACGTAATTTGGATTTCAAAATCTTGGAATTACCTGGGACCCCAGTGGAAACATCTCTCTTTGGTCTAACATCATCATTCAAATCATCAACCTCCTTTTTAACACTGTCAGTTTCTTCTTTGAAATAGAAGGAGATTTCAGATCTGGTCTTGATGTAGTCAGTCAAAATGGTGGCTGTACCGTTTTGTAGTTTGATTGTATCAGTCAACAATAATGAATAGGTTTTAGCCTTTGCATCCTTAGATATCTCGTTCGACATGTTGTGGAAACCAATAGTGACATCAAATATGGATCTATCATGAATGGTACGTTCATTCTTAGCATTTAAGATGAATGAAGAATCTCTAAATTCCAAACCCATTGCCCAACCAATGTTCTTTGTGAAATGTTTTTCTAATTCTGGTCTTTCAGCTCTGATGAATTCAACAGTATCATTGTAGATTTGAGAGCCAGTGACATTAGGCTTGATCAATGACAACACATGCTTTTGGACTTGTAGTAAGAAATCATAATTCTTTTCAATATCCGGGGTAGGATCAATCAAGAAAGTACGACCAATGTTAGAGCAGTAAGCCTTGTATCTAACACCAACAGAGGCAATGACGACACCACCGTGTAAGTTATCAGAGTTTGATTGAGCAGATGGTTTCAAATCATATTTACCACCAGATTGGACAATGGGAGTGTAGCACCAATCTAATTGGTTCAGGTCAAGTTCAGGACCTAGCTTCTTCTTCAAAGTCTTCAAGAATGCATCATTATCAATCTGTGCTTCCACTTTTTCACCTAGTTTTTCATGGGAAACTTTCTTTTCTTCATCAACAATGCTAATCATTTCGTTTTGGAAGTAATCCATGAACCTGGAACTTGATTTGGAAGCTAAAGTAACCTTTTTAAATTCATCATCATCTTTCACCTCCAGAGCTTGTGATAATGGGACACTAACATCGACTAGTTCAAGTTTAGGTTTAACCTCGTTCCAAATTGGTTCCCACTCAACGATGAACTTACCTTGGAACTTATCTTTTGAGATGATACCAATTTTCTTGATCGTCTCTAATTGCTTAACAAGATCTTCAAATAGTTTCTTGTTGTGATCCAGATCTTTAGTACGGGTCCAAATTTCAACAGAGTTGGACTTGATACCGGTTAGGTACTTGGCTTTACCAGCAGATGTTATGAAAATAGTCTTATCCTTGGTGATTAATAAGGCAGTGGCTGGAAATTCATACCCTAGAAGCCAATTATGCAAAATTGTCGATTTTTGATATGGGTTCTCTTCATCAGCAGAGCCAATGACAACAAGGAAGGCTTCAGCACCGGAGAATTCGCCAGAGCCGATTCTCTTCTGTAGGTTTGCCACTCTTTTCTTGAAGGCAAGAGTATCAACTTTTGGTTCACTCATTGTGAGATTGACTTGACACGCGTGTTATAGTGTTATAGTGGCTACCTCGTCCGGAAACAACTGCGTGATAGCTACTATTCAATATGACCTATGACCTGGAAGCAAGCAGTGACAAAGTCAGCAGAAATAGACCAAATTGAAAGAGAAATGACAAAGGGAAAATCAGCAACAATAAGCCCAACAAACGTCACAAAACGTAAATTTCGCCTTCTTCTTCATCTTCTTCTTCACTTTAAACGCGTTTTTTTTTCAAAAGAAAGTCGGAACTCGATAACAGATCACGTGAGATTTAGTTCGTGGTCGGAATTGTCCACACGCCAAAATTACAAAAAACAAAGACTGTTCACAAAACCAATGAAATGGATGTTATAGTCGTTCTAATTGTCCGAAAACCCACATTACCTCCCATTATACTAACCGGGAAATCATTCAAACATAAGTTTATCTGTTTTTTTTGGACCAATACAGAAATTTCAGCTTTTTCAACGTTCATTTTTTCAAGACCAAATCTAAACGAAACCTCAAAAGGGTGGTGCAATTAGAAATTGATAAAGATACCCAACACATAAAGAAATTTCCACAATGTCTGAAATCGACGACTACTCCTACGAATATGACTACCTATTCAAGATTGTGATGATCGGTGACTCCGGTGTCGGTAAATCCAACTTGTTATCCAGGTTTACCCGTAATGAATTCAAGCTGGATACTAGATCAACCATTGGTGTCGAGTTTGCTACCAGAACCATTGAAGTTGATGGTAAGAAAATCAAAGCTCAAGTCTGGGATACTGCTGGTCAAGAACGTTACAGAGCCATCACAAGTGCATACTACAGAGGTTCCGTCGGTGCTTTGATCGTGTATGACATTTCCAAATCAGAATCTTACGAAAATGTCAGCAAATGGTTGAAAGAATTAAAGGAAAATGCTGATGAAAACATTGTCATTGAACTTGTTGGTAATAAATCCGACTTGGATCATCTGAGAGCCGTTCCAACTGATGAAGCCAAACATTTTGCCTCTGAAAATCAACTACTATTCACTGAAGCATCTGCCTTAGACTCAAGCAACGTTGACTTATCATTCCAACAATTACTGAAGTCTATCTACGATATGGTTTCAAAGCATCAATTAGACTTATCAGACTACTCAGGTGCTGGTGCTAAACCATCTTCAGGTCCAAAAATTGATCTGACACCAACTCCTGGAAATGAATCAGGTAAGAGCAAAAACAACTGTTGTTGAGAGTGATAATGATATATAGAAGAGATGAAGGAGGAAATCCAAGGTCAAAGAATGTTTCGTTGTTACATAAATTTTGTTTGCCCTGTGTTTCTTTGTTAGGTGGCCCGCCCTCTTTTAACCCAATTTTTTTTTCTACCATTTTTAATTCAGAATATGATATAAATCCCATGTTCAAATTTCACTCCCATGTTTTCAATGCCTCATCTGGCTCTTTTTGATTTTATCTGTGGCGTCCTTAGTCTTGTGTGTGTTTATAAGAAACCAAATGCTCGTCTCTAAATATGTTTCAACTATTAATGAACATTTTAAATATATGAAAAGACTAATGTAGTCCCGCCTATCTACAGCTGTTTTGCCACTTCAATCATTGAATCATTTATTCATAGTAAAACTTTTTGAGATACTATTAAACCGAGTAAGGTTTTATTTGACCTCCTCAACTGGTTCATTGAAATCACCGTCATCTTCTTCATCTTTTGTTGTGCCTTCAGCGTCCAATTCTTTAGCGGTCTTGGCGTAGTCAATGACTTTGCCTCTGGTTCTTCTACCACCAGTGATAATATTGCTTTGGTCAATTTCAGCTAAATCATCATCGTCTTCATCGTCTTCTTCCAACTTAGCATCCAATTTGGTGTCATCTTCATCGTCATCGTCATCATCATCATCTTCTTCTTCTTCTTTATCTTCCGGGACGTCATCGTATTGTCTTCTACGTCTCTTCTTCTCTTTCTTTTCACCTGACTCGGACTTACGCTTTAATTCAGCTTCATCCGCCTTAACTTCACCTTCGACTTGCTCAGAGGCTTCTTCACCTTTTTTGGCCTCAGAGGAGGCAACTGGGGCTTCTTCCTTGGATTCTTCCTTGGATTCTTCCTTAGATTCAGCGACTGGTTCGACAACCGGGGTTTCCTTGACTTCTTCAGACATTATCACAGTTAATTGGGCTTCAATTGAAAGGTTCAGACACGTTGAAAGTGATTTCTGCTGTGACTTTGTATTGAGCAAGCATTCTGGTGTATTACATAAGCAATGAGAATTTCCAATTTTTTTTTGCCCAAAGTGTAATATTGAACAATTTACATAATGAAGAAATTGAAAGAGAAAACCACTTCAGAGACAAAGCAAGATGGTAAGTTGCTGAAGAAGATACTAAGAACTGGATAGAGTACTAATGAAAGGGCAGGCACCACAATTACAAAACAAAAAACAGAGATTGGTAAGTGGACTTAATCAAGAACGGAAATTTTATCATATATGTAATACTAACGACCCCATCAACAGTCCGATATCATCAATTACAGAGTCAAAGTGATAACGCTGGACTCTCGTCAGTTCATTGGGGAACTTCTGGCTTTCGACAAGCATTTTAATGTGGTCCTTTCCAACACAGAAGAGTACAGACTAACCAAGAAATCACAATTATCACTCAAAGACAGAGCTAGAAAGAACACAGAAGAACCCGAATCGAACTTGATACAAGAACAAAAAAGAGTCCTTGGGCTTGTGATCCTAAGAGGTGAGAATGTGATCTCCGTGACAATCGAAGCACCACCTGTCAATGCAACTCAAAAGATAAAACAGTTGAAGACTGGGTCTGGTGTTATCAAACCAATAAAGAATGCGAATGTTGGTAATTCACTGAATGCCCCTGTTAGAACCAGCGTACCTGCTTTTAGTGGCGCTCCGAAGGGCTTCAATCCTCCTCCTGGCTTTAAAAGATAGATAGCTTAATGTTCAGTTTTAATGAGAGATTGTGGAAGCCATGTAGTGCAATGTGTAATATCAATAGAAGTGGGATCACTACAGAGAACTCTGGGAGTACACATTTCAGAAGACCAGGTTGGGTATCTATTCATAATAAACTGCTGAGAAAAAGACATAGGACAACTGTCTTTTGCTAGACTTGATGCATTACATATCATAGTTGTTTAGGGAGCTGGAGGTGCCCATACTACTTAAAATAGCTTGTCATTTGCACCAGTTTCACAGCTACCCTGGTCTTACTTGGCGTGAGTATTAACAGCTCTGATGGGTACCTTATACGCTGGTAATACAAGAGCTGCGCTGGGATTTAAGCGTGTACTGATGTATTATCCTCCCCTAAAGTGTACCATCTACGATACTCTGTTTCCTTACAATATAGGTGCCAGATGGTAAGGCAGTATACGGAATAACAGAACAAAAAAGGGGTTAGTTTGACCTAACCTTGGCCGTACTTACGCATCAGGTAGACTTTCAAGTTAAAGTATCACAGTGACCTTTTCACTGTGAAATAGGTCCATCCGTACTCTATCAAGTTGTGCTGGCCCTTTAGTAATCATTACTAGCAAGTAGTGAACCCAATCGTCTTTGGAATTAAAGAACCAAGATCTTACTAGTTCCTCGGCAGGTGGATCCCTCCTTTTTGTTTAAGTTACGTCAGTGACAGTTGATATTATCCGCATGCCAGTGTTTTAAACAACAACACAAGGGGAGGGACAAACAGAGAACGTGGAATGCCTTACAGGTGCATAGAAGATGATAGTGGGATTGAGATCCGTCTTATAGCGACCAAGGACATAGTCTTACAACCTCAAGGTAGTCTTCAGACCAGTCCTTAGTCTAGTATCTCCAGCCTAGGCCGTCTGTTTTTCCGGCCCCAGTCCGCTGCGCCCGCAAGACAGAGCCCCCGGCTGCCCCACCTGTGCTCCCCCAGCCTGCATGAGTGCTTTCCAGTACACGGGCCGGGTTTAAACTCTGATTGTAAACCGTTAGGGGGGTCGTGGCAACATAGCAATACAAGAACACAAGGAAAAGGTTGTACTTGAAAAATTTAGTGGCAATAGCGTGCTTCTGCACACGGTTGGTCGAATATCCCACACGTTCTACATGCTCTTTTCCCCAATCGGATCCCAGAATTCCCCTATTCGAATCATCCCACCTTCTTACAGACTATCTTTTCTTTTTCCTGTTTATCTCTGAGCAGTTTCTCCGAAATGCATACTTTGTGTGTCTCCTACCAGGATTGTTATGCACCGTTTTGAAAAGTTTTTCCGTGATTCATAAAAAATATCCAGTCGTATAAATTGCTTTAAATATCGCTAGAAGCCCACAGGAACTTACTTCAATTGAACCTTTCCGCAAAATCCCTTCCCCGTAAGACTTCAAGTTCCCCCAATACAGATACAATTGCTACCCCTGGTTATATCAATCATTCCCTATACACTTCTCCAAACACTAAGCACAAGTCATGAGTGAACCAACAGTTGCCTCCAGCGATAAGGGGAAAGGAACTTTTACAAAGACAGATGATCCAACACGTCCTTATGCGTGCTCAATCTGTTCAAAGGCCTTCCACAGATTGGAACATCAAGCAAGACATATGAGAATCCACACAGGTGAAAAGCCATTCCAGTGTAATTTCTGCTCCAAGAAGTTCAGCAGAAGCGATGAATTGACCAGACATACTAGAATCCATTCCAACGCTAGATCCAAAAGGAACAGCAAAGATCAATATTCTACCACTATGAATCAGCCAGTGACGTATTTTGTGCCTCCTCCTGAAGAGTTTCATCAAATTCAAGAGCAACAGCAGCAGCAACAACAACAGCTACAACAACAGCAGCAGCAACAATTTCCTGCTCCGCAGCCATCCGAACAACAGCCTCCTCCACATCCAACCCCATTATTTCCACAACAGCTGCCTCAGCCATTACTACCTAAACAACAAAACCTCCAATTACCACCTGCTATTCAATCACCACCTGCTTCATTGTTCCCAAACAAGCAAATCCACTTACCAAACATCCTATCACCGCCGAAAGTTATGAAGTCAATGTCCTCCTCTTCATTCCAAACATCATCATTGTTCTCATCCACCAACAACTCATCTCCAAGTTTGTCTGCCCTTTCTTCCAAATCCAACTCTTCCACATCACTACACTCTATGTGTAACGGTCATGTCAATCCATTGAACGCCCTTTCAAACTTGAAAAGAATGACACCAATCACCTCAACTTCCTCCTCCAACATCCACTCGCTTCGCTCATCCCACTCCTCAACCACATTATTCCCTCAACACGGTCGTCACACTTTAACCTCCTTCGAAGGGGACGAGCAAATACACAAGAGATCAAGACCAAATTCACCTCCAATTTTCCATTTGAGTGAAACTCCCCTGAGCACACCATTACAGAGTCCAAAGATGAGTGCTGTGGTCCCAAATGTTCAACTACCAAGCATCAAGAGTTTGGACTTGCCTAGTTTCGAACAGGAATGACTATTGTGATGAAATGGTTGGCTATAATGACTTTTTTCCCTACTGTACTGGACGTACATTATTCTTTACTTTTTATATTCGAATAAATTTCTCACACAGAGATGGATAGATATATCGAGTTTTTTTTTACTGGGCTATATTACGGTTTCATGGTTTACTGCTGCGCTTATAGATATAAATTTTTTAGTTTGATTATACAAAGATTTCAAAGGTTAATCATCCATATACTTCGATGTTTGGTGTAGCTGCTGAGCTACAATTGATCGCCCTTATAGTTTAAGATGTTGTATAATCGACCTCTATCAGTTTCTTGAAGATCCATCAGCTGGTATCAAGTTATAAATCAACTTGAAGGGATCTCAAGTTCACTTTACAATATAAAGCTTCGACTGATACAGTCGCCTACTCCCACTGATTCAGAGTGTGCTTGACTACCTAACGTGTCAATTAGCTGTGTATACATGGTCTATCTAGTCAGCGACAGAGCTCAAGACCTGTTCCTAAGCGTCCAAGTTGATTGATCAGCTATCAAAATCTTGTATATAGGCATGCTTTGCAATATGTGTATCAAATTCGACTCTGAAGCGTTTGGTTAAACTATACACTTCAGGACTGACGGATGACCTGGAGCCTAGTGACATTTGGGCCATGAGAGGGTCTTTTGACTTTTTGACGCATGTACCTCACTTTTAGCGTTAGATTCGCTTTGCTTGACGTTTCCTGCACGGTTTTACAATCTGGACATGAGTACTGCTAACTCCGTTAGACCTCCGGCTTTCCAGTTAACAGATCAATCTTGCATTTGACTCAATGAACTTTTGTCTCTTTTGCCACAATTGGAGACAAAGGCACTGGTCTAACGGAATGACCCTTCTATTTCTGTATTTCTTCCTGCTATTATCCTTGTTCACGGCTTTAAAGATCCCTGTTTGTGTTGTGGGCTAATTTGTTCAAAACGCTAAGTTATGCTGGTCAAGTTCAAAGTCCGGGACAATGATATCTGACAATATATTTCGTTCAGGGCAACTGAAGGATTATATTGCAAACGGTCAATCATCTTTATCTCTATACAGAATGCTATTATCAGTAGTGAACATGTATATAACGATTAGAAATTTCTTCAGCGTCAATGATGACGCAACCAGACACGCAATATGTTGATATGGCGACTGAGTCTGTACTGCTTAATTGAAAGAGCAGGCGACTACGTCAATCAGTTATCTAATCAAATATTGTATTACAATGGTGAATTCTGGAAAAAGCAAGCTCATTAGGCAAGGATGAAAGGACAATATAATATGGAAAAACTAGTCAAATTAAGAACCCCAACTTTGCATAGAAAATCGGAAACAAAAGTGAATATGAGAATGGTGTAGGAGATGAGAGTCGTTTCATAAACCTGTATCAATGAATCATGATTAACCGACAATAAGATCAAAGTAAAATACTATGTAAATGGACAATGATAACACTCACAAACAAAACAGTAGCACGAAATATTCTGTTATCAAAAGGGTACCCGACACTCCATATAATATAGAAAAACATACATCACACATCACACATCACACATCATAACACAAAGCAAACAAAAGGGATTCATGAGATCAGCCTCACGGGTACAATGCCAATCTATTTCATCATTAATATGGAGTCAAAAAAATCACTGATTAAAACAAACAAAGGTAGAAACAATTCATCATAATATATGCAAGAAGAGTGAAACAGCAGAACTAGTTACACCCACATCACAGCAGAAAAAAACACAACACAGTCAAAATATACTCTTCAGATTAGCTTACTAACTTGTAAACAATCCACTCCCTAGCTTTCAAGAACATCTTCGTTAATATCGATTATCAAAATGTAAAAATTCTATTTATTTGGTATCCTTTTCTTCATATTGAGTAGTTTGATACTGCGGAGCATAACCATAGTTGTAGTTGTATTGGTATGGATTTTGACCAGCGACAGCGGAAGCACCACCAGGGGTAGTGGAAGTAGTGGCAGCACTGGAAGAGTTAGCAGCATTACCAGTGGCGGCACCGTTGGCGTTGTTACCGCCATTAGCATAATTGGTATATGGATACTGTGGATAGTATGGATATGAAGAGGCAGTGTTGTAATAACCCTGTTGGATAGGTTGTGGAGCAGAACCTATTTGTTGAGAGTATTGCTGTTGTGGCTGTTGGGTTAGACCTGGCTTTACATCGGCTGTTTGTGATGATTGTGGAGCCTGTGTTTGGTATTGTTGTGGTTGTTGGCTTTGTTGGGCCGATGATGACTGTGGAGCTGGGATGGATTGTTGCAGTTGTTGAGGTTGTTGATAACCTGTCCATTGTGAGATACCACCATTAGCAGCAGAGGCTGGAACAGCACCGTTAGGGTTTGGAGTAGCAGCTGGGTTAGGCTGAGTGGTTGAGCCTTGTTGGATCACTTGTTTGATATCCCTGACAAATAATGGATACAATAAGTCAACAATACCTTCTCTTTGGGCCATAGCCAATGCCCTTTCGAAAGGAATCCAGACACCTTTTAAATGCATAGAGCCGATCTTGACGACATCACGGACCTTTTCTGATTTCAAGATACCATCTCTTCTACCTCTGGTCATATGGGCAACATTCAATAGTTTAGTACCGTTGATCATATTGTTATCAGCCCTTCTAACGACAGAAACACCATTAGCATCCACTTGGTAACATAGTGTCTTCTCATCTTCCCACATGGTAGTAGTGACTCTTGGTCTTGAACCTATTGGTTGGACTTGACCAACGGCCGAAGCGGAAGCGGTGGTGACTTGTTGAGTGGCACCCTGTGGCAAGCCTGTTGATGGGTTTGCCAAAGAGTGAGTGGAAGCCGATGTGTTCAATGGAACAGAACCAGCGGTTGGGGTAGTGGTGGAGCCACTAGACTGTGCACCAGTTGAGGCAGAGGCACCATTTGGTAACAATTGACTTTGGTAACCTGGAGCAGCAAAGCCCTGTGCATAATTGACTCTGGAGTAGTCATTGTAGTTTGGATAAGCAGCACCCAATTGAACAGATTGGCCAGAGGTGTTGCCAGCTGGGTTAGCAGTGTTTGATTGATAGTATGGGTAAGTGTGTTGGAACTGTTGGGAGTAACCTGGCTGGTAGGAGTAGTAAGGATATTGTTGAGGAGGAGCCTGTGACTGCTGACCTTGGTAATATCTGTATTGATCATCTAAACCAGGTTGGCCGGTTGTTTGAGGTTGACCAGACTGACCATTTGTTGATTGTGCGTTGGCAACGCCATTTAGATCACCGGAGCCACCAGTGACAGAGGAGTTGTTGGCTGAATTAGCAGCAGTGGTGGAAGTGGTGGTGCCGACTTGGGAGATAGAGGCGTTTTGCTCGGTCTTTGGTGGCATGGACATTGTGGGATTGCTATCGAAGGGTCTTTCAAAGGTAGTAAAGAGTGTAAGCAGGTTTTCGATCCAGAGAAATGTGGAAAAACAACTCAGCACGGATCAAAGAGAAAACGGACTAGTCTTTTGCAGGATTGAACGGGACGATGGGCTGGAGACCTTTGAAAAGACAGTATACTTCAGACAGAGGAAGGAAATAACAAAATTGAGCCTTTTGGTTGGTATTGCGGAAGTGTTAAAGAAGGGAAAAGATGGTGAAACTTTTGTTTTGATGTGCTCCTTTTCAAAAAAAATGTTAAGCAGCAGGAAAAACGAAACTGTACATGAAAGTTATGCAGGACGTTCTGCATTTCGTCCAATAAAATCGCACCAAGGCGCAGAAGAAACGTTAAGAATCGCAGTCCCAAACTTTGAAAATTGGGACAAATTTCTGATTCGGGACAAACCTCTTGGAGAAGACTTCGCGGGCTCTCGAGCGACAGAGTGAGTGAAGGTGTCTAGGAAGAGCCTGGCTCCTTACGGAGACAAGTACAGACAACGAACTCATTGAATTGTTGGTTTTCACTATGCACAAGTCGCATTCGTTGCTGACTCTGTAGCTCATGATGAAGGTATTTTTGCCAGCAGATAAGCACATCGCCGAGATTTTGCAGATCGTTTGAAGCACCCATTCACGCCCACAGACATCAGGGAACAGGAGGATGAGATCACCAGGCGTTCAGTTCCACAAAGTGTTTCGAAAGAAAGAAGCTGTCTGGAGTCTTATTGTCGAATGCTAGTGATCTCTCGCAGTGCAGTTTCTCTAGACGAGGCAGCACAGGTAGACTATGACCTTGCATGCTGATCCACTTCTGTCGAGTTTGCATGCACCTAAGTTCCACAGTTTCACCGGCTTTATCTTGAAAACTTGTAGTACCCACTCCTAAATACCCTAATATCTTTCCCGACTGGCCCACCGTGCTCAGCGATAGGTGTAGTTTGGTTACGACAGTTTGAGTACACGAGGTCGTTGTTAAAGACCGTCCCTTCTCGATACACTTTAGACTGGGAGTAAAGTTGCATCGTGAAGAGCATAAGAGATCCTATCTTTGAGGTGCGACTATCACTACATTAGAACTGTTGATTCCAAATTAGCGACGAGAAGGGTACAGAGAACGACATGAATATTTTAGTGGGTGCTTGCAGCATAGCTACAACCTGCTGTACAGCTTCAAGATTCGAAGGGATTTAGTTATTGAGATATGAACATATCAGCATAAGGACGGATCAAGGCGTGAAGCTACCGGTACAAGGGGAATAGAGCGGTGGTTTTACACCTGTAATTGTCAATTGAAATCGTATATATGTTTCATCTTTCATTACTCGATCTTGTCCCGTGTTCCACCTAAAAATAACGTTTTGTCCGAAGATCTTTTAGAGAAATCGGGGACGATTCGCGCGGAATCGCGCGGAATTATTGGGAATGGTTGATCGTTCAAGGGAAAACAAGAAGGGGGTTCTGAAAACAGGCTCTGGTGGTGGAAGACCCCAGTGATAAGCAATAATTCGAATGTCACTGGTACCACTATCGGTGGTCCTGTCGCCCGGACCGATTTTCAAAGTTCGTGCTCTCTGCAGGAACTTGAGCACACCGAATTCTGTAACCTGTAGACTTTTCCTGTACTTCAACCGTTGAGCTTCTTCAGTGGACAACTTTTTGGGCCAAGTTAAAAGAGAGTTCGAGGGGAATGAGCCTGTGCAGAAAAGAAAATATTGACTTTCTCCTCTGCGCCTGATCTGTCCAAGACCGATGCCGCTACGTTTGCAAGGGACACAACCACCGCATGGGAAAAACAGCACACTATTGAGTCAATGACACATGTCGAGTATTGCGCACAATATGGGAAAAGAGTTGGGTCATGGGTTAGTTTTTGAGCTCGAAAGTAATTGCAAATTGGTACTGAAGTTCCCCAATATTTCCCGGTTGGTAGTTAATTACGAAATTGTCCGCAAAATCGGAGTTTGCAACCATAGACCTGCACGAAACAACTTTCTTTTGCTTTTTACGCCCCTTTTTTCCTAGAATAGATCATCTTCCCCTGACAGGGAGGGCCATCGCTTAACAATATGCCCTCTCTCTGTGTGCTGGGTACTTTTGCTGCCGCAATAGGCTACGCAGAATCGAGTTAGAGAATTGAGTCGCAAGTTCCTGCAAGTTTGGTTGTAAAGAAAATGTCCGTTGGCCTCCCAGGCGGGTTTCGGGAGAACACCCGCAGAAAGTTTGAGCTCAAAGCGGGACAATATCTGCACCCATCAGTGGCCAACGGTTTTCGGACTAGTCTTTAAAACCTGGAGCACGTGACTGATTTGTGTTTTGTTCATTTTCGTGTTTTGCGGGTAAAAAAACAAATGAAGACGCGTTCATGTTTTGATTCCCGTGTTTTGTATGAGGACTTGACTTACTCACTGATCAAAGAGCTCCAACTGCCACTGAAACAAACCAACAGACAGCACAGCCATGTTCAGACACGCAAAGAGAAGGACTGCAGGGCGTAAGAACTTTGAAGGGTCCATCCACTCAGCTACCCAAGAAGACACGTACCTAACGAACGCCTACAACAAGTCCAAACTGTCCTTCTACACACTACCCCCAGTTGGCGAGATCACATTGCACGAGTTCGAAACCTGGGCCATTGACCGTATCAAGATCCTGAACGAGATCGAGTCCTGTATTGCGAGAAACAAGTCATACAAAGAAACAGAATCGATTGTTTGGCCCTTGATCCAATCGACATTGCCTTTGAACTCTACGAACACTGAAAAGGCCCAGAAGGAAAAGCAAAAAGATTACTATTCTCATTTCATCCTAAGACTATGCTTTTCAAGATCCAAAGAACTGAGAGATAGATTCTTGAAGAATGAAATTTATTTATTCAAGATCAGATTCAACCAATTGACCATAATAGAACAACAACAATTTGTGAAGAATTTGAACTTACCATGGGAATACATCACTGAAGAAGAGAAACAGTCCATGTCCACTGAACTATTCAATTCTATTGCCCCATCTTTAGGTTTCCAATTGAACCTAACTGAAACTATAGAGAAGAAAAAATACTTCCACACCGAAGAATTCATCAAGATTCCATTTGAGTTTGTTTCTGATTTGATCTCACAAAGACTCGTCTACTTACACAAAGGTAATGCTTACATTCCACGTTTCCAACAATTACAACTTCTAACCAACGAATTCAGTCAGGTTCTGAGCACATCATTAATACAGACATCCCACGCTTTCCCATCCTTAGATGAAGACGATAGAATCTTGCCAATCTTGGCACATTTATCTGCTGGCTCGGCATTAAACTTCTCACAAGACCAATATGGCTCCAATGAAAACAACAGTGACATTAATTCCAACACTATCGACACCAAAGAAATCACATCACAGTTCCCATTATGTGGGTCTCAGCTAATGCAAGGCCTAAAGACAAACCATCATTTAAAATACACTGCCCGTCAACAATTCCAACTATTCTTAAAAGGTGCTGGTCTTGACCTGGAAAACGCCCTACAATTTTGGGCTCAGGAATTCACTAAATCAATGGGTCATGATAAGTTCAACAAAGAGTACAAATATAACATTCGTCATACTTATGGTATGGAAGGTGCCCGTATTGACTACAAACCTTGGGATTGCCGTACTATTTTGTCCAAACCAAGACCCGCTAGGGGAGAATATCACGGTTGTCCGTATCGTGATTTGACACCAGATACTTTAAGTATTAAATTGAAAGACATGGGTTTGAAGGATTCGGATATTTCCCATATAGTGGAGATTTCACAAAAGGGTGAATACACTTCTGCATGTTCCAAGGTCCTTGAGGTTAAGACTAACGGTGAAATTCAAGAACATGTTACACATCCAAACTTACACTTTGATAGAATGAGACAGTATTCCAAGAAACAAAAGGCTGCAGTGACAGAATCTTGAGGCTACTCATATCCATGTTTCCTACGTTATTTTATACTTCTAATCACACCGTTAATGTATACTAATGAAAATACCTATTCGAATTCTTCAACCCATTGATCAAACCATTTCAAATTAGCCAGTAGACCTTCAAGATTGAACTCATTCAAACTATCAGTGCTTTCTGGAATTTCAGTATCTCTTTTTCTCTTCTTACAACATTGATCTTCTTCCACCTTCCCAAATTGTAAATACTTGACACGATTCACCTCATCAGGGCCATGGTCAATACCTATATTGGTTAACGTGTTCATTGACTTCTGCATTCGGGTAACACACATACGGTTCAGCATCTTTAGGGCCCAAACACACTCTTTGGCCATGTGTGCCTTTCCTTCTAGTGCTTGAAGATGTTCAATTGATGTTTTGAAGTTTTGTGAACATTGGGAGAAGTGGAGACCAGCATTGATTAATGTGATACTCACTAAGGAGATATTAAATAATAAGACTAGATTTAACCACCATGGGATAAATAACTGGCCCTTGTTTGATATATCTTGGAATAATTCCAGGACCTCAGAAGAGTGCTTGACTAGCAAGTGTAATTGGAAGTCACCTTCATCAGCATAGTATTTCTTACCAACCAATCTTAAAAGAGCTTTATTGTGGAAACTCAGCACAATATCATGATATGTAAAGTATACCTGATTGATCACAAGTGAATCATGACCTTCGGAGTTCTCATCGAACCATTCTTTCCAATTCTGCAATTCTTCGTTGATCATAGTCCTGAACTCAGTGTCAATTTTATAATGTCTCTTGTTGTAATCTTGGATTTTACCAGCTATTCTAGACAGGTGTATCATGGCCAGTGCAGGTTTACTCAACCAATCATCGTCAGTAGGTGAGTCCAATTCTGGGAAGGGTTTCACAATATCCTGATCACAGATCGCTGACCCTTTACCACTCTGAAACCCATGGAGACTATCCCACATGTATACCAGCCAGAATATTCTATTACTCTTTGTTTTTTCATATGGCTTGTTGGAAAGTGTTTCAGGAACCATGTCCAAGTTCAAGGACATACCTTTACACATCCTGATAGCTGTGCCTAATGACATGAATGACGAGTTTTGTCTTGAAGTCGCACGAAGATAAAGAGTGATCAAGATCCAAGATTGGATCAGTTCAAACGATTGCCATTCAAAACTTAGCTTGTTCACAACTTCATATGCAGAATCGAATAACTTTTCTTCAAGGTCAGGAATGATTTTGTCCTTGGCCGCTTGTGGGACTTCTGGATCATTTTCAGCAAACCTCAGCGAGATGGCAAAGATCAAGTATAAAATAGCAGAAAACAATCTTGTGGATTGATCACTGTCAGACTTCAGCTTTAACACAAACTTCTCATATTGGTCTCTGAACACCTTTTCATGAATGATGGAGAATAATGGATTGATCTTGAGCATGAAAAACTCCACTAACCAATTAGCAAACTCCAAATCCGTTGATAAATCAATCAGGTGAATCATAGGAGGTAAAGTTCTCTGTTTTAAATAATGTCCACCATTCATATTCCAACCGTAGAATTGTATTCTTGGGATGATTAATTCATCTAGTTCTCTTTCATTCAAAGTGTTGCACACAGAGTTGCCCAGTTCAAAAGGGATAATGTTCTGATATCGTCTCATCACTCTGTACTTATCTTTGGAGAATGTATACATGTTATTTTTGAATACCTCTTTGGCACTGACATGGTCTATCTCTTTCTTTTGAATGGATCTCTCTAGTTGCGTAACACGGTTCTCTAAGTATCTAATATAATCCTCATTTCTCTTATCAAGTTTAGGACCAACAGGTTCAAATGGTAGGCTTTGAATTGATTGAGAAGGGGAGACAGTCGAGTATTCACAAGGGCTGTAGGTCTTCAAACAGGTAGCACATGGTGTTCCTCCATCACATTTGGTCTTTTGTTTTTTGCACCTATTGCATGCTTTCTTGACTCGGACTCTGTTAGCACCGTTTTTCTTTAGATGTGCCTCAGAAAGTGACTGTGTAAAGGCTGCAGGCTGATCGTTTGATAATCCTTGGCGTGCAGGAGTTCTTTCCATGATCATTGGAGCGAATGGGGGTAGTTGTATTCTGTTATCTTCACGGTTCAAGTTCATGATGAAGTGTAAAGGAGGTCTCTCAGTAATAGAGCAAGCTTGGGTGAGAATGGAACGAAAACAGCAACTTCAGGCAGATTGATTGATCTATATATATCCACAAAATATATCAACAAGTCAACAGGTCAACGGCTAACGGCTTCAAAGCGATTGTAGCCTAAATTGTTGCTTGAATGTGCAGCTGTTGGTTATCTTTTTTTCCTTATTAAAAATCGGGAATGACGGTCCGGAGTAGGGCCGAGATGCAATCTTTAGACCTCAAAAGATGACATATTTGGACCAAAAGAGGCACGTGTGGTCTGAGATGGAGCCTAGATTTAGGACTAATGAGCATAATAAGCAATAAAACCACGCGATAAGGAACTCCGAGAAAAGTCCACGCTTATTGGCCTACACATAAGTGTGATAAGCACTTTTAGGGTAAATACTAAGGACTGCTTCTCTCAAAACACCACTAGTTATATATCTCTTGAGTTCCGATTGGCCTTCTTCTCCTGCTTTATTCCGGCTCCATTACGGACTCCAATTTGGACATAGATCTAGCTTTTTTTACATCAAACAAGTAATAAAGCACACATTTTATATTGAGGCTCACAATAAGCTATGTACAAATATCTCCCCACCACCACTCACCTATTCAAATCACTTGCTTTTTTCCTGTACTTCACCGCCTTTTTCGAATGGTGCTTCCTCTCTAGCTTCTTCCAACATAGGCAGAATACCCTGTTTGGCCAATGCCAACTGTTTCATAATTGTTAGTACTCCATTCTTCATTCTTCAGAGCTCAAGCTGGAAATCAACTCACGTCAACACAGGCTTTGTAATCGTACCAGAGATCATCACACTCATTGTTCAAACTCTTCCCCTTTAGGAATTCTGTCACTTTTGGTTAGTCTTTTTCCGAGACATATAAACTATCAACACTTACTTTCGGTGTACCAATTGTTAAAACAATCATCATACTGCTTTTTGGCCTCTGTGCACTCAGGAGCGAAACTTGAAGACATCGCGTTTCCCATGTCAAAAAGTGAATGCTTTCAACTTCTTTTAATGTCAGTTTATAAAACTTGTACACAAGTTTTGAAGTTTTCAAATTTGCCCTGGATGTGGCGCCTACCGAAGACATACAGTTATTTATCATAATCATTAGTTTTCTCATAAGAACAGTTATTTATCATAATCATTAGCATTATTCACTCCAATCTTCATCTTTATCTGGTGGTGATCGCCTATCCAAAAAGGCATCAAGGTCTTCTTCCGGAATATTGTCTTTTAGTTGTTTAGGCACTTCACGGAACAAAGAATCATCTGTTGTGTCATTTCCAAAGTTTGTCACAGCTCTTGGAAGGTCTTCGCTCAGTCCGGAATCATTTATACCACTCACATTGTTCAATAGATCTTTTACGATGTTATGCGCAGCTTCTCTCGCTGGTGTCTTTGACAGTCTGTGCTTGTCCTTTGCAGAGGCAAAGTTCAAAGTCACCGGTGGTGAAATGTTTGGTACTTCTTCTGAGTCGTCAGCAAGGTGGTTTCCAGGTTGGATAGATTGACCACGATAATTGGACCCACTGTATCTATGCACTGTGTTGTTAACTTGGCCAGGTGTATGAAGTAAGTTTCCACCGGCCCCATAACGTGGTGTTAGAGGGAACCTCTGTGTTTGTGTCACCTCTTGTTGTAAACCTGAATCATCAATCAACTGATCTGATTGGTTCTTTCTCAAAGGCGTGAGCTGCTTGTTCTTCACTGGACTAAATTGGACATCAGAATTCAATTTTGGAGTTTGAATTTCAAAGGGGGAAGAGTCAAACCTCTCTGCATAGAATGACTTTCTCTTTTTGGCATTGGGTTGTTTTCTTGGAGTAATGGAGTTGACAGCACCTTCAACACGCTTGTTCGATCGTCTTGGTGACACCTGGACTTTATAATTGGAATCAAGATTATTATGTATTAGGTAATTCCTCGTTTCAGTAACTGTTCTTTGTAACGTTGGAGTGGTTTGATTGACATCCGTTCCGTTAGTATTGGATAAGTTGGCAGTCACTGGAATTGGGGGTAATATACTATCAGTGGTATCAAAGCCAACATTGTTTCCGTGGACTTGTGGCATAATTGGATTATCTATGAGTCGTTTATCCTTTTCATTGAAGTTCACATTGTATCTATGCTGGAATTGTTGTGCTGTATGGTTTGTACTCTCCTGTAAGACCTCATCTTGGAAATGACCAGCCGAGCTGGTGGCACCGATCTTAATAGGACTCATCTGCTCATTTGAATCAGTGAGTTCTCGGTCTATATCACCTTGGTTGTCATCTTCTAGATCCGCTTCATTTTGTACAGCTTCTTCATAACCTCTTAACTCAACATTCGCACTGGCTTCAAGAAATGTCTTCCAGAAATTAACATCCGTCCAGATTTGTTTTGAATTCTGGTGGTACTTCTTTATAATTGGGATGAGCTTGTCATTGATGATATTGTGAGATTTGGCAAATGACTTATCAATGGATTGTAGTGTCAACGTTATCTCTTGTTCTAATCTTTCCAGTTCATTAGCCTGCACTGATGCCTCGTTGGAGTTTGCTGTGTTCAAACTTGGTGTGAAAACAGACTTTCTTCGATTCCCATCTGAGGGGTTGTTGGCAATGGAGAACTTTCTGGACATTCCACACACTTTTTAAGACGGTTTAAACGCAATTTTACAGAGTTTCTTCTTACTTTTTGGGGAAACAAACGCGTAACTGTGTTTTTTTGTTTTTGTTTCCACAGTATTCAAGAAACATCCGGACACCACCATCTTAGATGAATTCCGAGGCTATATCAGGTGATGTACTTCCCTCGGAAATCGGCAAAATGGGAATTTCGGGAATTTCTTTTTTCATTTAGCCTAAATGAAACAACCGAGTAGAAGTTTGGAGATTTTTTAAAGAGCTTATAACCATTAGAATTTGGCCAGGAAAAGGGATTTTGTGTGGATAAAGAGAACGAATATCAGTAGCTTTCACATAGAGGGTATATCCCAGAATCAGTACACTGCCTTCATGGGAAATATCTCACACAACAGCCATCTTTTTTTGAAGCAAAATTTCTCGAGATGACGTTGCTACGGAATTGGGCATTAAGCAAACAAAAAAAATCTTTGAAACTTGCAGTTTACTAAATGTATCGCCAAATTCCAGTTCTGATCGCTCTCAATTCACATTTCAAAAGGGCTGCCCACTCAATTGCATCAGTCATTAACCACCTCCGACGCAGTCCAACTGTCCACGAGCTCCCATACACTCAGACACAGCTTATTTCCACTTTCCGCTTTCCGCTTTCGATCCATCTTGTGACATATTGACAAGCAACGAATGCAGAAACCACAGAACTTCTATTTTCTAATACCCATAATTGGGGCGATTCCATGGGGTGGTATGCTGACTGCTATGCTGGTGGCCTGGTCCATCCAGGGCCATCCTATTTATTGGTTCATCCATCGTCACCAAATACCCGTGTACATCTCCCACATTGGTGCCACAAATTTACAACCATTGTTTATTAGTTGTACAGCCTGGCAAGGTTTGCTTTATGTGATCACGATTGTCACTGAATACCTGCTTAGAAAGTCTGGGAAACTGCAATTCTGGTTTACCAAACATGAAAGAAACCTCTTATTTGCCGGATGCTTATTTGGTGGCTGTGGTCAGATCGGGATCATCTTGTGTTCCATCTTTGACACAAAGGATCATCCAACTGCACATATGAGACTGTTAGCTTTGTTCATTGTTGGTGTGTTAATCTCTATGATCTGCATCATCATCCAGTACTGTATGATGGCTCACCACTATTCGAAAATCCATGTGTCACATAAAAAATTCAACAAGTTTGCCATCTCTGCTGTTCTAAAAGCCATCTGGCTAGCTTGTTCCATCGTCTTTGCCGTCATCTTTAAGTTTTATCCTAATAACTACAACGTTAGAGCCTACTTTGAATGGATTCTGGCTTATTCTTACTTATTCCTGTTTGGTGTTTTTGCTTATGATCTCTACCCAGCTTCAAAGACAGAACACAAGAATTATCCATACATCCAAGGTTGGAATAATCGTGGGTATTATCTATACGACAAGAACTTTGGTGATGATGAGAAAGCAACCTCGCTAGGGAATTCGAATGAATTAGGCGAGCATTTGATTGAAAGCTCTAGCGATGATGTTAACGATCATCGTCTTGTTGATCGTGAATTCACCGATCAAGAACTGGCTCAATATCCAATCAATAATAATGCTGATGAATATCCAATCCCACATGGCCAAGCTGTTCGTGTTTATGACAGAGTTTAGTGGTGATACACTCCACTCAATTAGACATTCCTTAACGATTATTCAAATTGACTCTTTCATTCTAGCTTTCGCCAAAGTACCTGTGTTGGGTGTAGTTAGCGGGTGTAGCATATACAGACCAATAGATCTTGATTAAATTATGACAAATTAGTTGTATTGTTGATATATAAACACTGTTGAAGGTTTAATAGTTATTTTGGCCAAACAAGAAGCCATCAAACAAAACGGGCTCCAGGTGGTTCTCTTGGGCACCATAGATCAACGAATCTTCCTTAGATAAACCAAATTCATTGGTATTACTGAATTTTTGCTGATCACTGAGACTAAATGGTGAGGCTAGATCATCTTTTGGGTAATCAGAGTCAGTGCTAGTACTCGTGTTTAGATCGTAAGTAGCTTTATCTGTAAAACTTGGATCATTGAAATGATTGTCAACTGCAAGTTGTCTGAATGACACAACCTCAGTAGGTTTATCTTGATGGAAAGTTGTGCTTGCTTGATAGTCATTGCTAAAAGATGATTGTGCAATAACAGGAGCCAATAATTCCCTGAACATCAAAGAGTCTTGAGGTGTTGTGATAATTGGATTTCTAGACTTCTCATATTCTTCTCTCATCTTTCTAGAAATGTCTTCGGTGGTTTCCATACGACCCTTGTAGCTTGGGAAGTTTTGCTGTAAGGCCAGACTGTCATAACCATGCTGCCCACCTTGAAGCTGTTCGTAGGAGCTCGTGAAACTTTGAGTTTGGTTTCTAACAAGCTGTCCACCAAAATCTGGAAAGACCAATTCACTATCATCTTCGTCATCAGCATCAGACATTTCATCACTGGCAAATCTTGTAGCACGGATTCTGGAGTCCTTTGTCAACTTGGAAGCTTTGGATACTCTTAATGAGTTTGGCTTTTTGGTACTTGATCTCTTTGGAGAACTTCTGGATCTCTTCGAGAATACGGAGTTTGGATTAATGGCATGGGCTCTTTGAGCACGGGAAGTGATCTGTGTTTCATCAGAGTAAACTTTCTCGGTATTTGGTAAGTCACCAACCTTCTCAATATGATCAACACCAATAAAGGACTTCAATTGGATAATCTTTTGTTTAGCCAAACCTTTACAGCACTTCTCTCTGCAACTGAATGCAAACTTACCAGTCTCAACACATTTTGGGGTCCCTTCCATTGGAGTGATACCAGTGACTCTGATCTTAATGGCATTACCGTACTCATTGGTGACTGGTCGGCCACGATCTTCAATGACAAAAACAGCACCCAGTTCAATACGGTCAACATGAGCACATTCTTTGGCCCTATGGCCATTGACACAAGTGACACACGCAACCTTACGATCACCTAATACAATCATCTCTGATAAATAATTTCTCTTTTTTCCCCTTTCTCTTCGAAAGTGGAGCAGTAGCTTAGAGCAATAGCTTACTGAGTTGAAATACCAATTGAATCGATGTAATCAAGATCTGTGGTAATCCAATCACTATGGTAAAAGCAAATATAATAGCAAGAATAGATGTATACTGTAGATGTCTTTCCTAGAAAGATCAACTGTCGTAAGAGGAGCAGATTTGAGACACTTTATACATCTCCCACCTACACTGCATCCCCAGAATTGGGATTCAGTTTCTGTCAACTGTTTTTGTGTCTGAGTTCTTTTTCTGTTGTGTCTTTTGCTGTTGTTGACACAAAAACGCACTCATATGCAAGATCTAAATTAAAGTATACCCGTGAATTCTGCCAAAATATAAACTACTACAAACAGAGAATAAAACTAGGGAAAAGAAAAAGAAACACGTCCATTCGTCTATTTTTATATACCGGTTCCAAATAATAAGGCCTCGGAGTCAAATAACTCTAAGATGAAGGAGAGTCTGATTGTCTGAGGTCAAGTGACAGCACCAGAGATGTGCTTTGTCTTTATACTATCTAAGATCTCCAAAGTTTGTTCAAGGAATTCATCAATATCAACATCTCCTTCATCCATGACTTTAGTGTTTTGGTCTTTCAAAGTTTCATCCTTACAGTTTCCAGTGCTGGTGTCACCGGTTTCTGAGATGGGATATACTTTGTTGAGCTTTTGTTCTCCGGTTGTATAGGCATTTTCAATTGGAAGGAAGGGATGCATACTGTGGCCTTCAAACACTTCGTTAGTAGTCCTACTCTTCGATTTATCTTGTGATAGAGCAGAGCACTGGGGTGTATCTGGCTTAATTCTCAAATAACAGGTCTCATCTGGTGGTCTGGGGTTTTGGACTGTCTTGATAATCAATGCTTCTTTTGGAGATTGAGTCAGATACCTCTCTAGATTAATCCCAATTCCAATACCATCATCATCACCACATTTCACAACACCAAGTTTACCAGTATATTTAACAGACTCATCAGTTACTTCAACTTGACATGGCTCGTATGAAACATTGGTGTTTGGTTTCAAGATCAGAATCTTTGTCCCAATACGTTTGTTAACATCAACATTCAACTCTTTGTGGAAGAGGAGCTCCTTGTCGGCATTCAAATCAGTAATAATGGTCTTTTCAATATGAGGTTTTTCCTTCACCGTAAGACGTAAGTGACCCTTTATTATGGCATTTGGTCGTCCTTCTTTGGTTGAGTAGTTGGTTGGACCAAGCATGGTGATAACGAATAGACCAAACAATGGGACTTTAGTGGAGTGAACACAAGATTGACCAACCTTTCGCAACAAGCAGTCATCACAGCATAACAAATTCCTTTCCCAGATAATCATCTTGACGTTTGGAATATTAAGGGACAATGATCAGTTTGGAATAAAAATGGAAGTTGAATGGGTTTGGAGGGTTTTTGAGCAGGGCAATAGTTTGAACGAAGCAAGTTTTTGAACAGAGCAAGTAATCTAAATGACTGCAGGAGCCTTTGGATGGATCTCTCCACAGTGGTCAATCTTTTGGAGAAGGAAAATCCGATACTTTTTAGCTTTTATAAGTACTAACACTTCTTCTTCATCTTTGTGTCAACTTTTAAACTTTGCGGAACAAATATCAACACTACATAATTAATCACCACAGCAATCAAATCCTGCCTTCCACAGAACTTCCAACTTCTACAATATCAGCAAACGAAATCAAAGAACGTTTATAAAATTACTTATCATTTGTTTTTTTTTTTTGTAAGAAACAGAAAGGACCAATCTATATAGAAAACAATGAATCCCTTCTCCTTATAGATCCACACATACCCAAACACAAAATGCCAAAGACACAATATCACACAATATCACCCATAAAATAATTAAAACACGCGTAACAATAGTACAAAGATAGGGAAATTTCCTTCATACCAGAAGAAAGCTCTCACCACCAATCCAAAATGACTTGTTCGAAAACACACAACAGGTTGCAAAAGCAGTAAATTGTTCTTGAACACATCAAAAGACGATGCCAACTTTTTAAAATGCACCTCACCCAATGATAAATATTAAATGAAAACACACACACGCACACACACATACACACATAAAGACAAATATAAAAAAAGAAGTAAGCTTGAACCAACTCAATGAAGATTTCTTCATAACACAACACCTAAAACTCATCACAGAGATGGTGAATACACCACACATCATAATTCGTAGACAAAAAAAAAAGCAATCACATATAAGGAATGACCATTCAAGCCCAGACAGATGCTGAATTTCTCAAACCTTTGGAATTTCCCCAAATATCACCCAAGTATGAACTATTTGAATCCTCCAGAGATAATTTCTTTTCGATGTATTCACCATTAGAGGAAACAGTAGTCATAGGAGTATTCAAAAGATCCGAGTTGGTCAAACCAAATGAAGAGTTTGAGTTGATTTGTTCTAATGGAGCACCAAATGCACCGACTGAACCAGGTCTGATTGGAGCAGAGAAAGTTGGAGATGAGTTTCTGATTTGGGTCATCAGATCAGGATGGTTCAATTGAGGTTGTACCTGTTGGAAGGTGTCAAATTTCAATTCACCAGAATGGAGCATACCATTGTTCAATTGCAATTGTTGTTGGAATGGTTGTTGCTGTTGTAGTTGTTGGACAGGAACTTGTTGAGTTATTTGATATTGTTGTGGCTGCTGTAATTGTTGTAGCTGTTGCTGCAATTGGTCGTTCATGTATTGCGGTTGAATGAACTGTTGCGTTTGTTGAAGTTGTTGTTGTTGCTGTTGCTGAGGTTGAGGTTGAACTTTTGGATTAGACATACCGTTGTTCATTTGTCTGTAACGATTGAACTGCTGAGGGTTAGCACTGTTAATGAATTGTTGCTGTTGTTGTTGCTTCAACTGGGCGTTCAGGGCAAAGTTTTGCTGTTGTTGGTGGTGTTGATGCTTGTAATTGCTGTTATGTCTGTTGTTATTTTGGTTATGGTTATGATGGTGATGGCTATGATTATGGTTTCTGTTCATGTTGACATTAGGAGCATAGTGATGGTTGAATTGCTGATGCTTGGTGAAATTGGTGATTGCATTTTCAACCTCAGCAAATTGGTAGTCGAAAGGTTGACTTTCGACATTACGTTTCCCCTGTTCTTTTGAACAAGAAAGTGGCTGTTGATGTCCTTCAGTGATAGGAGCCATGATATAAAGATTATATCAAGATAAATAAATAGCGAGGAGGTGGGTTGAAAAGGCTGTAAATGAATGAAGAGTTTCCTTCTTGGAAATGTGAATGCAGCACTTCTATTGGATGCGATGAGATGTGGGAAAAAGACAGAAACAAACCCAAAGGAAAGAAAAAAGGGAAGGTGCAAATAGCAGAAGATAAGCAAATACTCCACGACCTTCAGAAACCTCCTTTGTGCAGTATCGAACTTATGAGATTGAACTGAATTCTACCGATTTTTAGAGAGAAAGTGTTGTTTTTTTCTTTTAAACGATTATAAGCAAAAGAAAAAAAATTGAGTGGGCAAAAAAAAGTCGGAACTGGGTTTGCCCACGTGATAATACAACCTCGGAATAATTCTCACGTGATAGCATAAAGATCTGGTAAGGGACGCACACACTTGAAAAATTATTATTATAACATAATCAATTCTATCAATTCAATCAATTAAAGCTTTAAAGCCTTTGGAAAAGTATCCACCATAAGTACCCACCATAATGACGTTGAATCTAAGAAGATCACTGAGCACTTCCTTAAGATGCTTAAACTCCGTGAAACCTGCCGTCAAGCTGGATCATAAACAAAGAACCTTTGAAAACTTTGAAAGAAACATACCTATGAACAAACCACAGAAGGCATGGCAGAAAGCTGGTGAGGATAAAGAAGAATATTTCAAGAAACGTTTTGCGCATGTCCATGCTAAACAGAAGGAGAACGACTATGAAAGCAGACGATCGAGATTCCAAGAACAAAGAGATTCAAGAAAACAATCATACAAGAGTGAGATCAGAGGTGATAGAGAGAGACATAAAAGCAAATTCGGTAGTAGAGATATTATGAAAAGGCTTTCGCCAAACCCATTATCCGAGTTCATTTATGGTAAATCAGCCGTGACTGCTGCCCTGAAGGCCAACAAGAGAGAGTTTTTTAATAATTTATATATTTCCAAAAGATTGGGTCGTGAAGATGAAGAAATTGCTAAACTTGCTACCGATCTTGGAGTCAAGATGACCTTCCTTGATGGGAGAGGTGCCTTAGATCAGATGACCAAAAATTCTGTACATAATGGGTATGTGTTGGAGACAAAACCACTCCAACCAGTTAGTATTGTATCACTAGGTCCAATTGAAGGTTCTGATTACACAATTAATGAAGACAATTATGGTGACATTTTACCTCAACCATACCAAACGACGAATCCAAACCCATTGGGTATCTACATCGATGGAGTTACTGATCCGCATAATGTTGGTGCGATTGCTAGATCAGCTTATTTCTTTGGTGCTGATTTCTTAATTACTTCAGAAAGAAATACTGCTACATTATCCCCAATCGTGTCAAAAGTTTCAGTTGGTGCCACTGAGTTCTTGCCAATCATGACTGCTTCTAAACCATTACAATTCTTTGAAAAGAGTAAGAGCAATGGTTGGACCTTCATCTCTGCCGGCTCCACCATTCATGAGAAGGATTCTAGAATTTCACAGACTTTACAATCAAAGAGTGTCCATATGGACGATCTTAATGCCTTGATTGAGAAGGGTCCTTGTGTCTTGGTGTTGGGTTCTGAAGGTGAAGGGATAAGGACGACTCTGAAGTTACGAAGTGATTTTTTGGTGGAAATCAAGAGTGGGAAGAATGTTGACCCATTGGTGGACTCTTTGAACGTGAGTGTTGCCAGTGCCATCCTGATCCAAAAGACATTGAGTCCATAGTGTCCATAATGACCTCTGTACATAGAAATAGAAATGTGTTACGACTGATATACTATGATATACTATGATATACTATGATATACTATAATTTATATATAAAGATTAAATTTATACCAATACGGTAAAAGGACAAAAGAAAATTTATTAAGAAAAAACTATACGAGTTACTATAAAATTGACTGATATCTCTTCACCTCAAAAGACAAAGAACCGACTTAAAACCAAATGCAGGAGCCTTTAACCACCACCATCAAGAACTTCTCCCTATCAATGAGCAATTCCGCACTGGACTTTTCCCCCATACACGAGAATCTCACAGTATCCTCGTATAATTGCACAAGACCCAACATTGCCGATGTGATTAATTCAGAAAAGGACAGGATTGGTTTGGACATAGGAGGAACGCTGACGAAAGTGGTGTACACCGTAGGGAAGCGTGTATGCTTTGAGAAGTTCTCTACGGAGTCTATGGGTGAGATATTCACCTTTTTGGAAAACCTACTCTCATTGAACGAGATTAAAGTTGATTATGTGGTTACTACAGGTGGTGGTTCTTACAAGTTCTTTGACCAATTAAACTACACTTTTACCGTGAGGCATGGGATCCAAGTGATTAAAAGAGATGAGATGGAGAGTCTGATAAGTGGGCTGGACTTCCTTATCAATGATATATCTAATGAGATCTTCATCATGAATCATGAAAATGAAGAGATAAAGCATTTAGAACGTATTGATGTGAAATATCCATACATGCTAACAAACATTGGTTCAGGGGTATCCATATTGAAAGTTGATGGTCCTGGGAAATTTGAAAGAATTGGTGGTTCCTCATTAGGTGGTGGTTCACTTTGGGGTTTATTATCATTATTGACCGATTGTAAGGATTATGCATTAATCTTGGAGGCCAGTGAACAAGGTGATAATACAAATGTTGATATGCTAGTGAGTGATATTTATGGAACTGACTACAACAACATTGGGTTGAAAAGTACGGCAATTGCCTCTTCTTTTGGTAAAGTCTTTAAGAAGAAACAAAGAGCCGAATTGGAATCCAATTCAAATCTTGAAGCTGATATTGCTAGGTCATTGATCTATGCCATTAGTAACAACATTGCACAAATCAGTTATTTGAACGCCAAGATCCATGGTGTTGAGAACATCTTCTTTGGTGGTTCTTATATCAATGGACATAAGTTCATCATCAAGAGATTGAGTCATGCTATTGATTTCTGGTCTCAGGGCGAGATGAGGGCTCATTTCTTGAAACATGATGGGTACATTGGTGCTATAGGATCCTTTTTGACAAAGCCTGAAGAAAGTACAGAATATGATTAATGATAAGATGAGATAGAAAACATTGCTAGATTGAATAACAAATAATTTGTTTATCAAAAGTGTAGGAAAGGTGTCACACAAATTTGTTGGCATTGCAGACTTGTATCTGGCAAATTCAAGTGTTGTAACACTTGATAGTCACAAATCCAGACCTTTTGTCAGTAAAATCGAACTTTTCTTTGGATATTGATTATAATTTTTTGTCAGAAATCAACATATGTTAGGAACCAATTCAAAGAGCCAGTCACCAAAACATCACCAAAACCTCACCAAATGACAGAAATTAAAGACAGACTACTGGTAGTGGGCTCCAGTAACTCTCATGGTGGTATCGGCGAGCTTCTCTCGTATTTACAAGCAATCTACAGCGTTGAGAAAGAATATGATGAGTTGAAAGGGATCATCCAACCACTAAGCATCAAGACCAAATATTACAAGACATCCATTGATCTGCTGATAGATGTGCTAGAAAACGGCCAAACAATACAAGATTGGACTGAGGAACTTCTTGATGATGAACTAAGGGAGTTGCGAGATGCATTAAACGGTCTGATACTGTGTATCGATAGCAAAGACAACAGACAAGTTTACCTTGATCAATTCCAGAAATTGTTAGAGAAGTTGAGTAGTGAATGTGGCGAGGAATTGGGTGCCTATGCCTGGGGAGGAATGTATTGTATATTGTTATTTGGTGAGTTCACACAGGAGGAGATTGAAGAGATTGAAGACCTGGCGTTGGGTATTGAGGTGATTCATTTCCATGCTGAAGATGAGTTCAATGAATTCAAAGAAAGATTAGGCAAGGCCCGCTTGAAAGAGATGATCGAGGTCCATGATTGGAAAGACATGGACGAAAATTCTACAAGGACTCAGGAAATTGATAACTTGGATGAGATAATGACACAATTAAAAGAGGCTAAATTAGAAATGACCAAATTACCTATTGAAGAACAACAAATCTTTGCTCAAAAGGTAGCTGACAAGTTGACAAAGGGCTTATTCTAATCATTTTTTTCATCTTTGAAATACTTGATAATCAATCTTTTATATAAGAACAATTTTGTAGGAATGAATAACAATAGGATCACTTGAGCTGTAGTTTTCCAATGACCATCCAAGTTTCTCAAGCTTAAGAATAAGATCACAAACTCCAAAATAGCCTCGATCGGGAAGGACACGAGGTTGACATAGACATGTAGAATTCTCAATGAGGACGGAACAGCTCTGTTCAAAGTCTTGAGCTTGTAGTAATGATATATGTAATTGAAAGTCTTTGTCACTGACCACACAAAGATGATCAATCCGTATGATAAATGTCTCTTTGTATCCTCCTGCTCCCTCAAGATCTTTGCCACAATGAACGCCACCGTGAAGTTATTCAGCAGGTGGAACACAGGAGTGATAGGCACCAGCCTGGCCAGTGACATTATAAGGATCACTATGAAATCAGTAGCATAGACCAACTCCAAGAACTGTTCAACACCACCAGAAAGAAACTTCCTTCCAACCAACGGCAGCAACACCAGCAGTCTGAGCAGTAGAGCAGCGTGGAAAAAGGCTAAACCCACATACACGGTCTTTGTCAGTTTGTATAAGTGGACAGAGTCTCTCAAGTTGATCTTTTGTGGCATTTTTTGGGTGGTTCGTAACTTTTGATCTGTTGATGATAGTACTTGGTGTCTGTGTTTTTTTTTTTTTTTTTTGATATTGAAGACTTCTTATATAATTATATAAAAGGAATCAATCACCAATGAAACTCCAATTCTGGTCAGTGTTTGTCCTGTTGGTGGGTCTTGCCGCTGCATGGACGTCAGAAGACATTGAAATCTTTGAACTGAACAACAAACTCCAAAAGATCGCTCCAAAATACGCCAATTTCTATGAGTTTCTTGGAATCCCAGCTGATGCTGATTTCAAAATCATCAACAAACAATTCAAGAAACTTTCAGTGAAGTACCATCCTGATAAGTTTGCCACAAAGTCCAGGAAACAGCAAAAGAAGGCCAATGACCATTATGAATTCCTGCAATTGATTTCGACGATTTTAAAGAACGGCTTTAAGAAGGACAAATATGATTACTATCTAAAGAATGGATTCCCCAAATATGATACCAATAGAAACAAATGGTTCGTTTACAAGTTCAAACCAGGGGTTGTTTTCATCTTTGTCTTCTTGTTTGTAATCATTGGGTTGACACATTTAGCTATCTTGAAGATCAGTCATAAGACACAAAAGGAGAAACTACAAACATTGATTGATGATGTCAAGAGATTTGCTGGTGATGACATCGCAACAGAGAAGAAAGTCTACAATGAACTACTAGACCAACATTTCCTTGTTAGAATAGATGGTGTCTTTTTGATAGAACATCAGGGCACTGAAGATGAGAAATTAGTAAGGTTGAGCACAGATGATATCCCACCTGCAACTTTGAAACACTCTATACTTGTGACTTTCCCCGTGTGGATCTGGAACAAAACTTTGGGGAATATTGGCGTCTTATACATTGACCTATCGGACCAAGAACCAAAGTCATACGAGGAATCCGCCACTCAGGCACAAAAGAAGAAGAAAAAGGCACCAAAAGGTGAGAAGCTGGTATTGCCAAATGGCAAGGTTGTCTACTCCAAAAAGAATAAATAAGCCCAGTGGGTATTATAAGCTAAGCAAAGTTCTTTCTATGGAATGTGTAGCCAAAATGTGTGAATGTCTTTAACGAAGGTATCAGTTTGAAGAATTTAGCAACTTCTTCTTTGAATAAGTATTCAAACTCGCTATTAAACAAGAACCCTTGATAATATTCCGGTATGTAAGATTGATAACTGTCATTATCGCCATAATAATCATCA
Source organism: Taiozyma bovis (assembly GCA_003707945.3). NCBI lineage: Eukaryota > Fungi > Ascomycota > Saccharomycetes > Phaffomycetales > Wickerhamomycetaceae > Taiozyma > Taiozyma bovis. Next base: position 256,693 of record PPMH03000006.1, on the reverse strand, counting down.
ACACGGGCACATGTGTTGAAATATTCAATTAGTTGCTTGGAAAGACCAAAATAATAATAATCCATGACGACCAAGTCATCAAAGTTCTTAAACCTTTTGAACATCTTAGTATTCAATAACCGTCTGCATAATGATAAGATCTCTGTTGGTTTCAAATAAGTGATGTGTATCAAGTTTCCAGGTTCACTGGTGGTCAAGATTTCATATAGGTCTTTCAAGTTTGATTTCTTAGTTGCAACATATTTGAAATACTTCAGCTTCTTGTTCTTATGAATCAGACTAGAAAGTTTAGCCATATTATACGCCTCATGTGCATCCAGTTGTTCTTCCAGTAGCCCTTCCATGCGGTTTTCTCGTTCATTAGTGATAAAAGTTTCGAAAGAATAGCAAAGACTTTCCAAGTTGATGATTGGTACCTCATCTGTGAAAAATCTTAATAATGATCTTTCTGAAAGTGTGTTGATGTTTTCTTGAGACGTTAGTCTGCTTTCTACACGACAATTTTTCAAATTCAACACTTTTAGCAATTCCCAATTGGCAATGACTCTTTTTAGACGTTGTTGAAATTCAATTGAGGTATCCTTCAAGGTTGAGGTTAAATCAGCAAATGATAACTTCTTCAAGTTTGTTATTTGGAATCCAGCATTGTCGAGCTCTACCAGTAGTTGATGATGACCCTCTGTGATTGAATTGGAATCATAACCCTGATAAGAATCATCACTGAACACAATATGGCGAAGAATCGGATCAAGATCATCATCCTCAAAGTCTAGTTCTTCTCCTTTAATTCGCTCCTCTGGAAGAGTTTGGGGACTCCTATCTAACGATTGGTACAGTTCATCATCATCTGATTCATCATCTTGAACATTCCCAAAAGTGTCGTGTGCGCGTTCCAGGTCATGAAGAAGACCATGAATGGGCACCCTATTGCGGAAGAGTTCCTCACCTATTCTGAACCCCATAAGAAATGATGACTTCAAGTTCACATCTTTAGAAAAATCATGATGTCTTAGGTTATGTTCCAAATGTCTGTCGCTAACACCAAATGACCCATTGATTTCCAATGATTCAAGCACTGAGTTAGAATTCAAGGATTGATTTGGTTGTAAAAGACTCAAGAACAACTTTCCCGCAGCCACAGGGACCTCCTTAGTAGAATGGTCTAAATTGATGGTTAACTTCTTCAACTTTGGCAATTGGAACGATTCAGCTCTCATCACATCAAACTCTCTGCTCTCAATGTTAATGGCGAGCTCCTGCAATTTATCCTTTATACTTTGCCTCAGGAAGATCACTCTATCATATGGCATCCTTGGAAAGACAAAACTCTTTAGGTTATTAAATGAATTACAAACAGCATCCCAATATTGACGTAAGGATAAGATTCTTTGGAAATCTAATGGAGTCATGTATCTGTGAACATCGACTTTCCCAGTGTCTAAATATCCAAAACTGGCAATGTATTCGATGTAATGTACCACATCTGTATCATCAAGTGGACCCATTTGTAAACGTAAATAGATTGATTTGAAAAATGCCAGGATACTATCCCATGATGATAATAAAGTGATCCTCTTCCGGCGTGTTAAATAGAAGAAATACCTGTCTTGGTTCTTTTCACAGATGAGAATCTTGGAGTATATTCTTTGTTTTGCTGGTTTCTGAAAGGCTTTTGATGTGAATAGCAGGGACACAGCGTCCCATTGATTTAGGTAGGAAGATATCTCTGTTAGGATTTCCTCAGGAAGACTGTCCAATGAGGTCACTTTTGTGAGTTTCTGTTTCTTAAGAGTGGGCATATTCTGTGGATCTAACGCAAGGTTCTTGGATTTGGCCATGGGATTGGAAGAAATGTCTCAATCAGTTCGCTTATCATAAAGGTAAAGGGTAAAACAGTGGCTGTTGTTACCAATTGATAGTATTGATGTGGCTCCTACCGTGTCCAATGTGCACCGAGCATTTCACGGGCAAACCAAAAGAGATCGCTAATTGGGCAGAAGCCTTGTGGTGGTCCACGATGGACATCATGTGCCCTATTAGGCTGAACAACACAGAGCTTTGCGGGACAGAGACTCGGTGAACTTACTAGAAGAGGAACCAGCTACGAGAACACTTGAAAACAGTGACTTTCTCCAGGGGCCTCTAAGTCCAAGGTTATTAACCATTCCTCGAAAGACTCACCAGCCCAAACACAGGCGCAGCCAACTACGACACCTCTCGTGAGCCAGAAACAAGACCCACGGCCCAAACATGCAAAACTACCGTACAAACGACTTCAAAGAACCGTGGAGTCCCGCCCAGAGATTGCCACCAAAACAGTTCGATCAAAGACATATCTTCTCTTCGATTAGTGAAAGATGGTGATGTTGGTGATGATCTGGGATTCTCGAGATAAAGAGTACAAACATCGTAGAAACACGCTAAAAAGTCCGCAGAAAGTCCCCTTGGAATAATAGACGCGTTCTCCTTGTCCATATACAGCTCCACTGGACTCTCTCGTCGATCCAGGGGCCTTTTCTACCTGCAAATTGGGGATTGATTTGTCCAAATTGCGCGTCCCATTTTTTTTTTTCTTCCAAACTTCCCATTTCCCACCTTTCAACCAAAACGATGCGAACAAAAGAACTCAAACTGACAAAAAATTTCAAAACCCTCCTCTACACATCAACGTCCCAGCACACGCAAAGAAAAAGCCAAAATGTCGGACACAGCCGCCCATGAGGAGCAGCCGCAAGTGAGTGCACCATCATTAGCCGCCAGTGGTCAGAAACCCACAACTTGCAATCTCAGTACTAACCGCCAGAAGAGAATGGCAATCGCCTCCATCTTGTCGTCACACAACGACACCGGCATCATCGCTGAGCAGACGTCGCCTGTGCCCGTCAAATCGGCAGCCAATGGAAGGGGAAAGCTTCACCACCCGCGTGCCCATGAAGAAGAAGAGGACCTGGCGGAAGACCACCAGATCGAGATCCCAGAGGATTTCGCCCAGCAGCTGGAAAGAGCCAACGAACTGAAGTACCGTGACGAAAAAGATTCTTATTTGAACCGTCTGAGGGCCAAGCTGGCACATATCACCACTCTGGACCTGCTGACTCTGAAATCTGAGAATTGGGACTATATCAATGCTGAAGAGTTTGACTTCTTGAACAAGGCTTCCCAAGATAATCTAGAAGTGAAGAAACTATTGAAGCAACTCTCCGCTGTTGAGATGGTGAAAAAAGAGAAGAAAAAGCCCGTAATCAAGACCAAAGTGGATGACAAGAAGCGTGTGGCTAGAAAGAGAAAGAACACTGAAGAAGAGGATAATGAAACGCCTGTTAAACAACTCAAAGTGGGCAAATCGATTGATGAAATTGCTGACAACACCACCTCTGATATTATGGATACTGATGACCAACCACAACCAAAGAAGTTGGTTGGTTCATTGAGACAAAGAGCAGCTAAGGCCAACGCTGAGAAAATGATCGAAGCTGCCTTAAACAATGACACCTTAAAATCTTCAAGAGCCACTCCAGAATCATTAGCCGGTTCCGCTGACAACAAGGCCAATGCTAAAGAACTACGTGCTATTCAAAGACAATATGATAACACCTATTTCACCATCTGGAAAGACTTGGCTAGAAAAGATGCCTCCAAGATTCATAGGCTAGTGCAGCAAGCCATCCAAACTCGATTAGTGAATTCAAGAAAGACCGCTATCCTATGTGCCAGAGAAGCGAAAAAGTGGCAATTTCGAACAAACAAGACACAAAAGGATCTACAGGCTAAAGCCAGAAGAGGTATGAGAGAGATGTTCAGTTTTTGGAAACGTAACGAGAGAGAAGAACGTGACTTGAGAAAGAAGGCTGAAAAAGAGGAGTTGGACCGTGCTAAAAAAGAGGAAGAAGACAGAGAAAGCAGAAGACAAGCTAGAAAGTTGAACTTCTTAATCACACAGACTGAATTGTACTCACATTTCATTGGTAAGAAGATCAAAACTGATGAAATAGAAGGTGGTGAAAATCATTTGGAAAGTGTTCACAAGGACATTGAGGCCCCAATTGACGCTAAGAAGACAGATGTCAACTCATTAGATTTCGATTCTGATAATGAGGAAGAAATTCGGAGAGTTGCTGCTGCTAATGCCCAATCTGCCCTATTGGAAGCTCAACAGCGTGCAAAGGCCTTTGATGGCGATGCTAAACAGGCTAGTGGTGAACTGAAAGAGATCAACATTGATGACGACGACTTAAACTTCCAGAATCCAACCTCATTAGGTGATATCAACATTGAACAACCAAAATTGTTGAGTTGTACGTTGAAAGAGTATCAAGTTAAAGGTTTGAATTGGTTAGCCAATTTATACGATCAAGGTATCAATGGTATCCTAGCTGATGAAATGGGGCTAGGTAAAACTGTGCAATCCATCTCTGTTCTTGCCTATTTGGCTGAAACTCACAACATTTGGGGTCCATTTTTAGTTGTCTCGCCTGCTTCAACATTACACAATTGGCAACAAGAAATCGCCAAGTTCGTTCCAGACTTCAAAGTCCTACCATACTGGGGTAATGCGAAAGATCGTAAAGTGTTGAGAAAGTTCTGGGATAGAAAACAAGTCACATATACCAAAGACTCTCCATTTCATGTCCTTGTCACTTCTTATCAATTAGTCGTTGCTGATATCCAATACTTTCAAAGAATCAAATGGCAATACATGATCTTGGACGAAGCTCAAGCGATCAAATCATCACAATCTTCAAGATGGAAATCCCTATTAGGCTTGCAATGCCGTAACAGATTGTTGTTAACAGGTACTCCAATTCAAAACTCCATGCAAGAACTTTGGGCCCTATTACATTTCATCATGCCTACATTATTTGATTCCCATGATGAATTTAGTGATTGGTTCTCCAAAGACATTGAAAGTCATGCCCAATCCAACACTCAGTTGAATCAACAACAACTACGTCGTTTGCATGTCATCCTAAAACCATTTATGTTACGTCGTATCAAGAAGAATGTCCAATCTGAACTTGGTGATAAGATTGAAATTGATATTTATTGTGACATGACCACCAGACAGAAGAAATTGTACAAGATGCTAAAATCCCAGATTTCATTGTATGATTTGATTGAGAAGGCCACCAATGGTTCTGATGATTCAAATCAATCACTAATCAACTTGGTTATGCAGTTCAGAAAAGTCTGTAACCATCCTGACTTGTTTGAAAGAGATGATGTCAAGAGTTCATTCACATTTGGTAAATTTGCAGAAACCGGGTCATTCTTGAGAGAGTCGAATGACTTGGAATACAATTACTCTACTACAAATCCAATTGAGTTCAATATTCCAAAGCTGGTTTACAGAGATCTATTGACTGCTAATGAAAATAACAACGTTGATACCAAGTGGCATGCTATTAACAACTTGTTCAACATTTGGAATAGTGCTTATATTCAAGAAAACTCGGATTCCGATAATGCATTTTCATTCTTGAAATTGACGGACACCACACCTAACAAGGCTGTTGAAATCGCTAGAAAGTCGTTGTTAGAAAGAGCTATTGACCTAAGAACCTACGAAGATGAACCAGAAACATCACTTGATGAAAACACTAATGACAACAAATTTTTACTGATCAATCAATCAAAGTCGATCGAACCACATCTAACTAAAGTCAGAGAAAAAGTATACAATGACATGTACCTGAACGTTCAAGATTCTGCTGCCAAACCACCCGCTTCTGCCCCACCTGTTGAACTTGTCTGTAGCGATAGATCATTTGCCAATGATAAGGTTTCAGAATTACATGATCCAAAAATCAGACAAGCATTGGCTCCATTGGCATTGAACAAACAATATGAATTATTTGAACAAGGTATCCCAGTGTCGGAATTCCCAAAGGCAGAGATGTTACCAGCTCCAATCAATAACAAAGTTGGTTACTCTTCAATCAAGATGCCGTCAATGGATAGATTCATTTCAGACTCTGCTAAATTGGCTAAATTGGATCAATTGTTGGTAGACCTAAAGAAAAATGACCATAGAGTGCTAGTGTACTTCCAAATGACCAGAATGATGGATCTAGTGGAAGAATACTTGACTTACAGACAATACAAATACATAAGATTAGACGGTTCTTCCAAATTGGATGATCGTCGTGATTTGGTCACTGATTGGCAAACGAGACCTGAATTGTTCGTTTTCTTGCTATCTACTAGAGCTGGTGGTTTAGGTATTAACTTGACTGCTGCTGATACTGTCATCTTCTATGATTCTGATTGGAACCCAACCATTGATTCTCAAGCCATGGACAGAGCACATAGATTGGGTCAAACCAGACAAGTCACTGTTTATAGATTGTTGGTCCGTGACACCATTGAAGAAAGAATGAGAGATCGTGCTAAACAGAAAGAGCACGTGCAACAAGTTGTCATGGAAGGTAGGGCCTCTGTTGAACAACAAGAAGAATCAGTTGGCTTCCAAAAGGGTCCAAACGTTGCACTATGGTTATTGGATGATGAAACTGCAGCCAATGCCATCAAAAACAAGCAATTGCAACAAGAGGAACGTGCAAATAAAAAGAAGCAAAGAGCCCTGGAGAAAGGATCAAAGAAGAAGAAAGATGTTAATTTGGAAGATATGTATCATGAAGGTGAAGGTAATTTCGATGATGGGTCAAGAGCCATGACTCCAAGCATAGGAAAATAGAGATGTCGTATGTGTTTATGAATTTGTTGTTTTTGTGTTAAAGTTCATTGTTTTCAATTTCATTGTATACTACTAAAGAGAAAGACATTAAAATTTTTGCTTTTGATTTCTGAAGACTAGTTATAGGTATTCAAATTTTGTGCAATCTCTAACACTTTGTCGTAGAATACAACAATTATATCGTCATCGACCGGCTTTGTGTGCTTCTTGTGGATCAAAACCTCTAATAAATGATGGTAGTTGGAAAAGTGATCTTCAGTTCTATGTCCAACGGTTTCAGACTTCAAAGAGTTGATGAAATTTTCCTTTGACGTTTTGGAGAATGTCACGTAGTGTGTGATCAACAGATAAATAGACAGTTCAATCAAGGTTGGTAAGTTTTTCCCATTATGCTGGGAAGTGATCTTGATCTGGTCCAAGAAATAGTCAACCACAATCTCCTCACCTAGTAAAGACATCAAGGTTTGGAAGCTCGTTACATCAAAGTTTAATGATGATGAAAACTGGCCCCAATTAATCAAGACCTGGAATTGTGAATGAAATAGCTCCAATAATGATTGATCTCTTCTCGTGACATCCGAACCATTTTGTGGCGTTTGGATGATTGATGGGATGTCTTTCTCAAAGAATCTTGGGTATGTTTGATCCTCGGCACTTTGACGTAGGCTTGATAGCAATTCTGAGTCGACTCTAGCAGAATTAGTAATTGAATTCCTTTGATCAATATCTGAGAGCACTTTGTATAAATCTGAGGCATAAATGGAAGTGACAACTTTGTGAATATGGATGGACTCACCACTGATATCTAAGGGGGCAACCAGAGTTTTCAATAGAGTGACCAGTAATTCAGAATCTTGATTCTTCCATAGGTAGTTCCCTGACCAAATTGAAATACCAATAACAGTACCAAGCAAAAAAGGCTGAAGGAAATACTCCAATCCGCCTTTCACAGTTTCTATATCGATCAATCTCTGTTTGCAACCAATAAACACTTGTTGAAAAATGGTTGGGAAGATCTCAAAACACTCTTGTACCGTAGATAGTCTCATTAGGTCGTCGGAAATACCACCAGAATCAAACAATGCGGTCATCCAGTTGTTTAAGACTTCAGATTTATGAATATCTGAAGGATCAATTTGCTTTGATGTGCCAATGTTAATCAAGAACTTGATGCAGAATGATCTTGAGCCCAGTGGTTCTTTGTATGACAATAGATCATTCAGTTGGATGTTAAATTTCTTGACAGTTAATATCACCAGTAGAAAGACACTCCCAAAGGATGTGTAAGTCTCTTGCAAATTACCATCGTCGTTGTTGCTTTGCCATCTGTCCAAGTAGTTCATGATCGGCTTAATCAAAGCCGCAGGTGAGGAGTGGAATGCTACAGCATGAAGTAATTGCTGGGAGTTCCCTAATGCTAACGAAAGTCTTGCAAGACGCGAGATGTCATCTTCTTTGACAAACTTCTCAATGGTGGATAATATCAATAATGTAAACTTCTGTTGTTTTGAACCTTCTGCTTCTTCGATCAACTTGAAAAATTCTAACAAGCCTGAATCTTCTAATGGGATAAACTCGGTGTTAATGTTGATCAGCGTCTTCTGTAAAGTAGCATCGATATCAACAGGTGAGCCATTTTCATCAACAATGGTGTCATCATTTGGAAGTGGTCTTGGATCAGCAGCAGCATCTTGTTTTAGGATTGCCTTGAATGCAGATTGTGGTAAAATATCAGCGGCAATACAACTTCTCAACAGTTCATGTCTAATGTCTGTAGTCGTAGATGGGAAAGAGGAAAACATATCATCAAAATTGTCACCAGAATCATCACTATTACCTCCTAGTAATTTGATAGCCTGTGAAACTTTTGGATCAACTAGGTTTAGGGCGTTTGTGAGAGAAAGTTCAACATTCTTCAAGTTTAGTTGTTTCACCAACAGTGAGAATCTTTTGGTTAGAAACAACTTCCAATTTGTAGCCAGCAACGAATTATGAGGGTTTGACTGCATTGTGATGATATAACCTTCGAATACCAAAGACACCAGTTCATTCAAGATATTCTGATTGGTCTTCACGTTCACAAACTGTTCAAATGTCTCCAGAAAGTCAGCTTTGTGTGTACTCCAGTTCATGATTGATGAATTGAGCCATATATATTTAGATAGCTTACTGTTCTTCAAAAAAGTGGCATGTTGGGCGTAACCATTGGTGGAAGCGATGGAGGTGGATGGGGCAATTGAACTTCTCAAACTACCTGTGATTGAGTTTCTCTTCGTAAGGCCATCAAATATGTCTTCGAGTTGTTCTGATATTGATGATGACTGTGACTTGATCTCAGCCACAAAAGTGGTGAATACATCTGTCTGCTCATGTGTGATTGCTGATGGGTTTTGTGGGATTAGCTGGGGTAATAAATGAATCAAGAAAGTACCAAACGTTATATTTAGGGTATGGTTCTCCTGTCCTTGATCTAACAGATACTTCAGGTACTGGAACAAGGATTCTGTGATATTTGCAACGTCAAACGTGCTAAATGAAAGGGTTTTATCTTGTTCTGTTCTGATCTCTGCTGTCATAGCATTAAGAATCAAATACTGGTTATCCTCAGTAGCTGTGGACAGTTCTGACAGAACTGATGAAAGATTGAAGTTGGTGGTTTGGTCAGATACTATTGTACTAGCGAAGTAAGCCACGATCAGAGGTTCAAATTGGCCAGTGGATGATATCAGATTCTTTAATTCTTCTAGTGGGATCTCTTGTTTATGATTCAATTGCTTGAGCAGTGATTGGAAAAGCTGTGGAGAAGTCCGTCTCTGCAGACAAAATCCCACAAGAGATTCCAGTGTGAGCAGCTTTGTCATCTTGAAGTAACACTGCTGGCCCTTATGTGTCAATTGGTGTCCAGTTTATACCTTTCAGTTATGTCCACCGCCTAATTGGGAAATCCGGTGCTCGGTAAAATGTCACGTGATTGGTGACCCCGATTTTCCATTAAGTATAATTGAAGAGTCACTAAAATCTAATCAGACTCCATTGTTGACCTTATTGAACAATTTTCACTGCTTCAAGATGGCTCAAGTAAACGGTAAAGTCGAAAGAAAGGCGATTATTAGCAGAATCACTAATGAGACTAAGATTCAAATCGCTGTCAACTTAAACGGTGGCCACATTACTCTGGAAAAGTCAATCTTAGATAAGTCCTATCCAGATGATCATGCCTCACAGAACACTTCTTCCCAGGTTATCTCCATCCACACAGGTGTCGGCTTTCTAGATCACATGATCCATGCCCTTGCTAAACACAGTGGCTGGTCCCTGATTGTTGAGTGTATTGGTGATTTGCACATCGATGACCATCACACTACTGAAGATGTTGGTATCGCATTAGGTGAGGCCTTCAAACAAGCGCTAGGCCAGGTTAGAGGTGTCAAGAGATTTGGTACTGGTTTCGCTCCTCTGGATGAAGCCTTATCTAGAGCCGTCATTGATTTATCCAACAGACCATACGCCGTTATTGAAATGGGCTTAAAGAGAGAAAAGATTGGTGACCTATCGTGTGAAATGATTCCTCATTTTCTAGAGTCCTTTGCCCAAGCTGCACACGTTACTTTACACGTTGACTGCTTAAGAGGTTTCAATGATCATCACAGAGCTGAATCTGCTTTCAAAGCACTTGCCATTGCCATTAAAGAGTCCATCTCAAGTAATGGTACTAACGAAGTCCCATCAACTAAAGGTGTGCTGTTTTGATTTAGAATATTTCATAAATTTACAGCAGTTCTTTCCATAAACTATGTACACTATTCTGTTAATATATACATTCACTCATTATTTAGGGTTTTCAAACATTTCTAAAAGCTCAGAAGCTTCGGAGCCAAAACCGTAGACTTTTGGGCCTCTCTTCCCTGATGCAGATTTTGGCTGTTTTCTAACCTTGCTGATTGTGCTTGCTGATATGTGAACAGAACCATCCTTTTGTAAGGTAGCTTGAACAGGTTTGAATGGAACGACAGTTTCTCTGCTTTCCTTACCATCCTTAACGTTTGACAATTGAGTTGGAGCCAATCTACCACCATCAGTGATGAAACCACCGATGGCCACTTGTCTATCTGAAACAATACGACCTGGCACAACTCTTTTTTGCATGTAGCCATTTGGATTGTTCGTTAGTCTACCCCTCAGAGCATATGATAGACCACCAAAAGCGTTGAATTTGTGACTGTCTGACTTTCTGATACTGTCAAGTTTGTTAATGGATTCTTTAGCTTTGTAGTTCTTCACAAATTCAGCAGCTTCATCGGCGAACTCGTTGATGGTAAATTTCTTTTCTTTAAGCTTGGTTAGGCTCTTGGCTAATAGGAACTGTTTAAACTCTTCTCTTAGACCTTGTAGGGATTTAATAACAGAGTCAATCTCCTTTCTTGACGCATTTGGATCTAGTTCTAGTACTTGATCTAACTGAGTTGCTGGTTTCTTTTTGGAAGCAGAAGCATTCTTGTTGAATAATGGGTTAGCAATCTGTTCTTCTAGTGTTGGTACTAGACCAATCTCTTGAAATCTCAATCTTTTCCAGTGGTCACCACCGTTGGTTTCAAAGTCAACCAAACGCTCAAGACTATCAACTTCGTTGAAAGTGATATAGCGTGACTTAATTTTGGAAGGCAGAGCATACTTGATACCCCATTCTTGTCTATCTAGAGCAGCTTTTCTGGTTTCAATGACTTGATGGGTAGGAAATTTATTGTTTTTACCCTTGGCTAGTGGCTTGGCCAATGAGGCAAATCTGGAACTTCTCAGCAGTTTCCCAAAGTCTGACATAGTGAATATGTTAACCTATTTTGATCCGGAGGTGTAAAGAAAAGGTTGATTTCTGCAACTATTTCAATGGTTGGTTTCCTCATTTTTGACCTTTTTTCAACCTTTTTTTGAACCTTTTTTTTTAAGAAAAAACTTTATCGAACGAATTCGCGGTTGGTGTGTTACCCCAGCAACAGAGATCAATACAAAAGGAACAAAAATGACTCCATTAAAGCTATGCAAAGAATAGCTAAGATTAATCCAGTCTAAACACCTTTTCTAGCCAGTGCTTAATCACTGTTTTACCCTCAAACAGTGCAGCTTCGTCTATGTTACGAACGATTGCAGCTGAATGTGTACTCGTAGTATGTCTGATCAAAATTGGATACTTTTCCCATTTCAAGTTGTTCAGGTTTTTGATGATTTCCAACTGTGCTTCATAAAGATCCAGGGTGAACAGTTTGATTAGATCGTCTTCCGAATAGCTGGAGTTCTTGGGAAAATAAGCAAGGTCATTAATGGAAACCAATGTTTTTGAATCATGGATGGATTCCTTATCATCGGAGTCAACAGCTGTGAAATCATACTGCGCAATCTTTGCGCTCTCCGCTTCATCCTTGGAAGTCATCGCACCCCAGATACTCTCCATGAAATCATCTGTCCTATCATGAAGGGATTGCTCAAAGTTTTGATCGACAAAATTCTCAACAGTGCTTCGAATTGAGCTAGTACGTGATAGTGAGTCTGTGTTTTCAATAAAGTCTTCATTGTCCTCTTTGTCACTTGGCAGGTCGAATTCATGGGAGATCAAACTCCTCAATGATGAGAAAGTATCACTGTTTTGTTTGTATGTGGACTTAATACGTCTTTGTGATTTAAAAGTTTCCAAAGCGTTTGAGATGATGAACGATATGACCCAGATCGGGGCAAGGATGAGAATATTAATGACGACCTTAACCCATTTCAGCTTTCTTTCCCAGAAGTTTGCAGCGGTGTTGATGATCACATCACTTTCTGTCTGTGGTGTGGATAAGATTGGTCGATTGGAGACAACGAATTTAGCATCAGCATCAAGCACAATAGGATCATAAGTGTCAATGTATTTGAAGTCAAGCTCGTCTAAATCGGAGTTCTCATCAATCTTGATGAATGGATCAACCATGGAGATACCTGACGTCCACCATGCAGTTCTTTTATCATTGATAGCGTTAGCATAAAGGTTTCTATACTTGAAGCGGCTCAACCCTTTGTAGAAAACAGAGCTTGGATTAGCCATCAATAACAATAACGGGCCCTCATTGGCATCCGACTTGTCCTTCAAGAACATCTGTTTCCCGGAGAGGGATAATAAAGAAGGAACAAGACTGTTGAAGATCTTGACTGAAATATTGGTGCCAGGGGTCAAAACACCCACATGAGGAGTGCAGAAAGTTGTGAGGTTGATAGGCTCGATATCCTTGAACACGTTCTGGTGATTCAAGATTCCCACAGCATATCGTGAGATCAAACCACCAAGCGAATATCCCACAATGGAGAACTTGGTCACACGGCCTTCCTTTTCAAGGGTGTCAATCTGTTCTCGAATCTCACTGGCAACTCTCAACCCACATACATCGATCCCGTCCAGAGTCTTGTATCCCTCATTCCCCTGACATCTGTACACGACCAACTCCTCTCCAAGCTGCCATTGCTCTTTCTTCTGCTCGATCTCCTGGTTGATGTAGTCGAAGTGAGCCTTGTTTCCCCATAAGCTGTGTAGTTCGTTAGCCTCAGTCCAATTGTTGACAGATCTGTGTACCTGATCACCAGTAAACAGTAGTGCTACTCACCCATGAACTAAAACGAGTAAATGGAAATCAACCATATCTCTTGCCACTATTCCAACCACGCAGCTATTTAATATAACTAAAGCAACAATGAAAACGAATATTTTTCAACAGTCAAACTACTTTTGTGATGAAACTGATAACGATTTAATAAAACTGTTATCTTCTCGGATAAGAACATCCGGACACCACGAGATAATGGTCTTATACAAAGAGTAAGTGATATTTAAATCTGAATATTCATTGAGGGTAAGACTCCCAAGGGATCTTACAAAATAGCTAAAAACAAGACGTCATATTCGTTAAAGGGAAATGCATGGAACAAAACACTTAACAACAAAGAATAAAAGGGTGCGCTTCTCAGCATGAAATAAAAACATGTACAGTCATATACCCATATCTCGTTGGCTCTCTCACTATGTCAAGGTTTTGTCGTTATCCAAGGGGAGGTGGTGAGGGGGAATCCATGTCCTTGTCAATACCCTCTTGGTTTTCATTTGTTTCATAAAAGACATCATTCGAATCATCAGCATCGATCTCAGCGGCGTTACTATCTTCAATGTGCTCTTCCACTGGTTGGTTCAAGATCTCCTCTTCTGAGTTTCCCAGGATGATGGTATTGGGGTTGCGATAATCTGTCTCTTCAAAGTCTTGGGTTTTAATACCACCTAGCACACAGTTGTACTGTTCTCTGGTCTCGGTCAAGACGTTAGTGACATAGTTGACCCATTCGTCGTCAATCAGCCTGTTGTAGATCAGCTCATCAGAGACAGGATCGTTGAATTTGTGGTTCTGGAAAGCCAGTGAAAACTTGACAACCTCTTCAGCAATAAGAACAAGATGACCCATGTAACCAAGTCTGACATTCGTGGCCTTCTCAGTTTCAACACACAAGTTGTAAGCATCAATGATCAGCTTAGTGATGCCACAATTCTCAAACAACTCTAGAATCAAGAAGGAATTGTAACCAACGTCTAACCTCCCATTGAAAATTTGTTGGACGATATCAAAGACAACGTTATGCCAAAAGTTATTCCATGGGAACTTGGTGAACATGGTGATGATGGTTTGTAAGATCTTTGAATCGGCTAGGCTGATTTTGAATTCATCACCAACAACCGGGTTCGAACGAAGTTGATCTCTTTTAGTGATCACCGGTGTGGTGTCAACAGCATCAGGGGCAGTGCTGAAGTTGACACCACTCTTCTCCGAATGGCTTAAAAGCATAGGTGACTGTGGTGGTTTTTCTTCGGGAACAGATCCAATGGAGAACCCGTTGCTGATTATACCATTGGCTGTGATTGGCTGGACATTTGGTGAGATGGTGACATTTTCGCCACTGACAGCAACAGATGGTTCAGCTGTACCGCCAATATTCAAGTTGGAAATGTTCAAATAACTGTTTTGCTTCTGTGAGGTTGAAGTCCCGTTATCATCTAGGATTGCTTCATTCAATGCATTTGCCAAGTTAGATTCTTGATCATGTAGGAACTTCTCTCTTTCTTGGATAATCTTTTCAGTTAGATGGTTGTTCAATAGGCCAATGTTGGAGCAATGCAATAGTTCTGCAATCAACTCACAAATTTTGAACCTTTCAAACCCTAAAACTTCAATCTGTTGATGAATCTGATTTTCGATTCTTTTAGCAGAAATCTCAGGATCAAAGAGGATATCGTTGAACTTTGGCAAACTTTGAGCAAATTTTCTGAGCATGGTTCCCAAATAGATAGGATCTCTCCTATTTGGTGGCTTGGATTCTATGGTGGTGTACAACAGATTGAATGAATCATAATCTGAGTTGTTCTTTCTGATGATTTCAATGATGACACCCACCACAGTGGATAGACCATTACCTTTGTTCAAGATAATTTCAATGATTTTATCGACACATTTGTCACCCACAAGCTCTTTTGTTAGGATGTTTGGACCAATTGTATTTTCATCAATGGATGTGTTAGCACTGATTGAGATTAAAGCCTTCAAGAAGTCACCACATGATGATTGGATTGAGGGGTCAATATCAGAGTTCAATAAGTTTAGCAATTTAACAATCAATCTTTGTTCAGATAACATCTCTAGGATCCCTGTTGGGTTGTCGACTTTATCAGTAGTGATGATTCTTAGTAAGAAGTCCATTATAACAGTAATATCAATATGTTTGATGAAGGCATCCACCAAGTTTTCTTGAGACCTTATAAAATTCAACATTTGGTCCGGTCTGACTTCAAGTACTTGTTCATTGATCTTCACAAAGAATTGCACTGATGGTGAAGAGTTCTTTAGATCAAAGTCAAGAAACTTCCAAAGTTTGGATAGCAATGCTTGTTCTTCGACTAACGTCTCCGATATCAGCCAGATGTTGCAAGATAAGATCTCTGAGGCGACATGGATTCTGTTCAGCTCAACATGTAAATCATCGGCTTTGGATGGGTTCATTTCATCATTATCACGACCAATGTTTTGCAATTCATCCTCTGTGGCCTTTAGTAGAAGTTCCTCATTTTGGTGGAACCAATCGACAGATGTCACGATTAGGTCAACTAACACTTCTAAAACTGAAATTGATGGAGAGGATTTGGATGCAGCGACTTTGACACTACCAGAATCGGAGACGGATACATTATCATCGTAGTCTAGCTTGGATTCATCATCTTGGGAGACATACCCGAAACAGATGAAGTCTATCAGTTTATTGTTTTGATGGTTCAACTCGTTCAACAAACTAGGATCATCCAGCAGTTCAAACACAAACTGTCTGTTCAGTGTTATCTCGGGTATTTGCTGGTCAACCTGTTCCAGTGAGCTGTTTCCGCTCAATCCATGTGAGGTGATTCGTTGGAGTGCATTGTTCTGGGGCTGCTGATCTTGTAAATCTTGTGTTTGTGATTGTACTTGTGCCTCACTTGTTCTCTTCTGGTAGTAGAAGTCCAGGGCCTTATTCAGCTCAGAGGCAGAGTTGGCTTGCTGTCCGAATGGCCAGAAGGACATTGCTTGATTGTCCTCTGAGGCTATCTAGTTCAACACTGGTCTCCCCTTCAGATAGAAATCTCGTTTATAGCCACCGTTTTCGAAAGCAGTGCAGCCAGTGGGAGAAGTGTGAAGCGCAATTAGGGTCTCAGGATATGGGTTGAAGCAGTCCTTTTCCTCTGTACAGGGAAAGCTCGTGCGGGTTTGAGGTCTCCAATATATTTTGCGTTCCTTGTGATTGGTGTTTAACTTGATCGAGAAACTTTGGACGTTTTTGGGAGGACAGCCGTTAACTCGTGGCCAGGGGGTAGAGAGGCTGCTAGGCAAAGATTGCTAAGGGCTCTCCAGCAAGTTTAGGCAGAAGACGGTACGGCCACAGTGATACCGGGAGTTTAATCTCACGTGACATTGCCCGAATGTGTGAAAACATTAGCTTACACGGTTATCTCTGGCATTAATCCACAGTCAATAAGGGTGGTTACCTGGGAAATGGATCATGTAGTCAATACAAGCGTATAAAGTGCGATGGATTGTGTTTTTTTCACTTTGTTACTCTCCAAAACAAACATCGGCTGCTCGTTTCCAGTTGCTTTCCCAGAGTATCGATATCTGATTCAATCTCATCAACATTATTGAAAAGCTTTTTGAAAAAGGAAAACAGACAGGTCATCACTAAGTCCCAGATAGCCATTGTCAGAGCGAAAAAACACTATGGGTTATCGCATCTTCAAGAGACTGCTGCTTCTTGTGCTACTATTCTCCGTCATCAGGAACACTGTCGACTTCTCAGCCAGAGAATTCGACACACTACGTCATCACATAGATGTGTCCCTTGATAAGATCATCAGTAACCAATACTATCATGAATACATCAGTCCCTTGAACAACAAGTACCAGCCATTGGTAACTGATCTACAATGCAAGTATGCTGGACCTGCCTACCAAGGTGCAAGCTCTTTTGTTGTCGGTAACTACCAGAAGCTCTTATCCAAACATGTTGATACTGTCGTTTCATATATCACCAATAATTCTGTTTATAAGAAAGTTACTGTGTTCATCCCATTCATCCAAGAATACTACTCTATTGCGCATGCGTTCTTCAAGTCTGCCACCCAAAAATCTTTTCAATATCTAGCAGTTGGCTTCACTTATGCCGAAAATTATGGCCAGATAAGTTGCAAGTATGCCCGAAAGTTTACTCAAACTGTATATGTTCACGCTATCCACTTCTTCAAGTGCTTACGTTCATTCGCCACTAAACAATGGTCTAATCTAGCCCCAATTACTGTTGAATTTTATCATAAAAGGGTTTTACCTGGCGCTAAGGCATTGAAAAACGCCACTATCAAAGGTTCATGTGCTGTCTACAGATTCCTGGCCTCTGTCGTCAAATCCTATGTTAACCCTTTTGTTCATACCCAAATTGTCTCAAGAGTTTCACCAATTTACAACCGTTTCATTGCCAAGTATGTTCAAATTGTCAAGTTTCAAGTCTCCAAGTACTACAAATTATTCAGAGTCCATCAAGCACTATCTTTGTCCAAGTCCTTATTGAGCAATTCCTATAACACGGTTTTAAATTACTACCAAGGTGAATTGAAAACTACTTCAACTGTGAAATCTACTGCTGCCACTATTGAGAAAGCCACCGAACTTACTGACACTGAAACTATCAAAATTGAAGAGACCCCTCTCATCTCGGCTGAAAACGTTAAAGGTAAGGCCCAACCAATTGCGGAAGATCCTGAGCCACCTGTTCAATCGGGAAACATTGATTCTTTAGAGATCAAATCAAAGGCTGAAGAAGAAGAGACTAATAATGAAGTCATTCCTTCATTGTTCGAAGAGATCTCCAGTTGGAAAACGTTCATCCATGACACCATTGATAATATTTTCCAAAACTTTGATAATTCCATCAACAAATTGGAATCAGAGGCACTAGATGAGTTGACTCCAAAGGTCAAGACTGGACTAAGAGAATTGACTGAACGTTTAACGAAAGATTACTCGGAAGTTAACAAACAAATTTACAACATTGATTCCAAGGAAGTCGTCTTGGAAAATGGTGACGTTGTCAGCTTGGATAAAGATGGTAAGATCTTAGACAAGAAGATCACCAGAGATGATTTCCGTGCTTACCTGAACGAAGCTAAAGAAGTTGCCCCAACTAAATCTGATGAGATCTGGGAAGTCGTTAGAGAGAAGATCAAACAATTAGAAGCAGATATCGATGAAGAAAGAAAGATCATTGTTGATGTTTATGAAGAATTTGCTGAGGTTGCCATAAATGAATTCTCAAAGAAGATGATGTACTCAACTTTTTCTAACAGTTTCAATAAAGTTCAACAGGTGTTGGAAAATGGTGAAGATTCCACTGAAAATTTTGAAGATTGGAAGGAATACATTAAAGTCAAGAAATTCCTGATCAACGAAAGAGAATCCCTGATTTCCAAATCTCATGAATTGGCTGCGTTCAAGAAATACTTGAATGATATTCAAGTCACCTTACAAACGTTGGTAGCTGAAGCCGGTAATTTCTACGCTATGGCTAGAGCCAGAGCCAACATTGAATTCCAAACTCGTGAAGCCGCTGAAAGAGAATTACAAAAGAAACTTGACACTGAAGAAGATTTCACAATCACTAGTTCCGTGTTGAAATTCGTCACACTGACCCAAGGTGAAGATGGTGAGGTCCAAACCACTGACACCTTAGAAATTGAAACTCCAGAAGAAGAAGAAATTAGTGATGGTGAGGGGGGGTCTTATGAAACTCCAGATGAAGCTGAAGAAGAGCCTGTTGAAATTCCGGAAGATACACCACAGGTTACCCCTGAAGCCTCTCCGGAAGAACCACAAGAAGTTGTTGAGGAAATCACTGATTCCGTGCAAGAGGCTGACGAAACAGAGGAGGAAGTTGAAGAAGATACTGATGAGGATGAGGAAGAAGTCGATGAGGATGAGGAAGAAGAAGCTGAAGACAGCGAAGTCGAAGAGGACGTTGAAATTGAAATTGAGGAAGACCATAGACAGAAAGTTGAAGAGAACTCTGAACACAAGATCAATGAACATCAACCTGATGAACCTGTTGATACCCAAGATTAATCTAAAAGATTATTTTAAATTATTCGTGCACAACAACTATGTATACTATTAAGAACGATCTCTAATATTTTAATTCTTCTTGTGTATTTGAATCAAATTTCATGACCTTAGCATCAACTAAGTACTTGATACATTTACTAGTGTCTTTGAACCAGTAGCAGTAGCTGGGCATGTTGACTCTATTCAAATAAAGACATTTAGTGGCGTTCCGTTTTACATTTAATGTATAAACAGAGTGAGTTTTCCCCCGATTTTACCATCGGTATTAGGTGTTCGATTCGGAATTTCCATTTATCGAGTCTTAAAACTGATTCATTCAAATATAAAATTTCAGTGTCATAATCACATGTCCAGCAATATATATATATAGATCTAGTAATGACAGAAAAGATGAGCACGATCAAGCCACTTTAATCTGTGTAGTTTAAAACTTGAATACATATTCACTAAGAACACTGATGCTCGCTAACAATGAATGATGTGCGATTTTAACAAGGAAAAAAAAACTAGGGGCAAAACAGGGGCAAAACAGGGGGAATTACTGTCCCCAGAACTGCTCAAACCCCCTAACCTCCATCTCCAAGATGTCACCTGGACTTCATTGGTAATTGACAGTTATTGCACTAAAAACAATCACGGTACGGGCAGCACATTCCAAAAAAAAATCGACGACGCGAAAAAATGCTGAACAAATCAAAAATAACACAAAACAAGCTGGAACTCTCCTCACATATCACAACACACCAGCTGTCCCAGACTCAGATCGCAGCGTCCTGCTCCCTCACACACAGACAGAGAGCAATGGTATCGAATTATGACGTGGGAACGTGAGTAGTCTACACCGTCTTTGTCGATCAAAGCTTGTTGTCGCCTTGATGCCCGTGTTTCAGATCTACAGAGCATTACGTTACTAACTCTCCAAATAGCCGTTGTTGGGTCCAAAGTGAAACTGAAGGGTGGGTGGGTGCTGAAGTCTCCAAACACACTACAGATAATGGCAAGCACCATTTGACCTTGTCCATTGACTCCACCAAAGATACCATGGAGATTGAAACCGATTCGCTGGATGAAAACAATGAGAAATTGCCCCTACTAAGAAACCCTCCAATCTTGGAAGCCACAGAAGATTTGACTTCCTTATCATACCTGAACGAGCCTGCCGTTCTCCACGCAATCAAAGTTAGATACTCTCAATTAAACATCTACACATACTCCGGAATCGTTTTGATAGCAACAAATCCTTTCCAGAAAGTGGACCAATTCTATTCCTCAGATATCATCCAGGCCTACTCTGGTAAGAGAAGAGGTGAACTGGAACCACACTTATTCGCCATTGCTGAGGATGCTTACAGATGTATGAAGGAAGACTCCAAGAATCAAACTATTGTTGTCTCTGGTGAATCTGGTGCTGGTAAGACCGTGTCTGCTAAGTACATTATGAGATACTTCGCCTCTGTGGAGGAGATCACGAGTAATGACGCTGTGTTAGGTGGTAACAATGGCAAAGTTGAGATGTCAGACACTGAAAAACAGATCTTGGCCACGAATCCAATCATGGAAGCTTTTGGTAACGCTAAGACTATTAGAAATGATAACTCCTCCCGTTTCGGTAAATATTTGGAAATCTTATTTGACAACAAGACTGCCATTATCGGTGCTAGGATCAGAACATACTTGTTAGAGCGCTCCAGACTTGTTTTCCAGCCAAAGATCGAACGTAACTACCACATTTTCTACCAAATCATGGAAGGTCTTACAGATGAACAGAAAGAATCACTACAGTTGACAAAGATCGAAGACTACTTCTATTTGAACCAAGGTGGTGACCATCACATTCCAAGTATCGATGACAAAGAAGAATACAACAACACAACAGAAGCTCTGTCATTGATTGGCATTAATAAAGATACACAATTTGCCATTTTTAAGCTATTAGCTGCCCTTTTACACATTGGTAACATCGAAATAAAACCAACTACCCGTGATGCTAACCTATCATCTGATGAACCAAACTTGGTCAAAGCTGCCTCATTATTGGGTATTGATGCCTTCAACTTTGCCAAATGGATCACAAAGAAACAAATCATCACTAGATCAGAAAAGATCGTTTCCAACTTGAACCACAAGCAAGCTCTAGTCTCCAGAGATTCTGTTGCCAAATACATCTATTCCGCTCTTTTTGACTGGTTAGTCCACTACATTAACCAGGATTTATGTGGCGAGGAAGTTGAACAGAAGATTAGTAGTTTCATTGGTGTTTTGGATATCTATGGTTTTGAACATTTTGAAAAGAATTCATTTGAGCAATTCTGTATCAACTATGCAAATGAAAAGTTACAGCAAGAATTCAACCAACATGTCTTCAAATTAGAACAAGAAGAATACGTCAATGAAAAGATCGAATGGTCTTTTATCGATTTCAGTGATAACCAACCTTGTATTGACTTGATTGAAAAGAAACTGGGCATTTTATCACTATTGGATGAAGAATCAAGATTACCAGCTGGTAATGATGAAAGTTGGGTCACCAAGTTATACCAGACTCTTGACAAACCTCCAACTGACAAGGTTTTCAAGAAACCGAGATTTGGTCAAACGAAATTCATTGTTGCTCATTATGCTTTAGATGTTACATACGATATTGAAGGTTTCATTGAAAAGAACAGAGATACCGTTTCTGAGGGTCATTTGGAAGTCTTGAAGGCCTCAACCAACGAACTGTTACTAGATGTCTTACAAAATGTTGAAGAAGCCAACACCAAGGTCGAAGAGGTCAAAGAAGTTGCCCCAAAAAAGTCAGCTGCAAGAACTGTCAACAAGAAACCAACCCTAGGTTCTATCTTCAAAGGTTCATTGATCGAGTTGATGAACACTATCAACTCCACAAATGTTCACTACATTCGTTGTATTAAACCTAATGAAGAGAAGACTGCTTGGAAGTTTGACCCACTAATGGTCCTGTCTCAATTAAGAGCTTGTGGTGTCTTGGAAACCATCAAAATTTCATGTGCCGGTTTTCCTTCAAGATGGACCTATGAAGAATTTGCTAGCAGATACCACCTATTGTTGAGCTCAAGTGAATACGAGGGTCTGTTGAGCGGCAAAGCTGATGCTGAAGCCATTCGTTCCATTTGCGATTCCATCTTAAAGAAGACCGTTGAAGATGGCGCTAAATATCAACTGGGGTTGACAAAGATCTTCTTCAAAGCTGGTATGTTGGCTCATTTGGAAAAACTCAGAACCGATAAGCTAAACAGCTCAGCTATCCTGATCCAAAAGAACATCAGAGGTTCATACTACCGTCGTCAATTCGTTGAAGCTAGAGCCTCCATCTTGGCCTTTCAATCTTTGGTTCTTGGTTACAATGCTAGGGCTAGATTTCAAAGAGCTATTGAAACTAGAGCTGCAACTAGCATTCAAACTTTGGTCAGAGCCTCACAAGCTCGTAATAGATTTGTTGAAACCACTTCTTCGATTATTGCTTTACAAAACTTGATTCGTGCGTCTCTAGCAAGAAAGAAGGCTTTCGAGGGTAGAAAGGAGAAGAGTGTATTGACCATTCAAAATAAGATCAGGGCTCAAAAACAACGATCAGAGTACTTGAAATTGAGAAAAGCCGCGGTTGTCTTCCAGTCACACATCAGAGCAAAGGATGCTAAACAACAGCTGAGAGATTTGAAGGCTGAAGCCAAATCAGTTACCAAGTTACAAGAAGCCTCCTTTCAATTGGAAAACAAGGTTATTGAATTGACCTCCAAACTAAGTGATAAGGTTGGTGAGAACAAATCATTGATTGCTGAAATTGAGACTTTGAAGAAGACACTTGAAAAATCTAGCACTGATCATGATCTGCTAAAGACCAGAGAACTGAACTTTCAACAGAAGTTTGATGATCAAACTGATGCTCACATTAAAGAAATTGAAGAATTAAATGCTGACTTGGCAAAATCCAAGGAAGAATTGCTATCATCGACAGAAAAGATCAAAGAATTGACTGCTCTACAGACCCAATTGAAGAATGAAGTCAAGGAAACGTTAGACCAATTAACAGAAGCTAAAGAAGAATTATCCCAACATTCAGTCAACGAAGAAGACTTGAAGAAACAAGTCGCTAGTTTAAAGATCGAATTGGACATCCTATCCAAACAAGTTCGCCAAGGAGGTTCATCGAGAGCTGTTGCTGGTATCAACACTACTCCAAAGAAGTCAAGACGTTACAGTTCTCAATCTAGAAGTGAATATGAGAATGGTTTCAGTCCTAAACCTGTTTCGGTTATCCCAATTTCAAGTCAAGAAGAAGATGTCGCTTCTACTGCCGGTTCATTGAAGGCCATCACCAACGAATTGAACACATTACTACAAGACTCTAAGACTCTATACGGTGAAATCGTCCAAGGTCTATTGAAAAATTTGAAGATTCCATTGAGTGGTGTGATGGCTGAACTAACCAAGAAGGAAGTGTTATTCCCAGCTAGAATCATTATCATCATTCTGAGTGACATGTGGAGGTTAGGTCTAACAAGAGAATCTGAAGACTTCTTGGGTCAAGTGTTACAAGCTATTCAACAGATTGTTTCTGGTTTAAAAGACGATGATGTTATTTCCCACGGTGCTTTCTGGTTATCTAACGTTCATGAGTTATACTCATTTGTTTCTTATGCTGAACAAACCATTGTTGAAAATGAAAGCATTGCTTCTGAAATGGGCGAAGAAGAATACGGCGAATACTTGAAACTTGTTGCCGTTGTTAAAGAAGATTTTGAATCGTTGTCATTTAACATTTATAACATGTGGATGAAGAAGATGGAAAAGGAATTGGAAAAACAAGTTGTGTCAGCTGTTGTGTTATCTCAATCATTACCAGGTTTTGTCACCACTGAATCTGCTCCATTCTTGACTAAGGTCTTTTCACAAAGTGTTCAATACAAGATGGATGATATCTTGAGTTTCTTTAACAATGTTTACTGGGCCATGAAAACCTATCTAATTGAAGCTGAAGTGTTGAATGAAGTTATTGTTGAACTACTGAGATTTATTGATGCTGTCTGTTTCAACGATTTAATCATGAGACGTAATTACCTATCCTGGAAGAGAGGTTTACAATTGAACTACAATGTTACCAGATTAGAAGAATGGTGTAAAACCCATGAGATCCCAAATGCTTCCAACTACTTGTTGCATCTATTACAAGCTGCTAAGTTATTGCAGTTGAGAAAGACCTCCAAGGAAGACATTGAAATCATTTTTGAAATCTGTTATGCCTTGAAACCAGTTCAAATTCAAAGACTGTTATCGCAATACGCTGTTGCTGACTACGAAACACCGTTAGACGAAAACGTGTTAGCTGCAGTTGCTGACAAAGTGAAAGAGCAAGGAGCTAGCTCAGAAGACTTCTTTGAACCAGTTGCTGACGGTCATTTCGAAGATCCATTTAGAAACACGGAGAACAGACCATTTTCAAGAGTGGAAGCCTATGTTCCAGCTTGGTTGAACTTGCCTACAGTTAGAAGAATCGTGGAATTAGTGACCAAGAGTGCCACTGCACAAGAGTACCTGAACAGCAGAGAGGCTGACGATCCTTTAGACATAGACCAATGAACTTTATAAACTTATAATCTAATAGTATTTAACCAGATTACATAATACTTCGTATACGCATTACATAATACTTGGTATATCCATTACATAATACTTCGTATATTACATAATCACCCTCCTCGTTTAAAAATGAAATTTTTCACATGTAAAATTTCTTTTTTTTTTTCGCGAAACACATGCAAAAAAAAAAGAAAATTCACCAGATCCGACATAAATAAAAAAAAAAAATTTATTGGGCGAATTTCTTTCCTTTTCCCAATCAACACCTCATCAAAACTATCAATTGAACATGGCCTCTCCAGCTGTTAACTACAAAGTCGCTGACATCTCCCTTGCTGCCTTCGGTAGAAAAGAAATCGAGCTTTCTGAAAATGAAATGCCTGGTTTGATGGAAATCAGAAAGAACTATGGTGCTGAACAACCTTTGAAAGGTGCTAGAATCGCTGGTTGTCTACATATGACCATCCAAACCGCTGTCTTGATTGAAACCTTGGTTGCTCTAGGTGCTGAAGTCACCTGGTCCTCATGTAACATCTTTTCCACCCAAGACCACGCTGCTGCTGCCATTGCTGCTGCTGGTGTTCCAGTCTTTGCTTGGAAAGGTGAAACTGAAGAAGAATACTTGTGGTGTATTGAACAACAATTATTCGCCTTCAAGGACAACAAGAAATTAAACTTGATCTTGGATGATGGTGGTGACTTAACCTCCCTTGTTCATGAAAAATACCCAGAAATGTTGGAAGACTGTTACGGTTTGTCTGAAGAAACCACTACTGGTGTCCATCATTTGTACAAAATGGTCAAAGACGCTGTCTTGAAGGTCCCAGCCATCAACGTCAACGATTCTGTCACCAAGTCCAAATTCGACAACTTGTACGGTTGTAGAGAATCATTGATCGATGGTATCAAGCGTGCCACCGATGTTATGTTGGCTGGTAAGGTTGCTGTTGTTGCCGGTTTCGGTGATGTTGGTAAAGGTTGTGCCATGGCTCTAAGAGGTATGGGTGCCAGAGTTATCGTTTCTGAAATTGATCCAATCAATGCCCTACAAGCCGCTGTTGAAGGTTACCAAGTTGCTCCATTAGATGAAGTTGCTTCAATCGGTCAAGTCTTTGTCACTACCACCGGTTGTAGAGATATCATTACTCAAAAACATTTTGAACAAATGCCAGAAGATGCTATTGTTTCCAACATTGGTCATTTTGATATCGAAATCGATGTTGCTTGGTTAAAAGAAAATGCTCAAGACGTTGTCAACATCAAGCCACAAGTTGACCGTTTCTTATTGAAAAACGGCCGTCATATCATTTTATTGGCTGAAGGTAGATTAGTCAACTTGGGTTGTGCCACTGGTCACTCCTCATTCGTTATGTCTTGTTCATTCTCCAACCAAGTCTTGGCTCAAATCGCTTTATTCAAAGCTGAAGATGCTGAATTCAAAGCTAAACACATTGAATTCGCTAAGACTGGTAACTTCCAAAAGGGTCAAGTCTACGTCTTACCAAAGGTTTTGGATGAAGCCGTTGCTAAATTCCACTTGAAACATTTGGGTGTCAAATTAACCACCTTGTCTCAAGTCCAATCCGACTACTTGGGTGTTCCAGTTGAAGGTCCATACAAGGCTGATCACTACCGTTACTAGAGTTTGTCACTGTGTGATAACTGATCCTTGTTTGGCTATTCTAACCTTTATAAACTGACAACTTTTACATATTGCATCAACTGCATATGATTATCCATTTTCCTTTTGTTTTCATTGTCTTTTTGAATAAGGGCTCTTGAGGCATGGGAATGAATTAATGATTATACTTTTTTTTTATGTTTCAAATGTTTGCTTTTACTTTTATATCTTGGGTTTATTTGGGTTATGTCAAATCAAAAAATAGATTATTAATTATACAACGTTTGGTCCTCAACGGATCATATTAGATTACAAACTACTGTAAAATTGATTCTCTAAAATAATTAGTAATAAAACTCTTATATCGTGTATACATGAAGAAAACAGTCAAATTCTATAGATATCGAACACCCTTCAAATTATTATTATTATTATTCGATTGACTTTTCCTCCCTTCATCTAGAATACCAATTTAGTTAAAATGCATGCAAACAAATCAATGGACGCCATTCACAAATCCTGAGGTTTGGCTTTTGGCCAAATATTCACCTAATTCTGGACCAAAGAATTCCAACAATTCATTATACTTGTATTCTGAAATGTTTTCAAATTTGGCCATCAATTCATAATTTATCAAAGTATTGACTCTTGAATCTTGATTGTATGATGGATGAGATGTGATGAAATTTCTAGTGTATTTAGCAGTGGTTAGTAATTCACCAGAGGCCCTCTTGGAGATTAATTCAAAGTAATAGTAGAATCTGGAGTATGGACCTTCTGGCTTCACTTCAACATTGTAACGTTTGAACAAATGCTCTTGGACAATCTTTATCAACCCAATGAAGTTATCACCACCGTTAATGATCTCATTGACAGATAATTCAATGCTTTCAAAGCTTTTTGAGTTGATATCTTTCTTGAAATGGAATCTGTCATTTAGAACTGAATCTCTCTTATGGGCAATCTTCATATTTTCTTCAATCTTGGAGATTGGAATGTAGAAATTATAATAATCGGAATCTAACAATGCTTGACCCAACAAAGAAATGAAAACGGAGAAGGCAGCATTCTCAAAATCTGTCAATTGGATCTCCATTGGTCTGAATTCAACCCTCCAACCTGGTGCGGATTTATTATCTGGTGTGGCCTTTTGTGATGGTGGTTTGAATCTCAAAGTTTGCCAATTGGTGGATTGAATGTTTTCAAAATGATCAGTTTCAGTTTCATTATCCTGATTGATACGTTCATTAAAGATCACGATTGGATCTCTAATGTATAAATGGGCAAAATGTTTAGCTAGGACACTATCAAATCTTGGATCTTCCAACAGTTGTTTATAAACTTTCTCATTGATCGGAGGGTTTGTATCATTCATTGATTCATCAAAGAACTTATATTTGGCTTCTTCACCAGCTTCATTGTTTGTAATGATATCACCCAAGTATTGATCAATAGTATCGTATCTTGATTTAGGGATTCTAATCAATTTCTCTTGATCTTCAATTTTAACACCCCCATATTCATTGTTTTCTCTTAATGGCTCAACACTTCTTTCATAAGCAGTCCTATCATCAACAGCCGCACTAATGATGTTCCATCTGACATCTTGATCACTTAGGAAACCTTTATAAGCAGGAGCTGCTGCACTTAAACTTAAAAAGATTGGAGCTAAATTAGCCCAGGCATCATACAAGTATCTAGCATTGTTAATATTTGGAGTCTGAACGGTGACTTGAAGACAGGAGTTACCCATACCAAACCCCATGGAGTCCATGTAGATATGACCTGGGATGGAGGCTCCTAATTCTGGTTCCTCGTCTTCTGGGAATAAGCCTCTATTAACAGGGATAGAATCATCAACTTTTGGAGTATGTAGATCTTGAAAAAGTGGAATGTTTATGGCAACTTTTTCACCACGTCTCTTTCTGATGTTGGCTGTTAATGTTGGGAATCTAACATGTCTGTTGATGATCTCATCAGGTAAGAATAGCGATCTTGAAGCAGAACCAACAGTTGGTGAAGCTTTCGGTTCAGTGAAAGTACCAACACCCATCAAAGGAAAGGCTGTTATGGTTATAGGTTTGATTTGGTCATCCCCTAGAACCTTGACGGCGATCTGTCTTCTTAGATTCATGTTTGTCTCAACGTATAAGTATTGATTTAGAGATTCACCATTATATGGTCTCAAAGGTGTGGCTTCAATCATATATCTACCATATTCTGGATGAAAGTTCAAATTGTTATCAAGAGCCAAATCATATTTGTCTCCACCAATGTTCAAATCATCCAAGATGGAGTCCTTATCGATAGCAATTTTTGCAGATTTTTGTTTATCATCAAAGTGTACCAATATGTATTCAACTTCATCACCCCATAGATAAGGGTCATCTTGACGATTGAAAGCTGCCTTGAAGCAGTTCTGTAGTTGGACTAGCCCATTTTCACGAATATGCTCGCTGTAGTGTCTGCATTCTTCCCAAGGAAGTGGTGTACCCAAAGATAATAAACCCATTGACTCTGATTACCAATCAGTCCCAAAATGCTCAAAATGCAAAGCTATTGTGGAGTATAAAGCGCAGCAAAAGGAAACCGACCTGGGAGCTATGAACACCGATGGATAGAGCAGCAGTCTGTGAGGGCTCTGGCAGCAGCAGCAGGTTCAGGGCGTCTCTCCGAGGGGGCAGTTGCTGGGGACTTTTAGTTCTTTAGTTGGTTTTATTCTGTGATTGAACAGTAAATTTTGTTGTGGAATCGGGGCTGACTAAGCAGGTACAAAATGGGTGAAGAGGTGGTGTTCGGGTGTTTTTGGCTTTTTTGCCCAATATTTGATTCTGATTGGTTCTCAGCTAATTTGTCAGCGTATTTATTGCTTCAATGATAGGCAAAGCGTAGAGAGATAGTCAGGCTGAGGCCAGATTAGCATACTGTGGAAGATGGTGTTGAGTTGATGAGTTCAATCTTGTGCTCAAAAGTCTTGAATAATAACAGATAACGTCTTCTTAAAAAGATATTCAATTTTGAACCCTTTCCTTCTCAATGATCTCCTGAACAACACTGATATATATAGTATATATATAGTAGTTGATATAAACTAGCGCGAGTTGGCTATCGGGGAATTACCAGGGATTCTTTTATCGACAGCCAATCTTTATATCGTCATTATTATATATTCCCTTGCTCATAACCTTGCAGAATCGGGTAATTTTATCGGACATTATATAGAACAAAAGGTTTGGTGTGTTTGATGATTATTTAAGAGTGACAATCTCCTTGATAGTATGCTGTTCTAAATAAAGGAAATCTCTCTTTAACAGGGAATAAGAACAAAATCTTTGAAAGTTATGTGAGAGTGGCAAAATTAAATATCCCCATTAGGCAGTTTTCCGAAAGAGGCAAACATTACATAATCCATTGTTTTATATTTTCTTTCTGACCCGCAAAAACCCGGAAAAGAAAATTCCACAAAAAAATCAGGCAAAAAATCAAAAAAAAAGAAAAAACAGCTGTGAAAAGGAAGAAATCATTAAATAAAAGAAGCTGATTAACTCCCCCGTTTTTGCCATCTCACAACGGGTCCACAACACCCAGACACCCCACACATTCGCACTCCTCAGATTAACCCAAAACAGCTGCTCACTGAGAGGTTTTTGAACTGTCATTTCTTTTGAACAGTCCCATTCCCCCATTTCAACATTCAAATTAAACATGTCTTGTGATATACGGTGGGATTCTTTAGAGAAAGAGTCCTTTCAGACGTGGACCAAGGAACTTCTCTACGACTCGTTGAACTCGGGCAAGAGACCACACATTCTCTCATCGGAGATCCAGATTGAGGATTTGGACTTTGGTGAGTTTCCCCCATTCTTGGAGATTCTTGAGATTGGTGACATTGCCAATGATAGATTTAGAGGGATCTTTAAGTTGAAATATGAAGGTGATGCTCAGATAACTTTGAGCACATCAATTCAGGCGAATTTGTTGAATATTTACAAGAAGAATTCCCAAGAACTTGGTGGTGGGTTTGCTCTACCGAAATTTCCCTTGTCTTCACAACCTTTCTCCATCCCATTGTTTGTTAATTTATCAAATATCAGATTGAGTGGTATCATTGTTGTTGTGTTTTCTAAAACCAAAGGTTTAACTTTGGTGTTTAAGAATGATCCATTAGAGAATATCAAAGTTAGTTCAAGTTTTGATAATGTTCAAGTCATTGAAAGATTCTTACAAACCAAGATTGAAAACCAAATTAGAGATTTGTTCAGAGATGTCTTACCAAGTGTGCTCCATAAAGTTTCCCAAAGATGGACAACGAGTACTTTCATGAGTCAATTACATTCAAGAGTCTTAAATGAGGAACCAAAACCAAGTAGATTGTTGATTTCAGAGATCAATCAAACAGAACCTGAAATTTCACCAGCAAATATGTTGAAACTATCTACTTTGAACACTGCTAGACAATCTCTGAGATTATCGATTGATCCATTTCTTGATGTCATTGAAAGACAAAATTTGCATCAATATGAACAAGAGATCTTTAGAGATCCAAAGAATATCCCAATTGATATTTTAATACCAAAGAAGAAGACCGAGGATGACGAATATAATTATTACAAATTGGATACAACATTGAACCAAATTACCAAGATTCAAACCAAGATTTATTCTAATGAACGAGCCAAGAATCAAACTTTGAAGAGAAGAAGCATCAAACTTGGTAAGAAGAAGAAGATCAAGTCTAATGAGGTCAAAAATAATCAACAAATTACTTCACCAACTGATACGGAAACCACTCAAACCACACTGGCGGACTCAGCAGATCCAGTGGTTCCACAACAATTGGAAACCCATGAACAGTTACAAGAATCACCAATATTGGATGAGAAACCATTTATTAACAAGGTCCATTCATCAAAGCCAAAGGCTCAAATAGTCTCTCCACAACCGGTGATCTTTGAGAAATATCAAACCCATTCAAGATTATCACCACCATTAACTCCATTAAGACCAGAAATGATTTCATTCTATTCAAACTCTTCTCTTCATCGTGCCAGTTCTCCACGGAAATCCCAGGGGAACATCTTTGGTGTTGGTTTGGGTCTTGGTTGGGAAATGCCTCCTCCTCCATATCACTGAATCCCTCACGCTATTTATGCCATTCGCTAATGCCTTATGAACTTATGATATTCTTTATTCTTTTGTTTGTAGCTTTTAATGATCCCGATTATTGTTCCAGATTTAACCGGTAAACTTTTCAAAAAAAAAAGAAACAATTAAAAAAAAAGTGTCCTCTATTTAACAGTGAAAAGTTGTGGAGACAAACATTTCAACATGGATTCATCAAACATAGAACAAACATAGAACAAACATAGATAAGACATAGATAAGACACAGATCAGAGAGCCTGTCCACGATGAAAGACCTGGAGGAATTCGAACTACAGGAGAACCTGTTAACTACTGATACGAACTCTACTGAGCCATCTGAACAACCACTGACCTACCCTTACACAGTCAACTACAAAGACGAGATCCTGATCATCTCATCGCCAAACTGGCGTCATTCCCAAATGCTGAAGCTCCAGATTTTGTTTGCCTTCTTTGTGTTCATCATAGTTGGGATGGCAGACCAGGCTATTGGGACATTGCTGCCGACACTAATCAAACATTATGATACCAAACAGGGAAATGTCTCCATGGTATTCATGTTGCAATTTCTTGGTTATTCGACCGCTGCGATCTCGAACAATTGGCTACATTTGGCGTTTGGCCGTCGTGGTGTTGTTATTGTTGCCACAGGACTTTTCATTTTGCCATTTGGGATCAATATGATACAGCCTAGACTATGGGTCTATGTCGTAATGCATTCGAGTTATGGTCTGGCCGTAGGGTTATTGGACTCGTTGTTGAATGTGTTTTTAAGCTCATTGGTGGACAATAATGAGCTGATGGGGCTGCTGCATGGGTTTTATGGCTTTGGATCCATATTGTCGCCTCCATTTATTAGTTGGATTTTAAAGATCTCTGATAATAAGTTTGGATATTTTTATTTCACGTTGTTCATCTTGTCCAGTTTTGCCGCTTTGAGTGGTGGATACTTATTTAGAAACGAGACCAAGTTGAAGTATGAATGGAGTATTCAAGATGAAAAGATACATAGTCAGAATGTATCCGGTACTGATCCCGGTACTGATCCCAGTACTGATGACCTCGAGGATGATGATGGCCCACAAATAGGGTTCTTGAGCTTATTGAAGGATCGGTTTATCTTGGCCAATTGTGTATATCTGTTCCTGTACTTGGGCACTGAGATCAGTATCGGGTCTTGGTTGTTGAGTTACTTGATCAGAGTGAAGGAATTAGAACAGATGAGTGCCTCATTGATTGTTTCGTGGTTTTGGATAGGGTTGACCGTGGGGAGAATGTGTTTGGGGTTTGTCACTAAGATTTTCAAGAATGCATACCGTGCTAACTTATTCTACTCCTTTGTGTCATTGGGTTCCTACGTTATCTACACCATTTACACAATGTCTCTTGATGCTCATAATTTCAGCTGGTTCACTTTTTGCAATGTGTTGTTGATCTTCATCTGTGGTGTCTTCATCGGCCCATTGTTCCCAACGTCGAACATCAGCTTGATGAACTGTTTGCCCTCAAGACTACATGTGTTGGCAGTGGGAATCATGGCCAGTTTGGGTGGTACAGGCTCTGCCATATTACCATTTATTGTGGGTCATCTGACAGAATGGACAGGGTTTCAGTTCTTACCATTGTACTTGACCTTCATAATCACTTGTTACTGTGTGATTTGGCTAATCTTACCAAAATTGGCTACAGGTATCATCAGATATGACTTTTAGAAAATATAACCATTTGTTACAAGAACCATCATATTCAATCATATTCTTTCACCCCCTGGGTTTAAATATTGTAGTTTACCCGCTGTGTCTCCCATTCTTCAGGAGTGAAGGTCTTTTGTGTGAAGGCGTGAATGGCAGCGATCTCTTGTTTCAGCAGAGTGTTGATTAGCCTTGATCTTGCTAGTTTGTTCTTGCCCTGAAACTCGCTCGACACAATTATAACAGCGAAAGCAGAGCCACAGCCCCCGGACATGTCCTGCACGTGCACCTCCGTAGTCTGCGGGAGCCTGTCAATAATGATTTGTCTGAGAGAGTCCGTGTTTAGGGACATGACGTTGTGGTGAAGTGTCTGATGGAAAAGATAACTTTCGGTGAAGGTTATTTTTTTTTTTTTTGGGCAATCAAAAAGAGAAAATCTTGAAGATGTCAAAAGAATCAGAAACAAATCATACTCTTAAAAGAGCATCAATCGAGAAAGAGAGAACAAAGGGTCCACAAAATGTCAGTCAAGAGAGCTTTAGAAGCTGTCCAGAAGCTATATCCCCTAAAATACTCCGAGTTGGCCTGGGACAACACCGGATTGCTGGTAGACTCGCAATCTGTGTCTAGCAACGATGGTCCTGTGTTATTAACCATCGACTTGACCAAGGCCGTTCTGTCAGAGGCCATTGAACACAGGGCAAGGCTAATCATTGCATATCATCCGTTCATCTTCAAGGGAATCAAGATGATCCAACCAGAGACGAATCCACAACATGAATCATTGGTCAAATTGATTTCCCATGGAATCAGTGTCTATTCTCCACATACTGCTGTGGATTCTGTACGTGGTGGTGTCAATGACTGGCTGGTGGCAGGTGTCGCTGACGAGGCCAACATTGCCTCTGTCGAGATCGTGGCCCCAAACAAGGAGAACCCAGACGTTGGGACCGGGAGATATGTTACGCTGAAGGCCGGTATCAAGATTTCAGATTTACTTCCAAGATTGAAAGACCATCTGGGAGTCTCCGACCTGCTATTGGCCACTAATGACCAGTCCAGAGAGCTCAAGACGGTGGCCATCTGCGCAGGCTCTGGGGGCGGTGTCTTCTCTCAGAGCAAGGCCGCTGACCTGTACATCACTGGAGAATTGAGCCATCATGAAGGTTTGGCGTTAAAAGAGAGCGGTAGCACCATTATATTAGCCAATCATTCCAACACCGAGAGAGGCTTCCTGAAGGAGATGCGCAATTTGTTATCGGAGAAGGCCCAGGATGTGGAGTTTGTCATCAGCAAGAAGGATGAGGACGTGTACCAGTTTGTGTGAATAAGTCTACAGCTTACCGATAAGAACCAATTTTAGTTAACACCTTTGATATATTATTAATTAATTTCGATCTTCATACTCAGTACTTATCTCTAGTATTTAGCCGAATCAATCGATTGTACCAGAGCCTCGCAGCAGCGCCCTGCAGCAGCACTGCTGCAGCCTATTGAACCCACTTGGTGTCTTTTCCTATAAACCATTCAGCGGCTTGGGCTCATTCGTAAATCACAGCGGCGTCGCTGATTGGCCACTCGGCTTTCCACCCGCGAATTTTGCAGCTTCGGTGTAATCCATTACCTGCTTATCAGCACAGATAAGATCAGAGACAAAGGGTACTTAAAGCTTGAGGGGAGGCCCCTGTACCTTTCAATGCCAGATCGTACTTAACCTCTGCCTATTGTCCATTGATCTTTGTCGATCTCCCACTATCCCACAACCTCCCATAAGTCCCCATAGCTCTAGATCCAGATCCAATCATGTCACAAATACTTAAAAAGATAAAGTACAAATTCACCACTAAGAAAGGTCTACTAGGTGAATACAATTACAAGCACCTGTTCACTCCAAAAATACCCTTTGTTAAGGCCAAGGTGGATCAGGTGCAACCTTTCTTTGGTTTGGACTCTGAAATGCCCATCTTGTTAGGGGTAATCTTAGGTTTGCAACACGCTCTGGCTATGCTTGCTGGTGTCATTACTCCCCCATTGATCATCTCCAATGTTGCCCATTTGGATACAAAGACTACCCAATACTTGGTTTCTGCTTCCTTAATGGTCTGTGGTATCTTGACTTGTGTGCAAATCACAAGATTCCACATCTATGGTACCAAATATTACATTGGGACTGGTTTGTTATCTGTCGTTGGTACCTCATTTGCTACAATCACCATTGTTCAAAAATCCATTCCTGCCATGTATAAATCCGGTGCATGTCCTTCTGATGCTGATGGCAAACCATTACCTTGTCCTGACGGTTATGGTGCCATCTTGGGTACTGGTGCATGTTGTGCCTTGTTAGAATGCTTCATGTCCTTTGTCCCACCTAGAGTCCTGCAAAAGATCTTCCCTCCTATCGTCACTGGTCCAGTCGTGCTACTAATCGGTGCTCACTTGATTGCTTCAGGTTTCAGTGATTGGTTAGGTGGTTCTGCATGTTCTTCTGCTAAATTATGTCCATTGGGTCCAACCACAGCTCATCAAGCTCCTTGGGGGTCTGCAGAATTTGTTGGTTTAGGGTTCTTAGTCTATGTCACCATTATCATCTCTGAAAGATGGGGTTCTCCAATCATGAAATCCTGTGCTGTTATTTGTGGTTTACTTGTTGGTTGTATTGTTGCTGCTGCATGTGGTTACTTTGATGGTTCTTCAATTTCTCGTGCTCCAGGTGTCAACTTCATGTGGGTCAAGACGTTCAAACTCTCAGTATACGGTCCTGCTGTGCTACCGATGCTTGCCACTTATATTGTCTTGATGATGGAAGCCATTGGTGATATTACTGCTACTTGTGATGTCTCCAGATTGGAAGTTGATGGTGAAACTTATGACTCAAGAATCCAAGGTGGTGTTCTTGCTGATGGATTGAATGGTATCTTAGCATGTCTAATGACTGTGACTCCAGTGTCAACTTTTGCTCAAAACAATGGTGTTATTTCCATCACCAAATGTGCCAATAGAACCGCTGGTTATTGGTGTTGTTTCTTCTTGTTCCTAATGGGGTTCGTTGCCAAATTCGCTGCTGCCTTGGTCTCGATTCCAAAGCCTGTTCTTGGTGGTATGACCACCTTCTTGTTCACATCTGTTGCTGTTGCTGGTATTGCCATTATCTCTCGTTGTGC
The DNA here is from genome assembly GCA_003707945.3 of Taiozyma bovis. NCBI lineage: Eukaryota > Fungi > Ascomycota > Saccharomycetes > Phaffomycetales > Wickerhamomycetaceae > Taiozyma > Taiozyma bovis. Next base: position 220,092 of record PPMH03000006.1, on the reverse strand, counting down.
CTTCACAAGACGTGATAGATTCGTCTTGACCGCTGCCTTGGTCTTTGGTTTCGCAGCCACCATGATGGACGATTGGATGGATAATTTCTTTACTTATTCAGGGAATAACACCGCTCTACAAGGTTTCCTTGATGCCATTGTCATTGTTTGTGAATCAGGGTTCGCCATTGGTGGTATCATTGCATTGATCTTAAACTTATTGATCCCACAAGAAGAAGCCACCGATGATGGGTCTGGGAAATTGACTTATATCGAAGGAGAAGTCGATGCTATCACTGAGAATTACGAGATGCAAGTTTCTAGTTCCGCTGAACGTGATACTAAGAAAGACAACGAGGGTTCTGATATCAAAGTCTGAGGTTTTTGAACCATTTTTATAACTTCCTTGTTTCTTTGCATAGTTTTGCCAGTGCTGCTTTCACATTCATTTGAGTTTCTTCTTTTCTTATTATTAGACGTTTAAGCCTGTATATTACTATTGGGTTTGACTTGTTAGTTTAAATTAATTAATATTCTTATACTAGCTAAAGTAGAGAGTAAGCCTACCAACCACTTATTTAACCGATAATCAGTATAAACATTGTCCAAAGATCATCACTTACAACTTGGTTTAAAAAATCCCAATATAATTCTATTACAAAGTGATTATAACGAACTAAAAAGTAAATATAAAAGGAGGAATAAAACAATAAGGCAAAAACAAATAAACAATAAACAAAAAGAAAGAATCGAGCATAAGTTCATCACAAAAGGGAAAACCAAATCTAAAGGAGTCTAAACATCAAACTTTAGCCAATCCAAATCATTATTCCCATCAAGATCCATCAATTCATCACCACCAGCACCGAAATTTGTCGCATTAAATCCAGTATCCTTTGTCAAATTACTAGGATTGATAAAACCATCATTCATAAACTCATCAGTAAAGTTGAAACTTGGACCAGAGTTCGGTGATAACCCCGTCAACACTGAGTTGTCCATATGAGAAAGCTTATTAATGGAGTTTCTATGGGGTGGAGGTTGGAAATTCTGCGGGATTCTCTTTTGGTTGAAAGAGGCTGTCAGATTCGTTGAACTGGTGTTTAGGGAATGAACATTGGGTAGTGAACCTGTGGTGGCTGGGTTGAAAGGATATGCTATGGAGTTGACATTATTAGACGAAGGTGAGATCGGGGATGGCATCGTTATTGGAGATGGAGTGGTATTTTGAAAGTTTTGTGGAGAGGCAGAAGCATAGTAATCATATGGTGAATTGGCAGTTGATTGCTTTCTAGCAATTTTACGCACTGTGGAGGTTGGAATTGATGAGGATGGTTTTGGTAAGATAGGAACATTCTTGTAACGATTACCGTTGAGACTGGTTGAGGAAGTGTTTGAGTTTGGTGTGGTTTGGTTGTTTGGTGAGTTGGAGTTAGACTGTGGGGTATACATGGATATATTCTTATCAATGGACGAGAGTAGTTTCTTGTTGTCATTGCTATTGTTGTTGTTGTTGTGTGATGTGAATGAAGTCCTTCTTGAGTTTCTCTTCTTGATCACATCGGTCTTTAATGATAATGGTCTCATTGTACCATGTAATTTTTGAAATAACCCACAGGCATTGCATAATGTATTCCCATTTGGATCACGTCTCCAAAGTGGTGTCTTTTGAGTATGACAATTCCAACATTCAGTGTTTGAATTAGTTGAAGTTGAAACGGGTTTTTTCTTGTTCAAAGCTGAAGAAGCTGAAGTTGATAAGGTTGCTGATGAAGGTGTTCTGGAGATTGATGATGATGATGTTATTGGTCTTGATTTTTGAATAGGTTGCGGCTGAACACGGGAATATGTAGGTAACGAGGATGAGATTTCATGTTTTGGAGCTAATGATGTGATTGATGATTTTCTTTGTATGTTTGCAGTATTGTTCGTAGTGGAGGTAGTGAAGGTGGTAGTTGTAGTTGTATTGGTATTTGGTTGTAAGTTTCTTGCCTTTTCGTTAATATTAAAATGGACATTGTTTTCATTATCCAAATTGAAATCCCAAACCATATCAATTTCACTATTAGAATTGTTCTTTTGTGGGTTAGACTTTTCATTAATTAGACCTTTGGTTAAGTTTGAAGGTTTTACCGTTGTTGGAGTTCCAGTTGGAGTATCCAAATTGGTGAATTTGTTCATAATAGTTGACGGTTTGATGGTAGATCCGTAAGAACTTGAGGAGTCAACACTTTGCTTATTAGAATCAATACTAGAAGGGCTCAAGGAGTCCAGAGTAGAAACACTATCCACGGAGCGGCCACTGATTACCGAGTTCTGTGCGTTCTTGCAATCTTCTCTAAGAGTTCTGTTCTCGATTCTTGGTTGAAGGACCAACAGTCTCTTTGCAGCACCATAAATGTCCCAAATTGAAGGGTTTTGGTCCATTTTTTTCTTCTTCCGTGTGCAGGTGATTCGTTAAGGATAGCAGACTTGAAACTCTCTCTCTGTGAATGTGTGTGCTTTCAAGGATGTCTGCTGGTGGGGAGTCCTGGGACGAACAAAAAAAAAGAGGGTCTCTGTGGGTTGTCCTTTGTCCTGGTTTGTGAGTCAAAGCTTTTGAAGGCCTTTAAAAAGAGATAAAAATGAGGGTTGAGCCGGATTTTTGAGAGGATGAAAAAGCTACTGAGTGTGATGATGTGTGGGCAGCTGGAGACAATCCGGGTAGCGTCAAGCAGAGATGTTTTGTAAAGTTTTACACAGAATTCTCATTTTGTTTTTATGGGATGACTTGAACTTTTTTTTTTTCTTTCGCCAATTTTTTTTTTTTTTTTGGCCGAAAAGGGAAATAAACCGTTGAAAATGACCGTGAACAATTGACAGATAAATTGATTAATACAGAGATCTGATTTAATACAGTGAAAACATCAATTGGTGACAGGGGGAGAGATTAGACAGTCTACAGAAAAGATTCAAAACCGGTTATATATTCCAAAAAATAAGATATAAAAGAAGAAAAGGGGAAAAAGAGGTAAAAAAAGATCATATAAAGAAAAGATTGTTCAAAAACGCAGTATTTCCATCATAAAATTCGTAAACTGATTGCCATTCACCATTCATAAGATAAGACACAACATCAAAGTTCAAAGTTCAGATTCAAGGGAAAAGGAAAAGGAAAGAAATAAAAAAAGGTTTCTCATTTAATGTGTTAATGTGTTAGTTTCTTGTTAGGTTTCAATAACTCAAAACTACACATCAACCCATTGTCAACACTCATCACAGCACCCCAATTGTTGAATTCACCACAATAGTTTGGTGCTGAGAACACAGTCACCAATTTCCGTTTGGCAAAGAATTCATACCCATCTTCAACAACCATATGACCTCGGATGACAAGATCAAAGTTGAATTTCTTGGTGAAGGAATCAACAACTTTCTTACCAAAGCAAAAGGAAACACCACGATCACTTTCGGACCAGTCTTGAACTGATGGGTCCGGATCTGACCATAATAAATCTGCCAAAAGACCAGATTCTGGGATATCTGTTGGTCTTTGAATATTATCAATCTGTTTCAAACTGTTCAAATGTGGTGATAACCCACCATGAACACAAAAGATCTTGTCTTTGATAATAGCTGCAATTGGTAATGTGTTGAAGACATCAACGAATAATTTCCAACATTTGGTATTTAATCTTCTTTTACATTCATCATAAAACCCATAAATTTTGGAAACATTGGCTGATTCATGATTACCTCTCAACATGAAAAAATTCTCAGGATATTTGATCTTGAAGCAAAGCATCAATAACAAAGTTTCCAATGATTGTTTACCACGATCAACGTAGTCACCAAGAAATAAATAGTTTGAATGTGGTGGTAAACCAGAGAGTTTCAAGATTCTTAATAAATCATTAAACTGACCATGGATATCACCAACCACTTTCACTGGGGCCTTGATTCGTAGTAAACTTGGTTCTTGTAAGAACACTTCACGGGCTTTAGAACAAATGTGGGCAATTTCTTTGGTGCTGATGAAAAAATCAAGGGATGATGAATGTTTCCCAGATATGGTAGGTGATGCTTTGTTAGAAGAAGAAGCAGAAGAAGAAGAGTTCATGCTTAACAATTTCTCAATGATTGAATCGATATCAAAGCCTAATTTCTTCAAGTTGGAGGATTTAGGGGTATGAACAATGGCGGGTTTAATACTTTTGGCTTTGACAGGAGTTGATGAAGTAGTTGACGATTTACCTTCTTCAACAATGGGAGGCAAATTTGATAATAGCATTGGTGGAGTCACTGACAGTGAACTTGAGGAAGAAGTGATTGTAAAGACATCACTAAATGAGCTTGATACTTCAGTGTCGGCACCATTGGAACGACTGCACTCGGTTTCGGTTGGTGAACTCTTCAACACTTTAGCCAAGGACATTGCAATATCCATATCCAAATCAAACTGACCGTTGTTGTTGTTGCTATTGTTGCTGTTGTTCACTGGGTAGTCATCACTAACATAGCTGAATTTAGTTGTATTGGATGGGATTTTCCTTTGAATGACTTTATGTGTGTATTTGTATTTGTTTGCATTAGAGCCAGTTTGTTTCTGGCTTGTTGTTTTACTTTGACTGTAATTTGCATTGTTATTAGTTGATAAGGAAGAAGACCTCCTATCATCTGGCTCCGGCTCACTAGCTGGAGCCGTGGTGGAACTTAATGGTGTTAATGTTTGGGTATCTCTGGGGCTGACATTGGTTTTGGACGGGCTGTTTCCCATTTGTTTTGGCTGTGACTGTAAGAAAAAAAGAGACGAGGTGAAAGTGAGGTTGAACTTGTTGAAACGGAGGTTTGAAACGAGGTTTGAAGGAAATAAAAACTCTTTGAAAAGAACACGAGTATTTAATGGATTTGTTGTATTTGTCATTTTGGAAAAGGGGGATTTTTTTTTCTTTTGCAAAATTTGGAAAAAAGTCCTGTAGACCTAGACTTTTGAGACTTTAAAAATTCCCAGACTATCCGCGAACTTGGTCGGTGGGACTAGAATTAATACTTTTCAAATTTACACAAAACCAATAAAGAAACTAAAAGAAAGAAAGAAAGATTGTTTTATTGTTCCAAACTGAGACCAGTCCTTTATTCAATACATACACACACACACAATGTCTTTGGCCGAATTCGACGAAATCATATTCACACATTCCACCACAAGACTTGATGCCCCATCTGCCTATTTGTTAAAGAAAGCTAGAAGAAAACCAAATGGATTAACTGATATTAGAAATTCATACAAGAGTGGCACCATTTATGTTGGTAATTTGTCCTTCTACACCACAGAGGAGCAAATTTATGAGTTATTCTCCAAGATTGGTCTTATTAAGCAAATCATTATGGGATTGGATCGTTTTAATTATACACCATGTGGGTTTTGCTTTGTTATATATTATAATAATCAAGATTCCGTTAATGCTGTCAAGTTTTTAAATGGTACCAAATTGGATGATCGTTCTATTCAAATCGATTTAGATCCAGGATTTAAAGATGGTAGACAATTTGGTAGAGGTATTTATGGTGGTCAAGTTCGAGATGAATTAAGATTTGAATATGATAGTGCTCGTGGTGGTTATGGTAAACAAATACAAGAACAAGGTGAGTTTGGTGAAGAGCTAGCTCCAATAGATGGGAACAATATAAGATTTGGTGCTAGAAGAGTGGAAAAGCCAGAACATGATACTTATATACCAGGTCAAGTTGATGAAACTGGTGAAACTGGTGAAATTGATGAAATTGAACAACCAAATGCAAATGTTACAGATGAAAATAAGGATGAAGAGGTTGCTAACTAATGATTATGATTGTACATTACTTTGAAATAATCTAATATAATGAAACTAGTTACTTGTTGTAGATCAACTACTATTTATATCTGATAGCAAATTAATGAAACATGTTAGTTTTAGTATATATTATATACAATGACAACAGTGATGGAGGGAAAAGAATCAATCTTTTTTTTTGATGGGTGAACAGGTGGAAAAGAGTCGAATCCAACACACCCATGATATAGAACATGAATATGAAATAAGTTAGTTAAAATGATGAACTAATATTTCAAGCATAACAAAAGACAGATAAAGAAAACAAGCAAATCAAAAACAAAAAGACATGAAACACACACAAGATATATCCAATAAAATGCGTTACTAAAGCACAAGTTCAAATTCTATCAATCAATCTCTTCTTTTTAATAGGTTGGCCATTGTTACCAGACAGGCTTGAAAAAATTCTTCTTCTTCTCTTGTTAATAAACCAATTACTTAATTGAACATTACTCAGACCGGTTTTTTCCAATAGATATCTCTTTTGTGTATGATTTGGATATGGATTATCCATATTATTCAAGATCCATTCATTTAAGATATCAATTGTTTCACGTGGTAAGTTTGTTCTTTTTTTATTGTTTGAAGATGATGAAAATGAATTTGGGGTGTTGGAACCACTTTGAGAATCGAGTGATTCAACAGATGAATGTCTTGATGGTGAATCCATTGAATTGTTATCAGTACGTGGTGTTAGTGGGGAACTAGTGGAATCTCTTCTAGAGAAGGGTTTCTTCTTCTTTTGTGATGATGGATCTTCATTCTTAAATCTTAAATCTTTACGTTCATTAGTTTCGTTAAAATGGGGGAAAATGGGGGAAATCTCGTCATTATTTGTGATGATGATGCCGTTATGTGTGTTTAATGACTGATGGGAGGTTTGATAGAAAGTTGGTTGTGAAGGTGGAGTTGTGCTGGATAAAGGGGTGGCAGTTTGGAAAAGTTTGTTATTGTTATCTGATTTGGAAAGGTTAGCGTCAGGGTCAGCATCAGCATCAGCATCAGCAGAGGATAAAGTTCTTTGTGTTGGTCGTTGAGTGAGTTCCAATAATAACTGTGAGTCCTGTAGTTGTTGTTCAGTTTGATAACTATCGATACTTTTCAGAATGTGATCAATTGGAGGTAAGGAGACATTAGAAGAGGATCTTTTAGCCAATTGAGGTTGTGGGTCTGAAGAAGATTCTTCTTTTGAACAAGTTGTATGTGTCTTTATCAAAGGTTGTTCTGAGGGATTGGTATTCTCGTTGCCCTGATCACCCTGAGCATCACGAAGTCTCTGAAGGGCCTCTCTCAGTTCATTCTCCTTAGCCATGACCTCTTTTCTTAGGTCAATGTTGGTGTCAATTTCAACTTTACCCGTCATTTTTTTCTTCGATTCCAGATCTTCAAAAGACAAAACAAAAAAGCAGAGCACTAGCAGTGGAAGGAAGGGAAAGAAAGGGAAATTTAGCACAAAGTAAGAGTGGGAAAGTGAATGTTTTATTATCAAAATTTAAGAGGGAAAACCCAAACAACTTTTTAATGGACGAAAAAAAAAAGAAGAAAAATTGTGTCAGAAAAAAAAAACGGCCGTTTCTTTTTTGTGTCGAAAAAAGGCAGAAAAAATTTTTTGCGTTGACAAAATTTTGGGCGAAAAAGATAAAGAGAAGGTGGAGAGATTTGGGAGAAAGGCTTAGTAGATAAGTTAGGAGAAGTTCAATGGATAAATGGACAACGGGATTGGAATCAGAGGGTAGACTTTACCCCATCAAAGACTTATCCATCCACCCATCCCATAGTCCTTTGTATCTTTTGTATCTTTACCATTTTTCATATTGTGTCAAAGGGAGTTTTACTCCATACAACCAAAAAAAGGAATTCAGCCAATCACAGACGCGGATTTATAAATTCCCCGTAAAAAAGTGGCACCTTTTTCCTTTATAAGAATGGCTACCATTGAATATTGGAATATTTGAATATTTGAATTTGCCACACATCCAGACACCCTGTAACCCATCCCACCACTTATACTCTCTTTCTCTCTCTCAATGATATCATCTGTTCCTAGATCTTTCTGAATCTCTGAATGATCTGAATCTCTTCCCAACTTTTTGTGCCAAACAATGGGCAATTTCCCTTTTGGGAAACAAGTCCGTAACCGGTTTTGCAGCCAAAACAATTGTGTGTGTAGAGAGACGGAGAAGGTGTCCCGGAAATCCTTGCTCTCTTTCAGGTGTTAGAACCAGGGACCACCCTTGTGACACTGTGCCACTGTGTCTCCAAGTTTATATTAGCAGTCTCTCTCTCATACCAAATGCTTACACAATGCTTACGTAACACACATACTGGCTTTTTCGCGAATTTGTTATTTGTTATTGTTTGCCCTTCCTAATAACTATTTGGTTTAATGGTTTAAAAGTATACACAGTGGTGTAATACAGTGTAGTCACAGTATACACAGAGTCATGGGAGGCCAGAATACTGTCAGAGATGCTGTCAGGGCGTCCTGGCTGCGCAAGCTGGAGGCTGATGAGGAGAAGAAGAAGAAGCAACAGTATATGGATGTTCAAGTGGCAAAGAAGGAAGATTCCAAACCTAATGAATCAAAGAAGCAAGAAGAGCCAGAGCCAGAGACAGAGACAGAGCTAGAGGTCATTTCATTGTTATCTGATGATGACAGCGACTCACTACAAGAAATCATGATGATGCCACAACCAATCATTTCAAACCCTACATCAAAGATCAATCAACAAACAATTGAAGAACAACAAATCTCTCAATGGCCATTCAGACCACTACATAACCCAACATATGATATACCAAAACTTTCCAATTCCATAACTATCAATGACCTTCTAAGTTCTCCAAATTTGAAACAAACATTCTTATTCAGTTTTCAATACTCATTACCATTCATTCTTCCTGCTCTTCCATCACCTTCCATCCCCGTAACCATAGTTTATCAACCTGGTACCATCATTGATTCCCCACTTCGCTCCACTTATAACATTTCACTCATCGAGGTATCAATGCCTCCATTCTCATCACATCACCCAAAATTGATTGTGAATTTCTATAATGATGATGATGATATACCATATGTTAAGATCTTTATGATCAGTGCCAACATGACCGAATTTGAATTCTCAATGAATAATCAAATGGTTTGGGAAAGCCCAAGACTTCCATATCGTACACAAAGAAACAATTCACAATTCAAGACACATTTATTCCAATGGATCGAAAGTTATAACAAGGCACAATTGAATCATATATTGTTGAAAAATTTGGAAATTTATGATTTCAGTCCCATTTTAGGTGATTTTGTTGCAAGTTCATCTGGGAATTTTAAAAACTTTGGATATATGTCATTATATAATTCCTTGAAAGGTTTAAACTTGCTCCCAGAGACACAAAATTTCGATAACAATTCTCCAACACAGATCCTATATCAATCTTCATCTGTCGGTGCACCCTTTAGTGTCACTAAAGATGGTCTTGGTAATATCTTTACACATTTGATATCTCCAATGATTCAAAATTTAAAATTCCCAATCATGAATGGTTCAAAATCATTAAAATTTTTTGAATCTAATACAAAGACAAAATTATACGTGATATTCCCATCAGTTGATGATATCAGAAACTCAAGATTTGGTTATAATTCAGGTGGATGGTCTCATTATAATCCTATATCCAAGAATGGCCAACTACAACATTCAGAAATCCTTTGTTCTAGAATGTATCATTCATATTCATCTCAAAGAAAGACCAATACTTCACATACAAAATTCATTCTTGTTTCCCATGATCATTTCAAAACATTAGAATGGGTGTTATTCACAAGTGCTAACCTTAGTAAAGCAGCTTGGGGTAATAAGGCCAAGGCTAATGGTGATCTGAAAATTTCCAATTTTGAAACTGGGATCTTAATCTCAAAGAAACATTATGAAAAACCTGTGAAATTAATTCCATTAACCATTGGTGAGAATAAAGTTTTGCAAAAAGATGAAATCGCTATACAACTTCCTTTTAAATTACCTCCTGAAAGGTATAAACGAGTTGACAAAGCTTGGTGTATTAGTAGGACTTATAATGTTCCTGATGTCACTGGTGCTAGACATGATCCACGAAGAAACTGAGCATATAGGAACTGATGATAAAAGAACAAGCCCATGATTGCCAATCTCCATGGCTTAAAACTTTCTTATTCAGTAGTATCTGATTTTTGAAGGCCTAATCATATCCTGTTTACTCCAACTTTGAGAATTTGATCCAAGACCAGCAACTCTTGCACTAGCTCACTGATGATTTGATCAAAGGCCAAAAGGAACAAACACTACAAATGAATTGAACAAAAATGAATTTGTTTTATTGCATAATAATATCTTGAATAATAAACTAATTATAAGGGGAGCATTTAAAAACAGTAAAGCCAGTTCACTACCTGTACATCTCCAATTTTAAATCATTGACTTATTTTGAGGTGTCAACAACATATCTACCAGTGATCTTACCTTGTTCCATCAATTCATAAACTTCTGGTAATTCAGATAGACCAACAACCTTGATTGGAGATTCGACAGCACCTCTGGTGAAGAATTCAATAGCTTCTCTTGAATCAGCTCTGTTACCAACATAAGAACCTTTAATGGAGATGGATTTGATAACGTGGTTAAAGACATCAGAATGGACAACTGCATCTGGTGGTAAACCAACCAAGACAACAGTACCAGTTGATTTGACAAATTTGGTGGATTGAGAAATGGCAGCGTCAGAAACAGAAACATTAATAACAGCTTTTGGACCACCATTAGTCTTTTGTTGGATTTCTTCAACAACATCCTTTGAAGTCTTGAAATCAACAAAGGCTTCAGCACCAAGAGCCTTGACGGCTTCAGCCTTGTCACCAGCATCAATACCTAGGACTCTGTAACCCATAGCCTTAGCGTATTGGACAGCTAAAGTACCTAAACCACCACCAGCACCAGAGATGGCAACCCATTCACCAGCTCTCAATTGGGCAGTCTTTAAAGCTTTGTAGACAGTGATACCAGCACACAAGATTGGAGAAACACCAGCCAAGTCAGTACCTTGTGGGATTTTGGCAGCTTGGACAGCATCAGCAGTAGCATATTGTTGGAAGGAACCATCATGAGTGTAACCAGACAAATCAGCATGAGGACAATTGGATTCAAAACCATTTTCACAGAATTCACAAGATTGACATGAACCATTCAACCATTTGATACCAGCGTAATCACCAATCTCAAAGTTTTTAACTTCATCACCTTTAGCAACAACAACACCAGCACCTTCATGACCACCAACTAATGGTAATTTGGTTGGTAATGGCCAATCACCTTTCCAGGCGTGTAAATCAGTGTGACAAACACCAGAATACTTGACATTGATCAAGATTTCATTTGGTTTTGGTTTTGGCACTGGAATGTCCTTGTATTCCAATGGGCCATTGTTCTTTTCAAAGATGATGGCCTTTTGGGTCTTTGGAATAGTTGGAGCAGAGGCTAAACCTCTGATGAATTGGGTGTTTGGAGTTCTTAGTTTGGTGAAGGAGGTTCTTAACATTGTTAGCTAGTAGAGAGAGCTTGGATAACTACAAAATTGAGAGAGAAGATGAAGGATTGATTTAGGTCTTTATATAGGGAACAATTGTGGAGAGTTGGTGAACGGCTCAAGCTCGGAAATCCGTTAAAAAGACAAAGTGACACAAAAGTTGGGGAATGTCAATCTTCGATGTCCGAGCTTGTGGCCTAAACCAAGTCTAATTCACCTTGTATTCAGTTTGTATTCAACCAATTTAAGAAGCCTGGAACATCTGTGGAGACACTTTTGGAGATCATCGTGTTCTGGACCCACTTGGGAACATTCCCACCTGCATCACTCGAGGTGGCCATTGTCCATTCAATAGAACCATCTTCAAGTGGAGTGATTCTTTCAATGCTAACATATGAGCCTCGTACATTACCGGACGTGACAGGTCTTTGCGATACCAATTGGATCACGTAGCCCGATTGATCTTCTTGTGTTGGTGGCTGCAGGAACATGAACTCGTTAAACTCCCTCGTCTTGAGTGGGGCTCCAAGCTCATAGAAGCTCCGCACTGAACACCACCTCTGCAAGACTTCTTTGTCCGAGATCTGATCGTATCCAAGCTCCTGGTCCAATGGCAAAGGCTCCCATCGGTCAAATACATGGATGTACTGTGTCTCATACCGTAATCTGTCGTAGATGTCCTTGCCTGGACTACCCACCAAGTACTTAACAAAGTCCTCAAACGCATATCCTTGATGGACACTCTTTCTGCATAACCAGTACTCGCCCTCATGATGTCTACCATACGTTGTCACCGATTCCTTTGTCCCGTTGTTTAGGTTGAAAGTATACGTCTTGACCCTCTTCCATTCACCATCAACAAATTTGTTAGCTGATTGGACCAAATCCTTCGGAGTTTGTAAAGGCAGAGACTCCAATGAATGGGGTTTAATGTTAAAATCAAATGGCATGATCACCCACAAGAAATTTCCAATACAACAAAATAAAACTGGGGTAAAAAAAAAAAAATTATGTGTATAAATCTCTTTGGCTTTTGGCTAATTTTAAAGGGGGACAAAGGAGGGCACAAAGGGAGGGGCTAAACAATTCTCGCGGTGGACTACGAAGTCCGAGAATCTTCGCGAATTTTTATGGCAACAAAAGTCGGAAGTCAAGTCAAGTCTTTTGACGAAATCCGAGGGTATTTATGTCACGTGCCATGTCACGTGCAAGTTTGCCTTTTTTATCTGATTACATTATCACTGACAAAGCCATTGGATCAAAGGAGAAGAGCAACCCATTGACAACTTGAACAGGGTATTTAATTTATTTAGATGACAGCCTATCTTGAGCCTGGATAGTAATATGAATACTCCTAAACTTCACCAGGTTCTTTTATCATTTAATTTACCCTTGTGAGTAATGAAATGCTGATTCTGTTGATTTTACTGATTCCCTCCCCGGTAACTGTCCGTCCACCTGCCTAGCACCTCTGCCCAGCTCTGCCCAGCTCTGCCCCAGCTCTGCCCCAGCTCTTCCCCCAGCTCTGCCTAGCACCCTGAATTCTCTGCCTAAAAAATCCTGTTTCTGATCGATCGTCTCCCGTCCGACATCCAAATTCGCGGTAATTTTTCTTTTTTACACTCATCGGGCAAAAAAAAAAATCGATATAAAAAAAAAATCATCTTTTGCCACACTCCTTTTCTACCCTTTTGCTACCCTTTTCAACTCTTTGCTCTCTCGCAACTCAATTGATTCAAAAATGTCCAACATTGAACAATTAGCTATCTCCACCATCAAACTACTGTCTGTCGACCAAGTCGAAAAGGCTAACTCAGGTCATCCAGGTGCCCCATTGGGGTTGGCCCCAGTTGCTCATTTAATTTGGAAACAATCCAAGTTTAACCCAAAAAACCCTGACTGGATCAATAAGGACCGTTTCGTTCTTTCCAACGGTCATTCTGTCGCCTTGTACTATTCTTTGCTACATTTGTTTGGCTTCCCATTGACCATTGATGATTTAAAGAACTTTAGACAAGTTGGTTCCAAGACCCCAGGTCACCCAGAAGCTGAAACCCCAGGTATCGATGTCACCTCTGGTCCTTTAGGTCAAGGTATTTCCAACGCTGTCGGTTTAGCCATTGCTCAAAAGCAATTTGCTGCTAGATACAACAAGCCAGGTTTCACCTTGTCTGATAACTACACCTATGTTATCTTGGGTGATGGTTGTTTACAAGAAGGTGTCTCATCTGAAGCTTCCTCCCTAGCCGGTCACTTGAAATTGAACAATTTGATTGCCTTTTACGATGACAACCACATCACCATTGATGGTGACACCAATGTCTCCTTCACTGAAGACGTCAACAAAAGATATGAAGCTTATGGCTGGAACGTTTTACACGTCAAAGATGGTAACAATGATTTGGATGCCATCTCAAAAGCTTTGGAAGAAGCTAAGAAATCCGACAAACCAACTTTGATCAGATTAACCACCATCATTGGTTACGGTTCCCTATTACAAGGTACCCACTCTGTTCATGGTGCTCCATTGAAACCTGATGATGTTAAGCAATTGAAGCAAAAATTAGGTTTCAACCCTGAAGAATCCTTTGCTGTCCCACAAGAAGTTTATGACTACTACCAAAAGGAAACCATTGAACCAGGTCAAAAAGCCGAAGAAGAATGGAATGCTCTATTTGCCTCATATAAGGAAAAATACCCAACCGAAGGTGCTGAAATCGAAAGAAGATTAAAAGGTGAATTACCAACTGGTTGGGAATCTAAACTTCCAGTCTACAAACCAGAAGATAAGGCTTTAGCTTCAAGAAAATTATCAGAAATCACCTTGGATGCCATCTTTGATTTCTTACCTGAATTAATTGGTGGTTCTGCTGATTTAACTGGTTCTAACTTGACCAGATCCAAAGAAGCCGTTGACTTCCAACCTGATGGCTCTGGTATTGGTTCTTATGCCGGTCGTTACATCAGATATGGTGTCCGTGAACATGGTATGGGTGCCATCATGAATGGTATTTCTGCCTTTGGTGCCAACTACAAGGCCTATGGTGGTACTTTCTTAAACTTTGTCTCCTACGCTGCTGGTGCCGTTAGACTATCTGCTCTATCTGGTCATCCAGTCATTTGGGTCGCTACCCATGACTCTATCGGTTTAGGTGAAGATGGTCCTACCCATCAACCTATTGAAACTTTGGCCCACTTTAGAGCCACTCCAAACTTGAGTGTTTGGAGACCAGCTGATGGTAATGAAGTCTCTGCCGCTTACAAAGTCGCCCTAGAACAAAGACACACTCCTTCCATCATTGCTCTATCCAGACAAAACTTGCCACAATTGAACGGTTCCTCCATTGAAAAGGCCTCCAAGGGTGCTTACGTCTTGCAAGATGTTGAAAACCCACAAGTTATCATTGTCTCCACCGGTTCTGAAGTTGGTATTGTTGTCGATGCCGTCAAGGTCCTAAAGGAACAAGGTATCTCTGCTAGAGTCGTCTCCTTCCCAGATGCCCATACTTTTGACAGACAACCAAAGGAATACCAATTGTCCGTTCTACCAGATGGTGTCCCAATCTTGTCTGTTGAAGTCTTATCAACTCTAGGTTGGGGTAAATACTCTCATGAACAATTTGGTATTAACAGATTTGGTGCTTCTGGTAAAGGTGACGATGTTTACAAATACTTTGAATTCACTCCAGAAGGGATTGCTGACAGAGCTTTAAAGACTGTTAAGTTTTACGAAGGTGCTAAAGTTAGATCTCCTTTGAACAAGGCTTTTGAATCTATTCACAACTAGAATGTGTTTTAGATATGTTTAGTGTCATTTGAGATTTGGTAAAATATGATGATTGAGATTTTTTAGTCGATGTAGTGGCAATTATGGTATAATACTATATAATTCAGTATGTGGTCTTAGTCTCTCATCATGAAGCCCCAGCAATGTCATATATATGCGGCCCTAACCGTGATGGTATCACCCGGTGGAGCCCTTTTAGGCTAAGATCTCTTTGACACTTAACAGGTTCTTACTGATCCATCTCTCTAACCAACCAGAACTTCACTATATTCTACTTACTCACCAATGACCAGCGACCACAAGATCTCAGTTGCCTTTGTCTGTTTAGGGAACATTTGTCGCTCACCAATGGCCGAAGCCGTCTTTAAGTACACAGTCAAGCAAAAGGGTCTCGAGTCTCGTTTTAAGAAGATTGAATCATTCGGTACAGCTGGTTATCACGTTGGGGAGACTCCTGATCACAGATCTGCTGCTACTTGTGAGAAACACGGTGTCCCCGTGGATCATCGTGCCCAACAGATCAAGGCTAGACATTTTGAAGAGTTTGACTATGTAATCTGTATGGATGAATCTAATAAGTACAACCTGGACAAGATCACTCCAAAGGGGTCCAAGGTGAAGGCTCAACTGTTTGGTGAATGGAATACTGAGGGAAAATTCAAGACTATTGTTGATGATCCTTACTATGGTGGTAATGATGGTTTCGAATACAACTTTAAACAAGTTACCTACTTTAGTGAAGAGTTCTTGAAAAGAGAGCTTTAATAGGATCATGATAATGAAAGAATAAAAGAACTGCTAGACTAAATGATACAACGGATGATACAATAGAAAACATAAGAGGAACCCAAACTCGTTAATATACAACTTCATTTATGAATCATATAGACGTTTGTAACTCGACAGCTTCAAGATTGAAGTCATCTTTACGACGTGGTAACCACACACCTTCGTTGTCAAAGTATTTCCATGCTGCTACTTTCTCTGGACTCATCAATTTATCATTGACCAGGCTTGGAGGTTTAATTTCTTCTAGTTTTTGATACCATTTTTGCGTCACTTTGTCAAATGACCATCCTTTCTTGAATAGTTCTTTAGCACTTAAAATTTGTATGTATTCTCCTTGATGGTAATAAAAATTGTAGAAAAGTGCACTTAGGTCCAACTTTTGAACAATTGAGGAGTATGAAAGTTCAGGGAATGGTTCTTGTGGATAATGGATGGATGTTGGATGTGGATTGGCTGGTTCATAACACTTTGGCCTTTCTGAATCTAAGGAATCTGGACAGTTTAGCAAAGAAGTTTCCAAGATCTTTGAGATTTCATCAAATGGTAATGGTTTGCTGATATGTTGTTTTAACTTTTCAAAGCTTGGAATCAAATCGCTTAGAACTGATGAACTTGATGGGTCAATAGTTGGTGATTGTGTGGCATCTCTGCTAATTTCTTCCTTGATAGAAGTGTCAGTCTTGATTTCATATGGGGGTGGTACAGGAGCTGCCGCAGTTGGTGCCACGTTTGGTGCCACATTTGGTTCAACTTTTGTTGCTTGTGCAATAGATGGTGATCTGTTAGCCAGTTGGGCACTTGGAATAGCTGGGGTGTTATGATTAGAGGTAGCACCGGCAGAAGCAACAGAAGAGTAGTTTAATTGAGTCTTCGGAACAACAGAAGGTTTCAAGTTGGTAGCAGCAAGAGATGGAGTGACGGAGGTTGGAGTGGCAGTTGTAGAGGCTGTTGGCAAGGGAGCAGATTTAGCTTGTGAAAGGAGATTAGTGGAAGATGTGTTGGCCGTTGGTAAGCCAGCTGATGGTAATGATGTTACGGATGGTTTCTTCGGTGTGTTATTAGTAGAAACTTCTTTCTCTGGCTCATCTGGAGTAGCTTGTGGGAAATCACCAATGTTACCATAAGCTTCTTCTGCGTCTTCAAGACCAAGTTCATCATAAATAGTTTCGTCTTCAATAAAATCAGCATCTTCATTTGATTCAACGTAGTACTTGATATCTTCTTGCAACTCATTCACCTGTTCACATTCTAAATCATCATTGGCTAGCAATCTTAGAATTTGTTCAAGTTTCTCCTCATGCCAATGATTCCTGTCGATCAACTCTTGGAGGTCATTCACTTCACCTTGTTTGGATGCATCAAGTTTCTTTCCCTTTTTCACAGAGTTTTGAATTTGGTCAATATTAGCTTCATGTTTCTCACATTGTCTCTCTAATTCTTCTAGCATTTGGTGGATGAAGTCTGATGTTTCGTTCTTCTCTTTCTGCTTTGGATCTATCCTTTCCATACTTAAACCTTCCTTGGAGAAAGCTTTTGTCTTCATGTTTTTCTCCACAACTTTGAATCTCTCCATTGCATTCTCAATCAATCTTCTGTTTTCTAACAATTGCTTCTTATCTTTGACTTCATTACCACTTAACCAATTCTTAATCTGATCTCTTTGTCTTTGCAATTTCTTGATTTCTCTCTTCAGATCACCTTCCAGTTTTTCCTTCTGAGATTGAGACTCACAGCCTTGAAGTTTGTCATAGTAGCCATCAAAGATTTCTAGACCTTCCTTCACCTTCTTGAAGACCTTATCGATCTCTTGCAATAACTTTCTTTGTGACATGTTGATTGTATCGTGGACCTCTCACTTGATATTTCTTGAATTTGGAAAGCAGTAACAGGACCTGTAATACACGAAAAAAAAACAGAATGAAAAGATTGAAAAGACTGAAACTTGGAGATTCACAGATTGTATGAAATAGATTTCGCAACACTCAGATTTACCAGTTCAATGGCTTTCTTTAAGGCAGTTTTTCGGTGCCAAACACCAATTTTCATGTTTTTATGTGGTTTTTTCGTTGATGGGTTTGTGCACATATCGAGGTAATTCCTCACGTGACAATAAAACCGGAATTGCTCCTTAACACTGAGTCATAATCATTATCACTTTAAAGTGAAAAATCAACTTTTGTTTAGTGATTCCCATTCATAAAGAGGAATATAAAGAGGCATCACCTATCCAGTCAAGTTATTCAAACAGTGAGTGTTCAGTCCCTACTCCTACAAGAGCTGATCACTAACTAAAAGCCATAGTCGTAATGAGCTCAAGCCTGCAATTCTGGACTGATTTACTGAGTAGTCCAACTCTGTCTGTGCTACCTCATGACTTCCTACGTCCTACCAAAACCAAAGTCGTCGAGGCCAAGTACTCCTTCCAAGTTCCATCCAAAGAACAGCTAAGTGCCATTTCCAGTCAGATCTCCGGGTCAAATGAGTTCCTAGTCGGTTTATCTGTTTTTGCTGTGCTAATCTATAGATTGACCGGTGATGATGACATTGTCATCTCCACAGACTCTAAGAACGGTAAAGAATTCGTTTTGAGAACCAACATAGCTCCTACTGTCTCTTTCGTTGATCTGGTCAAACAAGTGACTGAGTTTTACAATACAAACGTTGATAAATACGTGGATTATGACGAGCTATCAACTGCTATCCAGAATGAAAGTGGTTTAGAATCAAAGCCTCAACTTTTCAGATTAAGTTTCCAATACGGTAACCAACACCAATTACTATCTGAATATGGTTCAGTGAGAGACCTGGCCATCTTTGCCAATGACTCCACTTACGACGTCTACTACAATGCTGTGCTATACAAAGAAGAACGCTTGCAAATACTTGGTGAACAATTCAACCAGTTCTTTCAAAGCGTCATTGAAAACCCATCAGTTCAGGTCACCAAAGTCAATTTGGTCACCAAATCACAAAGAGAGATTCTACCAGACCCAACTGCTGATCTAGACTGGTCTAATTACAGGGGTGCTATCCATGATATCTTTCAAGAGAATGCTGCCAAATTCCCAGATCGTGTCTTAGCTATTGAAACCCCAAGTTTCCTGACTCCTGACAAGAAACCAAGAGAGTTCACTTACAAACAGATTAACGAAACATCCAACATTGTTGGTAACTACTTGGTCAAGACTGGTATCAAGCGAGGTGATGTGGTTATGATCTACTCATCTAGAGGTGTCGATTTACTTGTTTCCGTTCTTGGTGTCTTGAAAGCTGGTGCTACCTTCTCCGTCATTGACCCTGCTTATCCTCCAGCACGTCAAAACATCTACTTACAAGTTGCCAAACCAAAAGGTTTAATCGTCATCAAAAAGGCTGGTATCTTGGATCAATTGGTTGAAGACTACATCACGAATGAACTAGAAGTCATTTCACGTGTCCCACAAATTGAATTACAGGATGATGGTTCCATCTTAGGTGGTGCTCTAGAAGTTGAAGATGTCTTAAATGGTATCCCAGCCACGGCAACTGGTGTTTTGGTTGGCCCTGACTCAAACCCAACTTTATCATTCACTTCTGGTTCTGAAGGTTTACCAAAAGGTGTCCTGGGTAGACATTTCTCCCTAGCTTACTACTTTGACTGGATGTCCAAGACTTTCAACTTGTCTGAAAAGGATAGATTCACCATGCTTTCAGGTATCGCTCATGATCCTATTCAAAGAGATATGTTTACTCCGATCTTCCTTGGTGCCCAACTATTGGTCCCAACTGCTGATGATATCGGTACTCCTGGCCAGTTAGCTGAATGGATGTCCAAGTATGGTGCTACTGTCACTCACTTAACTCCAGCTATGGGTCAATTGTTATCTGCCCAAGCCACTGCTGAGATCCCATCATTACATCATGCTTTCTTCGTTGGTGATATTTTAACAAAGAGAGATTGCCTGAGATTACAAACTTTGGCTAAGAACGTTTTCATTGTTAACATGTATGGTACCACTGAAACCCAAAGAGCCGTTTCATACTTTGAAGTTGCCTCTAGATCCAAAGATCCTCAATTCTTGGAATCCTTGAAAGATGTCATGCCAGCTGGTAAAGGTATGCTGAACGTCCAACTGTTGGTTGTGAATCGTAATGACAGAACACAAACATGTGGTGTTGGTGAAGTTGGTGAGATCTATGTCCGTGCGGGTGGTTTATCAGAAGGTTATAGAGGTCTACCAGACTTGAATGCTGAGAAATTTGTCAAGAATTGGTATGTTGATGATTCTAAATGGGCTGAACTTGATGCCAAATTGAACAAAGGTGAAGCCTGGAGAGAATTTTGGAAGGGTCCAAGAGATCGCTTATACAGAACCGGTGATTTGGGTCGTTACTTACCAGATGGTAACACTGAGTGTTGTGGTAGAGCTGATGATCAAGTCAAGATTAGAGGTTTCCGTATTGAATTGGGTGAAATTGATACGAACATTTCGCAACATCCTTTGGTTCGTGAAAACATCACGCTGGTTAGAAAAGATCAAAACAATGAACCTACTTTGATTTCATACATTGTTCCAAAGAATGACGTTCCTGATTTGGAGAATTACAAATCCTCAATTGACGAGCTGGAGAACAATGATGATAAAGTAGTTTCCGGTTTAGTTGGTTATAGATTACTGATCAAAGATATCAAAGACTTTTTAAAGAAAAGACTGGCATCTTATGCTATTCCAACAATTATTGTTCCATTCCACAAGTTACCACTGAATCCAAATGGTAAAGTTGATAAACCAAAATTGCCATTCCCAACCACAGCTCAACTAGAAGTCGTTGCCAAACATTCAAGTGTTGACCAAGATGATTCTCAATTCTCTGAATGGGAAGGTAAAGTTCGTGATTTATGGTTGGATGTCTTACCACAACGTCCATCCTCTGTTTCTCCAGAAGACTCATTCTTTGATTTAGGTGGTCATTCCATCTTGGCTACCAGAATGATTTTTGAATTGAGAAAGCAATTTGTCATTGATTTGCCATTGGGTACCATCTTCAAATTCCCAACCATTAAGGCGTTTGCCAAAGAGCTTGAACGTGTTAAATCAGGTAATGAAGTTGCCCTTGCAGGTTCTGATAACGAACCTGCTGAAGACGTCAAAGCTGAGGATTACTATAAAGATGCTCAAGAACTAACAGCTTCATCATTATTGAAATCCTATGAATCAAGATCTACCATTGTCAAATCTGAACAAATCAATGTTTTTGTCACTGGTACCACAGGTTTCCTAGGTTCATTTATCGTTGCTGATTTGTTAAACCGTGATGCCAACATCAAAGTTTATGCTCATGTCCGTGCTTCTGACAAGGCCAAAGGTTTAGAAAGATTACAAAATGCTGGTAAGGTCTATGGTAACTGGAAGGATTCATTTGCCGAAAAGATTGAAGTTGTCCTTGGTGATTTGAGCAAACCACAATTCGGTCTAGATGACGAATCTTGGGGGGTTTTAGCTGATACCATTGATGTCATTATTCACAATGGTGCCTTGGTCCATTGGGTGTATCCATATTCTAAGTTACGTGATGCGAATGTCATTGGTACCATCAATGTGTTGAACTTGGCTGGTTCTGGTAAGGCCAAACAATTTGGTTTTGTTTCATCGACATCCACTTTAGACGTTGATCATTTCGTTGAATTGTCTGACAAGTTGATCAGTGAAGGTAAAGACGGTTTACCAGAATCTGATGACTTACAAGGTTCTGCTTATGGTTTAACTGGTGGTTATGGCCAAAGTAAATGGGCCGCAGAATATATCATTAGACGTGCTGGTGAACGTGGTTTAAAAGGTGCCATTATCAGACCAGGTTATGTCACTGGTGATTCCAAGAATGGTTCGTCAAACACAGATGATTTCTTGCTACGTATGTTGAAAGGTTGTAATGAATTAGGGGTCTATCCAAACATCCACAACACTGTTAACATGGTTCCAGTTGATCACGTTGCCAGAACTGTCGTTGCTGCTTCTTTACATCCACCAAAATCTGAAGAATTGGCTGTGGTTCAAGTGACTGGTCATCCAAGGGTCACATTCACTCAATTTGTTGGTTCGCTTGTTAAATTCGGTTATGATTTGAAACTAGACGATTACGTTAACTGGAAGAAAGCATTGGAAAGATATGTAATTGAAGAAGCTAAAGATAGTGCCCTGTATCCATTGTTACATATGGTTTTGGATGACTTACCAACAAGTTCTAAAGCTCCAGAATTAGATGACACCAATGCTCGTATTTCATTACAGAAAGATACCGAATGGACCGGTGTCGATGTTTCAACTGGAAAAGGTATTGATGAAGAACAATTATCAGTTTATGTTGCCTATTTGATCAAAGTTGGCTTCTTACCAAGACCAACTGGTAAGGCAGAAATCCCTCTACCTGATGTTGAAATCTCTAAAGAACAGTTAGATTTGGTGTTTAGCGGTGTTGGTGCTCGTGGTAGTGCCAATTAGGGGCTACGAGGAGAGAAAAAATACCATGATAACATCTTGTATGATAGAATGAATATAGATTTTATATTTTAATGAGATGTTAAAAGTAGTATACACTTCCGTATTGGGAAAGACTCATAACCCCGAAAACTAATTGAATTGAAATGGTAATCAATGGTTTAAATATCTCATTGTGACATATTAAACGTATCAACAATATCAACCTACTCCATAACACTCATTAAGAGACTTTCAAGCACTCAGAAACAAAAACCAATCCAATCTCCCGTCCTTTGATTATAAACACCATAATATCCCTCTCACAAAGACATAATTAAATACCCATCACGCGAGACAAATGCCAGAAGAGGTCAGTGATAAGTTTGACAAGTTCATAGAGGACTTTGATCATACATTACAAAAGGACACATCAACTTTGAGAACGATATCAACCCCAAGTGTGAGGTGCAGTACCCCTGAGAAGTCAATGACAATGGATCATCAGCATACCAAGATGGCATCACCGATTCTAACAACGCCCACAAAGTCGTATAAGGATCCCATCCCCTTGGAGAGTCAGCCCTTGGGAGCACAGAACCTCAGCCCGCCGATCCAGACGCAGACACAGCCTCACAGACGATCCATGTCGAATAGTTCCAAGACGTCCAATGGGGAACGTCCATTGAATATCACTCCGAGACGCAATGGGACTACGACTGATTCATCCTTGAAAAGGTCGAGTACTATGGGCTCTATTCGTTCTGGTCCTAAAAAGGGTCTGAATTTAAATTTATCCATCAATAAACAAGGAGCACTGTTGACACCAAGGCTGAAGAGTCCCGAGACACTGAATAATCCTTCTAATGTCATTGATCCAATGCCCAATTTATTCGGTGGTGTTGGTGGTGCTGATAAGAATGGTGGGAATGGAAATGGGAATGGGAAATGTGCCAATAGAAGACGTACAAACTCAAGTCTGAGTACAAGGTCCAACATTACCACTGAGTTTGGGACTGAAGATTTGAATGATTCGTTACGTGCGCTGGCGTTAAAAGAGATGAAGATCATTGAGTTGAAAGACGAATTGAAGTTATTACAAGCCAGGATTGATAAAGAAGAACAAGAATTGGTACAGTTGAAGCATAAAGTTGGTGATAACTTTCGAGAGATTTCACCTTCTCATCAACATCAAAGATTTGTTAGTTCGGATTCGAATGATTATAAGTCTCCATCAAAGGAATCATCAATAACACAGAAGAAGACAAAGACAAATCGTGATAGCGTTTGGTCTAAACCTATAAGTTTCCTGAATCAATTTGACCAAATTCTACAGAATGAGATTGAGAAATTGAATAGAGAGGCATTCCCAAAAAATCATTCACAACAACCAAGTTCTAATGCCAATGGGCTTCATTCCACGTCACAAGACTCAGAAGACTCACAAGATTCACGATCGGAGAATCCTATCCCAGAAGAATCGCATCATGAGGACATGCTTAACACAATGTCTAATTCATTATGGTCCTTTGTCAATGAAATGAAGCAAGGGCTATTGGGTGAAGATGAACCTCAAGTTCAAGTCTCTGGACTTGGGAAACAGAAAATACCAGCTACAAAGAGACAATTACAACGAAAAGCTGCTGGTCAAGATTATTATGATGATGACGAAGATGACGAACAAGATGAACAAGAACAAGAAATGATCACATATAATAGGAAGAAAGATGATTAATAAACATTTTACATCAAAATTTTTAGTTTCTAATAAAGGTCGTAAATATATATATATATATATTTAATGAATGTTTAGCATGGATAAATCAGAAATTGGTATCATCATTTTTGTAATCGTCATACACGTCTTCCCAAGAATATTTATCGTCATTGATCTCTGCAACACGAGCAGCACTATTGAAAGGCGAGCTTAAATCTTGAGCAGTCAACCCTTCTAAAGGGTCGGGTAAATGACTTTTCGAATGGTTTGTATCTTGTAATTCTTCATCTTCTGGAGCACGCTGAGTATTTTCAAACACTGAAGATTCTTGTAATTTAGCCTTATGGATATCATAACCATGTTCATCAACAAGTTTTGTTTCATCCTTATTAAGTTCCACTTTACCAGATGAGACCAATTGCATTAGTTTCAAGAATTCCGAGTTGGCAAATTTAGAGTTTTTAGAAGTATTCATAACGTTAGCAATCTCTTTAGCAGCGTTTTGTAAACCTGGATCCTTTTGTTTAATAATTGGTTCTTCTTTAATCTTGATAATAGGTTCCAATTCTTTTTCAAGTTGAGCAAATTCAGTCTCTAGTTGAGAATGAATGATCTCATTTTGATGCAGTTCTCTGTGTTCAGTCAAGTGTGATGATTGTGATGATTGTTGTGTAAGAGGTTGATACGCCATGGCGTTTGTGTTATTATACAACAACTGTGGGATATGAGACATACTGGCAATACTAGCAATACTGGTGGTGGGCACCTGTGGAGCCTGGTGTTGCTGTGGGATGTGACTCATAAACTGAGCACTCCAGTCATTTTGTGGGGCTTGTTGTTGGTGGTGTTTTGGTTGATGATGGCGTTGGTTTAGTGACAGTTTGGCAAAATCATTAGCCCAGCCAGTAGATTGAGACTGGCTTTGTGGTGGTGGCTGTTGCTGGAAGGCCGGTTGTGGCTGGATATGCTGTGGGGCTTGGAAGGCATTATGGAAGATTGGGTTGAGTTGTGATTGAAAGTCTCTTTCCAAACGGTGATTCTGTTGAAGTTGTCTAAACTGTGTGGAGCTCTGTTGGCGATGCTGAAGGTCCTGATGGAGGGATCTGTCCACCTGTGCATGATTGGAGAGCTTCTGGAGAGAGTTGACGGGGCCACAGGACATTGTATTGAGTAGTTGTATTTGAATAGTTGACTATTTGTTTAAAGAAGAGAAAGAAAGAAAGAAAGAAAGAAGAGTCTCGTTACTTTCTTTAATATCCTCGACCCGGAGAGAAGAGGGACCGACCTTCCCCTTTCGGGAAATAATCGCGAGTTCTCCAGGTTTCATAAATTAACCGAGGAAGAGAAATTTTAACTGGGAAAATGGGTAAAAATGGGTAAAAGGAAGGGAAAAAAGGAAGAAAGGGAAAGAAGAACCAGATTGGTTTAGGTAGTCACTAAGTATCAATAAGTATAGAAGTAGTCCTGGTCTGATCTCATTTATTATAACAAAGTGTATGTCCACTGACAACATTAACAACTGCTTGCTCCTAACACCGAGAAGACTGTACCAAATAGAAGCAAAATAGTCATGAGACCTTTTTGCCCCATACTTTTATGACTTTTATGTCCTTAAAGACCCTAAAGACTGCATATTAATTAGTCCCCCTTGGTTTGAAGCCCTGGTTAAAAGAGTCTCCTTTTTCCACTTTCGCGGGTTTTTCGCGGGTTTCTCCGGAGCTCTTACCTAATCAGGATAATTACCTCTTTTGGCTATTTTCAATATAATATCCTTGTTCCAGTTAACAGATTTGACAGTTTGAGATATCAATGATAATGATGATATAAGTCTCTTACCAGAAACAGTAAAACAGTAAAACAACACACACAAACACTCTACAATGGGTGTATTCACAGACCACCCTCACACTGCCATCACCCAGAAGATCAACAACATTGTCGAGAACGACTTGGACCCTGATCTCGAACTTTTAGACCTCCTTGATGTTATTAAAATCCAATATTCGGGGCCTACAGAGGCTGCTAGGGCCATTAGGAAGAAATTAAAGTATGGTTCTACTTTGAAAGAACAATGCAACTCGCTGGACGTGTTGAATGCCCTGGTTCTGAATGGTGGGAAACAATTGCATGAGGTTTATAATGATAAGAAGTTATTAGAGAGATTGAAACTTAGTGCTATTGACCCCATGGTCAATATTAAATTAAGAAAGAAAATCATTGCATTAGCCGTTGCATGGAATGAACAATTTGATGGTCAAAGAGGATACGAGGGTATTTCTCATTTGAAGAATTCAATGCCATTGAAGAAATCAAAGAAGAAACCTATCAATCGTCAAAACTTTATGGATGATGAAGCTTATAACTCTGAAGATGATGAAGATAATAATAACAACTTACCATCCACTTCTACTTCACATCCAAGAGATCATCATGCCACTGACACAGAATTAAACAGAAAGTATCAAATCCCAGTGATTGACTTGAAGAAAGAAGGTCCAAGAATCAAACTTCTATTAGCTGAAGCATCATCTGCTTCCATCGACCTAACAAACGTCCTTCAACGGATCAACAGAGATAAAGGAGAGTCCCCAAGGGATAACAAAAAGGCCACTGCATTATTCGACAAGATCAGAACCATTAGAAGAAAGATCCTACGTTATTTACAACTTACAGATAGTGAAGAATATTTGGGTAGTTTGATCCATGCTAATGAACAATTAGTCGATGCATTACAGAAATACACAGACGCATCACAAGCTCATGATGTTTCTGATGAAGAAAGTGACTTAAGCGATTATAATGATTCTGAAGAATCAGACTTGCAATCAATGACTGAATCCCTTGCTAGTGATGTCTTCCCTAAAAGACCTCCTCCTTCAATCCCTCCTACAAAGAGTAACAACAGAAACAGAAATAACGGTAAAATCGTCGATGATGATCCCTTCGGGGACTCAAACCAGTTGGACGAAACCGTGGAGTGGAAATAGTGTATTATATATTTAATCCTCTGATCTAAACTAGTGTAGTATCTTTACAAATTTCAGATTTGAACAGGGGGAATAAAAATCAAAACCAAATCAAGAACCAAATATCAACTTATGTCTGAAGATCTTATTTTAACACCATCATCACACTCCCACCACACAAAATGGACGACTCCACCACCGTTACAAGCCCCAAACTTGCAGACTGGTCCCTCCTCGAGATCGAAACTTGGTTGAAAACCCTCGATTTCAACAACGATCTATTGACAAAGTTCAATGACAACAACATCACTGGAGAGATTCTACCCCATTTGAAAGATGAACACTTCCTTGAAATGGAACTATCCTTGAAGGACCGGATCAAACTAAAGATAGAGATCAATAAGCTCTTGGACGCCGAGGGGTACGTCCATCCACAAGACGTGAGACAATTGAAGGACATCTTGATCAATATCAACGATCTAATCATCACCAATGTTGAAGCCTCCACCCGATTCATCAATGACGAATTCTATAAATTGAAAGATGACCTTACTCGTTTCCAAAAACCATTGCCCACACCGGACAAGAATCCATCATCACCCTTCAACCTCTCATCACCTACAAAAACCTCCTCAAAACATACTTCATCTCATTCCAATTCTCCAAATGATCATCATCGCAAGTCCTCGGATCTCAAGTCCAGATCACAAAGAAACTCAACAATATTACCTAGCATCCAGTCCCCAACAAGTGGGTCAACTCCCGTGGTCCCTCCAGTTAAGCCCGTCTCTGAACCATTGAAACAATTACGAGCTTCAACAGATGATCCTTGTTCCAAGATCCTACAACTTGCCATGAAGAGACATAAGTTAAATGATGACTGGAGAAACTATGCCCTAGTGATATGTTATGGTGATAGAGAGCGTATCCTAGAACTGGATGAGAAACCTGTTCTGATCTTTAAAGAACTTCGGGAAAAAGGTGAACACCCTGCAATCATGTTGAGACAAAAATCAGATTATGTTGATACAAGAGGTGCCCCAGGTGGCAAGTTATAGGCTTATAGCTATTTTCAGTATAAAACTACATATATCAGTATAATTTAATACAGAAAAAAACAAATCACAGATTGTTTAAATATGTTGAAGTGAAACAAGGAGATCAAAGATAGATATCAAAAGAGGCGGCTTTTATAATTCATCATGGGAATTTTCTTCTTCATCTTCAACAACTTGTTTCTTTTCCAATTTAATATCAGCTTCCAAATCATCAGCATCGATGCCATGTGTACCCTTTTCCTTAACGAATTTAATCAAGGATTGTAAGTCTCTACCACCTTGATGAACGATTGGATTTGATTTGTCACCTGCTGGATAAAGAATCAAAGTTGGATAACCTGAGATTTCAACATCAACATCATTCAAAGTGGCATCAACATTGGCGATTCTAACTTTATCCTTAGCTTCGGAAGATGAGGCATACAAATCAGCTAGTTCTTCAAAAGTTGGGGCCAATCTCTTACAATGACCACACCATGGGGCATAGTATTTCACCAACACATCTTTAGTGTCATCATTTATGATTTCGTCATGAGTCTTACCAACAATCTTGTAAACATTGGTTTCTTGAACTTCTGGGATTTCTTCAGTCTTAACAATTGGCTCTAATTCACCCTTGTTGAATTTTTTAACAAAATTTGAAAGTTCTTTCTTAGCCAAAGCAGAATCTTGTGAAATGGCAAATTTCTTGTTAGTTTTCAAATCATGAATGACAAAAGCTGGGAAATCTTGCTTAATGTTCAAGTTTTCAGCATGACGACCGAATTTAGAGGCATCTAGACCAACAAAGTTAATGGCACCTCTGTTTTCTTTAGCGATAGCCACGACAGCTTCTTCGAAATCGGCTCTTTCATCAGGAGTGTTGTAGAATAAGTAAGCTAATGGTAAGTCTGATGTAGCGTATTTTTGATAAGTGGCACCGTCTAATTCACCAAAGTATGGAGTGGATTCGACTTTAACCCATGAAGTTAGGGCTTCTAAATCATCTTTACCAGTATAGGTAATTGGGGAGGTTTCACCTGGTAAAAAGATCAAGATTTTGTCCTTACCATATTTCTTGACCAAGTCAGAATTAGAGGTTTGAACGAAAGAAAAGTCATCTCTATTAGCTTCAGCTAATTCATGGAAGGTTTCATTGGCATCGACACCGGTTTCAACAACAACAGCAGCGTCTTGTTCCTTTAGAAAGATATCCAATTCATCAGCGGTTTCCAAGATTGAGACAGCAGGTAAGGATTTCTTAACCATGTATGAGACAATACCATCAGCGGATCTTGGACCTTCGTAATCAGATGGGTTTGTTTCTGATCCTCTGAAAACTTTTAGAGTTGGATAACCTTGGATACCTTGAGATTGACATAGTTCTTGTTCTTCAGTACAATCGATTTGGGCCAATTTGATGTTCTTTGGTTCAAGAATGTCAGCAGCCTTAGCATAGTTTGGGCCTAGGGCTTTACAGTGGCCACACCATGGAGCAAAGAACTCAGCAAGGACCAAAGGGTTCTCGTTCAAGAAGGATGAGAAGGTCTCAGAGGTTAGCTTAACAACAGCAGAGTTTGGATCAGCAATGGCTTCTTCTTGGGCAGCGTTGGTGACGGAGACGACGGCCAAAAGGGAGGCAAGGGCTTTGACGGACAAATGTTGGAAGAACTTCATGTTAAAATTGGGGCTTTTAATTGTTTCTTCTGAGTTGGGAAATATATGTTAAATATATGTTCTTGTGGCAAAAAGGCAAAAGTTGGGTTTTTTGTATTTACAAAATTAACACGTATTGGAAAAAGTGAAAAGTGAAAATTCGCGGTTTTAGCGCTGATGGATTAGTAAGAGAGCTTGTTAACACTGTTTTTAGACTGTTTTGATTTCAGTGAGAGAAAGGCGATGGGGGCAGAAGACTGGGAAGAGACTGGGAAGAGACTGAGAGTAACCCACTGGAACACTTTTAAATGCTCAAGACACGCTAACTCTTGTTTCTCATGATTTCTTATTGAATTAGATTTATAATAACGTGTCTCGATCTCTTCTGGTCGGGGCACTCCGTGAATAACTACATTGTTTAATTTCCATTGGGAGTCAAATGGTAGCAATAACATATGAATAGCATTAAAAATAGTAGCAACAGCAAATCCCACCATAAATCAGATCAACACATACTTCTCCAACAATTGTTGATTGATCCTCAAAAACTGTTCTTGTTCCTTATTCTTCTGTTCCAATAGCTTGGTATATTTGTTCTTATAGTATTCTTTTCTCTTGTAAATGTTGCCTTCTTCATCATCATCGGATTGGAGATGGTCGCCTAGGATGGATTCCACATCGTCATCATCTTTCTGCAAGTCTTTTAATTTAGAAGCAATGTCCAATTTTTCAGCTTCCAATGAACGATACTTTTCCTTTAAATTTGATAGCTCTTTATTAACCTCTTCGGCTTTCTCATGAGCTAATATTCTTTCCTTGTTCAATTTGGCAACATCACCAGCCAACTTGTTAGCATTTTGTTTGTAAACATCACGTTCTGATTTGATAGCGGCCAAGTTATATTGAGATTTATCCACTGTATCCTTCTTTTGGGACTTTGGATTCTCCACTTCAACTTCAACCTCGTTCTCACCATTCTCCATAGTAGTACTCTCGACTTTATGTGCCTCGTTGGTCAATTTCTTAATCTTGGCTTCCAACATCTTGGTCTTCTTCTCAAAAGAGGTCCTATCTCTGGTCAATGCCTCTTTGGCCTTGTTGTGTTTCTTGAACAACTCCTTGTGGTTTTCACTTAAAGTCTTGAACTTTCTCAACAAGTCATCATAAACAGGTTTGGGAGCCAAATCTGGTGGTAAGTCTGGGAAGAACTCTGGGAACTGTGTGGTTGGTCCTGATGGGTGAGCATGAGGAGCATTGACACCGTTTGGAGGGAATGTCCCTGGAGTCGGAGGTGGCGCAGGACCCTGGCCTTGATCAGTGTAGCCTGAACCTGGCGGTGGAGGTCCTCCCCATTGGTTATCAGGGGTGAAGCTCTGCTGTTGATCTGTAGGAGGGACCCCCTGCTGTTGAGGAGTGGCACTAGGCGGCAAACCAAGGTGAGCTGGGGAGTCCTGTGGAGTGAACTGAGGATTGAAGCCATTGTTAGCTGGGTCAGAACCTGGTGGTGGTAAAGCCTGTGGTAAAGCCTGTGGTGGAGCCTGTGGTGGAGCCTGTGGAGGCATCGCTCCATCAGCGCTCATTGGAGGTTGGTTAGTTGGAGGGAAATCGCCGTAGGGCTGCTGGTACTGGTTATAGCCCTCTGGTGGCGGTGGTGGTTGGTTCTGACTGTATTGGTCGACTGGCGGTGGAGGACCGTTGGCACCTTGTGAATAGTCATAGGACTGGTTAGGATCTTGGTAATAGTTCTGCTGGTCAAACTGACCATTCTGATCGTATTGAGGGTAGTAGTCCTGCTGCTGCTGGTGGTGGTGCTGCTGCTGCCGCTGTTGGTCATCGAGATGCGGGAAGCCCCCGCCAAAGCTGTCTGTGCGCTGCTGCTTGTAGCCATTGCCTCCATTGCCTCCACGGCCTCCTCTTCCGCCTCTGCCTCCTCCACGACCTCTGTTACTCCTGTTGGATTGTGTTAGTGGGAAAGACCCTGTTAATATTGGTCAATTGGCCAATTGGCCAATTGACCAATTGGAAGTGGTGTAAGAAAGATGGTACTCACCCAAAGGAGTCGCTGCCTCTGCGCTTCTGCCCGCCTCTGCCGCGGCCATTGCTGTAACTCATGATAGGTTAGAGGTTGATAATAATTTAAATCAAAAGGATGATGGATTTTCAGATCTTTTTGTTGATCCAGGAAGAAAAGCAGAATAACAGAATGATCCAATGACATCAGAATGAAATCAGCATACTAAACTAAACCAGGTCTACAGGTTCATAATATAGCACATTGTGTATTTACAGTCATTAATGAGTCTCTCTCTCTCTCTCCAACTATTCTCTCAGCTGCCAAACGTCCTCGGAGCTCCCCAGACTCTTCTTGTGTTCCAACATACTCTTGTAATACTGTTGCACCTTCACAGGGTCTTTATTGAATAGGCAGAACTTGAACTTGTCAAACTCCGTGACACAGTCGTTCAGCTGGCCGTACCGGTAGTAGTTTCTAAGCTGGCCACCAACGGAG
Source organism: Taiozyma bovis (assembly GCA_003707945.3). NCBI lineage: Eukaryota > Fungi > Ascomycota > Saccharomycetes > Phaffomycetales > Wickerhamomycetaceae > Taiozyma > Taiozyma bovis. The sequence goes on along the minus strand of PPMH03000006.1, from coordinate 187,786 downwards.
TAGCAGGCCGTCAGTTGATCAAAGGCCTCTGTACAGCTCATTGTGGTCTGTATGTGGGTGTTAGTGGCTGTTTCTGGCGTCTTTCTCTTCTTTTTTGACTTCGTCTGCCAAAACAAAACCCGTCTTTAGTGTTCCCTGGCTGCATACTCACTGGGAAGTCGTTCTGTGACATGGTATTGTGGTATTGTGGTGGTGATGGTGAATTCGATTTGTTCTTTTACAACTTTTCCTTTCTCCATATAAAAAAATATATAATCAATCTCGAAAAATAGCAAAAAATGTGTGAATCATTAAAAGCCTTCATTGCATTTCCGTTAATGGTTAGAAACCTTCCACTGCGTCGTTTGATCTCCCACAGAACATTACACCAGATGAGTTTCCCCATCCAGAAATCCGAGTCCGAGTGGCGTGCACAGCTCTCGCCTGCCCAGTTTGCCATTTTACGTCAGAAGGGAACAGAAAGACCAGGAACAGGAGAATACCTCCACTCCAATGAGCAGGGAACCTACAATTGCGCAGCTTGTGATTCGCCATTATACAAGTCCAGCACCAAGTTCGATTCCCATTGTGGCTGGCCCAGCTTCTATGAGGCCCTGCCTGGTGCTCTGAAGTACAACGTAGACACAACCCATGGCATGGAGAGAACAGAGATGGTTTGTGCTAATTGTGGTGGCCATTTGGGTCATGTCTTCAAAGGCGAGGGTTATGAAAACCCAACAGATGAGAGACATTGTGTTAATTCGATCAGTTTGAAGTTTGCAAAGGAGTGATGTTTGGTGATGTTTGGTTTTTTACATATTTTTGATTGGGATTGGTTAGTTTTATTAGTTAAGTGTTTGAGTTATATTCAGGTTAAAACGTTATATATTCAAGCTTGTACCTGTAAGTTAACAAATTAAAAAGTCAACTCCTTTGGCAAAATCTCAATGGCATAGTTATCTGGGTCTCTAAGGAAGGCAATCTCCTTCAATTTCCCAGCACCGAACTTCAAACCCCATGTCAATTCATCACCAAAGGTCTCTTCTAACGCTTTACAGAAGCCAGCTGCGTCATCTGAAGAAATACCAATATGGCCATAACCTTGAGGTTTGTCATTACCATTGTGATAAATCAAGCCTTCTTCATTCTCCGTGCCCCAGTTATGTGTCAATTCCAAAACAGATTCCAAATGTGCTTGTTCTGGCTTTGAAAGGCCATTTTCAGTAAACCCATCAGGTTGATAACCAAGAAAGTATAAGGTGAACTTGGCACCTTCATGAACACTAGTGGATAATAATTTCAAGCCTAGAACCTCTCTGTAGAACTTTAAAGATTTGACTGGATCCTTGACTCTAATCATGGTATGATTGAATTTTGAATGGTCAGAACAGGTCTTTGCCTCAACTTTACCAACACCATGCTCGATCAATTCAATCCAATAACCATCCGGATCCAATGCAAAGGCAATATCTTTCTGTCTCCCATCAGTCAATTTCTTTTGGAACTTGACACCTTTGGCTTCTAATTCCACTGAAGCCTGTTCAATGTTATCAACACTGACACAGATATGACCAAACCCACGATATGGATCAACATTACCATTGTTAATCTTGAAATCAGGGTCGCTCTCAGTACCGTAATTATGGGTCAGTTCCAAGACACCAGGTCTGTTGAAAGGTGATCCTGAAGCCTTATTATAGGACAAGAAGTACAAATCAAACTTCATGTCTGGGAAAGGTTGCTTATGGATCAACTTGAACCCAAAGTTCTGTTCGTAGAAGGGAACAGAGACCTTTGGATCCTTAATACGAAGACAAGTATGGTTGAATACTAAATTCTTGTGGAATTGAGATACAGTGGACATTGTGGATATTGTGGATATTGTACGTATACGGTTCAAACGGTTCAGTTTCAGTATATGATTAAACATTTGGGAAAAGTGGCAAAGACAAAAATGGGAAACTTTCGGGAAATTTATATATTCTATAGAAGTTTTGATATCTGATTGCTACTCCGAAAATTTGAACGCAGATCAATTCAATATCAATGTCATCATGGACATGGACATGGACAAACCAATTGACTGTAATCCTACAAAGCCATTAGCAATTGCTTCATTAAAATGATCCCATTTATATAAAAGATATCACACTCTATTATTACCCATTCAACAATCAAAACCCACTAAAAAAGACCCAAAAGACCCAAACCCACAAAACAAGTGTTTTCAATTCCCAGAAGCCAATTTAGACTTTGGACCCCAAACTTTCACCAATCCATCATCAGCACAACTCACAAACATGTTATTGATTGTTGGATGCCATGCGACACAATTGGAGTTTCTCTTATGGCCTTCAAATGCACCCAATAGGGCACCAAACTCCTTGTTCCAAACAAACACACGACCATCCTCAGACCCTGAAACAACAAGCTTCTCATTATACCCAAAGCTGGATCGTAGAATGTATTTTTCCTGTTTATGACCCATATATTTCGAAAGAAGGATCTTTCGATTCCAATCCCAAAGTTGAAGCTCGTGTGGGCTCGTATTGATTAAAATATGATTTGGATTCTCCTTTGAAACAGTGATGCTTGTGATCCGATTACCAATATTGATGGTCTTGATCTTGTTCTTGGTATGCAGGTCATACACCTCAATGGTCTTGTTATAAGTTGCAGTGATCAATTTATAATTCTGTGTGATTTTTAAATCGTTAATGATGGAACTCTCCCATCTATAAACCATATCTCCCGTGGTTGCGCTATAGATTGAGATTTCACGATCAGGGGACCCCAATATAAAGAATTCACCATCAGGGAACCAATCACCACACCAAATACGGGATTCTTCAGACATGGAAATCACATGTTCAACCTCACCAGATTCGACATCCCATACTCTAGCTTGTGACTGGACACCACATGTCAACAATTTTGAATCATCGGGGCTGAAACTTGCATACATCACTTTGTTACCATGACCCACCAACTTCTTTATCAATTTGAAATCATCATATACGTCATATATGTACAAGTTATGATCTGCAGAGGCAGTGGCCAATTTGGATCCATCGTGACTGAAAAGGACATACCAAGATTCATCTTGTTGATCTGTTAATGTCTTGATCACAGTGTCAGGGAAATTCGTTCTATCAGACTTGATGTTCTCATATAAGGAGATCTTACCATCGTTATCACCAAATTGATAAAGATTTGAAGATCGTTGGAGTTGGATTGCTTGTTGTAATAGTTTGAATAATCTATATTTTGGGATCATTTCATTAGGATTGATGAATTTGGAGATTTCATTCAATAAGAAATTTCTTGAGGCATCAACTGAGTTACTAATCCAGCCATTACTCTTCTGTAATGGTTCAGAGTCCTTGTTCATCAACAAGGAAGACAATGATCTGATGTTTTGGATCGTTGTTAATTCATTAATCTCGTTTCTTAAGATCTTTACAGCATCTTGTGTATATCCATCCAAATACAACTTCTCCAGAAACTTTTGTCGTTTGATCAAGAACCTAATCTTTTGTTTATTAACATCAGAATCAGAATCATCAATGAGTTGTAACCCATCAATTCCATCTTCTGCAGAATCAAAATCACCATTCTTGATATGTGAAATGAACTGGTTGATCACCGGTGAGTCCAGTTCTAACCCACTCTCCTGTTTCAACAGCTCAGAGGCACCATTATAACCCAAGTCGCCCAATGTTTGAATGATCAGTCTAGTGAGTTCATCCTTGTCAATCTCAGGAAACAAGGCATCGATATCAGCGTTCCGTACTGGACTCTTAACACTGCTGCTGCTGTCAATGGAAGTTGAAGTTGAATCCTTATTCAGAGAGCCTTGTGGCAAATTCTCCCTTTCCTGTGAATCAGTGGCGTTGACAAGGTCCTGAATTGGGGCCATCTTGGTTCTTTTGTGAGAAATCTCTCCCTCTATGCCTTCGCTATTGCGTTTCTTCGTCACTTTGTTAGATTGAGATTGAGATTGAGAATGTGGACAACTGGGAAAGTTCTCGTTTTCTGTTAAAACCTAAAGAATCTTTGTGATTGAGTGAAATATTTGGGGCCTCCGTAAAAGGTTTTGAGGGTGATATATATATTCACAATCAATTTCTATGTAATGACCCTATAATTAAATTCCTTGACTTCCGGATCCGGTAATTCAAAAGAAAACAAGGACTTACAATCATATAAACTAAAACATTCATTTATATAAACACAAATCATATTCGTATATCATACACTAATTCGTGGTGGAGGCACACAGTGCTGCACCAACACCAGAACCGTCCTTTGCAATCAAAATGTGCACTTTTCTCTCACCATCTGGACCAATTGGTGATAAAGCTAAGGCATGTCTCATCATGGATCTGAAACCTGGATAATACTCAACAACAGACCCATCAACACCAATCTCAACCTCCTTGTGATAACCATCTAGAGCCCTTGTTCTGGTTAGGATGGCAGCCAATGGCACTGCGGACAAGTAAGCGGATCTTCTGGAGATGGCACGGACCAATTGTTGAATAGCTTGACGTTCAACCTCTGTGGTTGGAACATGAAGTTTCAAGTTGAATGAAAGTTCAGTTTCTCTTAAATTGGAAGAGTCATCAATCTCAATATGTGACAAGTTTTCAGATTCCAAGGCAAAAGGAGTATTCAATTTGTATGGCAAATCATCCTTGGTCAAGTATTGTGTGAAAATCACACCTTTGGAATGTAAATCAACCAACACTTGTCTTAAAATCTCACCAAGGAACATCCCAGAGATTCTCTTTTCAAACATATGATAACCTGGATTGGATGAGATTTCATCAATTCTTTCATCATACACTGTATTTGGTAGATGTTTCAATTCATTATCAAATGACCCCCATTCAGTATTGATAACCATACGAGTCTTTCCTTGAGCCAACAATTCTTCACGGATTTTAGGGTCAAGTTTATGAATGTTTTCAATAGGTTCCATATAACAACCATTAGTACCTGTACCAAAGATGGCACCAATGACAGATTCACCTTGATTACCATTTGGAGAAGCACCAGTGGAATAAGCATGGGATAAGAAAGTACCAACAGTATCATTAGCCAATGCGACAACTTTGACAGGGGCCGAAATGGAATCCAGGGCCTTTTGCAAAGATGCAACGACATCTTGGCCGACAGCATCTTGGATGTTGAAACCTTTAGTCCATCTGATCAAAGTACCTTTATCCAATGCGGATTGAGCAACTGGATATGAAAAAGTGAATCCCAATTTGAAATGACCTTCAGCATCGGCAGCGTTATGATGGCTATCAACAAAGGTTTTAATCTTTTTGGCCAAATATGTGAATAATTCTTCTGAAGAGGCAGTCAATAAATCATCAGGGATTCTGGCCTTGCTTTGTTCCAATTTAAAAGTAGAATTCCCATTCAACACGACTGAGCATACTCTAAAGTTGGTACCACCCAAGTCCGCAGCCAGAAAGACACCACGTTCTCTCCCGTTAGGGATTGAGGTGACAAAGGCAGGAATCATAGGTAAACCCTTATTCTTCTCAGCAACCCTGTGATTTAATCCATCCTCCATGGACTTTAAAAAGTGCTCTGTGAGCACCTTCAATTCAGGAGCACCAATTGTGAACTCCTTGACGATCTTGTCGACTTCTTGTTGTAGTGAGGTCATTGTTCTGTTAGCTTGTTTTTGATATTTGTGGGGGAGAGCAGTTGATTGTTCTCGGGGGAAGGAAAAATGGGCATCACCTGTGTATTTATACACTTTTAAATGTTCTCCATATAAAATGAGACAATTTAACACAGCAAAACGGGAAAAAAGCGGGTGAAGAGCCTGTGAGTGGTAGAGAGTGTTAGAGAGTGACAGATAGAGAGAGTGTCCACTTCTCCTTCTCCTTCTTCTATTTATTCCACCTTCTCAGATCTACAGATTAATCCGGTAATTTTCCATTTTAGCTCTTTAACCCCTCCCCAGTAAAGAAGAAGACACCAGGAAGAGACCAACGGAGAATCAAAGAGAAAGAGAGGAATCAACAGAGAAAGAGGGACAACTACTGTATTCTTCCTAATGACACCACTTTGGCCCAAATCCATTGGTTTGCGGAAAAACCTTTACATGTTTATGCAACTGTGCATTGTCTCTTTAAGCTCGTGATGGTGTTATGGTCATTGGCTGGTAGTATAGTTATATAGTTAAGTATATTGTTGTCTGTTCCAGTAAGAATCATACAGATCATGCTCCCCAGACTTTTCAGCAGATGGATCCCCAGTAGACATGGCCTAGTTGTTGATCTACTTGTCTACTTGTCTACTTGTATTGTCTTTACTTATCCACTCTCTCTCAATAATTCGCGAAGTTGTTATTTCCTTCATCAACAAAACAAGTATTAACAAAGCACCAAAGCACCACCAAAGCACCAAATTCCACCACAATTGCATGTTCTCCTTCGCCAAAAGCCTGGTCAAGACGCTCGAGCACTCCGCGGAGTCCATCATCTCCGGTGGCCCCCATGATGAGTCCATTCTTGAGAATGATGCCTATTTCACCAACACAAGGGGAAATAAAGCTGGGTTTAGGGTCCTATCCGTCAAGCCTGATTCTCCTGCACATAACGCGGGCTTGGAATCATGGTTCGATTACATCATTGGCATCAATGGCCATGAACTACCGACAAACTATAACCAACAATATCAATTGTTCCCAAATTATGAATACTTCATTAAGGAGATTGAAAATTGTAAGAATAGATTGATAACTTTTGAAGTATGGAATGCTAAAGGTGGTGGTATCAAACTCATCGAGATTCCAATCAATGATCTATCTTTATCTTCTGCTCAAAACTTGGATGAAATCCCCCTGGAACAAACCGAGACCAAATTGGTTCAACAATCTTTTGATAAATTAGGTATTGAAATCCAATGGACCCCATTAATCACTGCTACTTATGTTTATCATGTCTTACAAATCCATCCAAACTCCCCAGCTGAAAGAGCTGGGTTGATCGAACATTCAGACTACATCATCGGTGCCCAAGATGGTTTATTAGCCACTGGTGGTGAAGACCTATTGGGTCGTTTGATCACTTCAAAGAAGGACCAATCGTTGGTGCTTTACGTTTATAATCATGACTATGACATTGTAAGACCAGTGACGATCCAACCGGTAGAGAATTGGGGTGGGAATGGTCTTCTTGGGGCCGGTGTTGGGTATGGGTTCCTTCATAGACTTCCCTCCGTGGCTCAGAATTTAGCACCAGGTTCTGTATTGTTTGATGACAAGACTAACTTGAGTCAAGAGAGTTTCCATCCTGTTAATAAAATTTTACAACAACCCCCATCAATCCCACAACCTGTCGGTTCACCAGTTCCACCATCTACTGGTCCTCCTCCTGTCCATTTTAGAAAGAAGAAATCTGCATCTGTCAAAAATGACTTGTTGGATTATTTACAACAAGAAGGAGAAAAGAGTAGAAGGTTGGATAATCAAGGTAGATCTTCTGCAGATGTCTTGGAGAATAAACTCCCACCACCTCCAAAATAAGTCAAAGTACCAAGATATATATATTATACTATGCAATTAAATCTGACTGTATGTCTCTGTGTCTATATAAATACACACCCCCATTTTAGTAAGGTCTGAATCTCTTCTTTTCCTTCAACTCTCTAATTCTCTCTTGATCATCTTTAAACTTCTTCAACAACTCATTCATCTCAATCTTCTTCTTTTCTCTAATTTGGAATCTATAGAAATCTTGTTTTTCCTTCTTTTTCATCTTTTTATCAGTCTCTTCAGTCTTATGTTTAGTCACACCATCAATCTTACCCAAGATACCTCTCTTGGTCTTTCTATTCTTACCAACAACCAAAGTGAACCCATCATCATCAACAACATCCTTCATTCCCTTCAGTTCATTCATTGCCTCTTGTTCTCTCTGTTCGAATTCTGCTAGTTCTTGGGCCACTAGCTCAGAAGTAGCTTCAATAGGCAGCACTTCATCCTTGTAAGCTTTGATGAATCTAATAGAAGCTGGTTCTTCTTCCGATGTCCATGTGAATAGTTTTTTCCCCTTTGAGTATTTCTTCAACTTGGAGAACGCCAAATTGGCAGCAGTCTTGTCAACAAACACAACAAGCCCCGTCCCATTCGGTAGTTTCAACCCTTCTTTGTTATCTCTATCATTTTCATACAGGTCAGAAGTCAATTTAGTCAAATTGATCTCATAATCCAACCCTTCATTATTTAAAAAGAAGTTCTCCACTATACTACTGGATGAAACCTCCTTGATGAAGTTTTTGATGTTAAGTAGGGAGGCATTCAAAGGTGGATTGATAAGAAATAATGATCTTTCTGCCAGTTCTTTGTCTGTGGTGGATTGATGTTTCTTAATGTACATATAATGCTTGATGTCTTTCTTTTTCAGAAACTTGTTGTGTGGCAGTTGTAAAGGGATCACTTGGAACCCTTTCACTTCTTCAACTTGAGCAGACATCGTGAGATCGTAGTCTTTTATAAAATGATTTCCCTTCTTCTTCTTTTGGAAGCTTTTTCTTTGATTTGATGCCTTTTTGATTAATTTTTTCCAAAAAAATATATGGTAGGGGCACGTCACAAATAGCTAAAACACCCAGACACCATCAATTGTTGATAAACCTTTGCTTCCTGGTACTGAAAGGCACAAGGATATTCGATCTATGTATTCTTCAAAACAAATCCATCGAGATTTCGGAACTCCCCATTCTAAAGGAGAAGAACTAGGTTTTTATTTCAATCAGTTTTTGTTTACAGAAGCATTCCAATTTCTGAATATATACAAAGCCCTTTACTCCTCATCTTCAGGCACTTCACCTTTATGGAAACGTTGTGTCTCTTTCATAAGTTCATATAGCTATATCCAACTGTTAGTATATCACATGGTTTCAGTGTGAATCACACACGCATTATTTTTTTTTGAAATACTCACTTGGTTCACTTGTTCAGGACTCATTTTGTTCAACTCATCAGAAGTCATAGAGCCCTCGGTCCATTTCCCATTGGTGATCATGCCCAAATAATCCTGCCAGCTGGTCAAAAACCCCACGATGTACAATGGATTATCGGTGCTCTTATGGGCCTTGAACTCTTCTTTGACGTACAAATCACCAAGCTCTTTTTGTGCTGGAGGAAGCATCTTATGGGCCCTCAAGATTCTTCTGTAAAGGGCTAAAGGTGGGTACAGTGGTTGGGCATCACGCACTGGACGGCGTGGTTTGGCGAAACGGACTAGTGTGGCTCTCATTGGGTGGTGGACTGGATAAATAGTTTGCCTAGCAGAGCTCTTGCTAGATGAATAAGTAAAGTACTAAGCTAAGTAACTTTTCATGTGGTTTCGGAAAATTCGCGGAGATGATATACAATGGCAGAGACTACAAATATGCCCAATATTTAAAATGCTGATGTTTCATTCATCGTCAACATGCTCAAGCTCCTGAGCCTCCCTCTGTCCTCTCTCAACATCCAATAGGGCATATACAGGGATGGCAATCACCAGGAGTAAGAGCAAGAAGTAGAAAGTATACCTAATATTGTGAGTTTTATCAGTGATCATAGCAGTCACTGTTGGCCCCAAGATGGAACTTCCCTTATCAGTCACTGAAAACAGACTGAAGAAAACGGACTCTTTGCCCTTTGGAATCAATAAACTGAACAATGATCTGCTGACCGCTGCTAGACCACCTAATGCAATACCATACCAGATGGCTAATAGATACATCTCTGCAACGTGCTTCAGTCCGATAAAACTGAAAAAGAACCCAAGGATGCCATAGAATGGGATCATTGATGCCCAAATGATGATCAGAATCAATGATGTCTTTGGTGAGACTTTGTAATGAGCTTGTAGTTGTGGAACACCGATGGATCCACCAATGGCAGAGATCACTGTAAGAATGCTGACAATGACCAACTTTGGCGTAGACATTTGTAATTCTGATCTTGCAAACAATACAGCCGCTGAGTTTATAGTGGTGATGGAATCTGAAACAATGAACCAACCGAGCAGATAGATCAGTACGTCTTTCAAAGTTGATGCGTGTTTGATGGAGATGAAGAGGGCTCTCCAGCCATGTTTAACATACTGATAGAAAACATTCTGATCATCACGAAGTTGTAACTGTGGACCCGGTCTTGATTTTAATAAAAAGATGATTGGGACTTGGAACACTAGCCACCAAACACCAACAAAGAAAATCGCAAGTTGGATTGAGTATGTAGTTGAACCTGTTTTGATCACTAGAATCATTGACAAGATCTGGACTAGCAATGCTGAAATATAACCACAAGCTGAACCCATACCACTGATCTTTGTCGTTAGATTCCCCTTGTTTATCGTTTCCGGTTGATGTTCCACCGCTTCTTCACCATCTTCAACAGTTTCTTGAACTTCATTAATGACTTTGGAATTACTAACCAACACAGGCAGAAATGAATTCCCACAGACATTGACAGCACCAAAACAGCTATTAGCAATAATGGCCAACAATGAGGCGATGTAGTATCTCTTACTAGTTATAAAGATATATGCGATTGTGGCCAGGGATCCAACCAACCCAAAGATGATCAGTAATTGCTTTCTGTAATGGCCTCTATCAGCAGCACCAGACATGGATATAACAACCAATGTTTGAATAAACACTGAGAATGAAAACGTGTATAATGCAAATGACGAAGTATCAATGTAATGACCAAGGACATAAACGACACACCTTACTGGATCACCAGTATTAGCCGAAAGTTCTCTTGGTGGTAATGAAGTTGTGTTATTTGATGGAGGTGGTAAGATTGGAGGCATGGATGGTTCCCCTGAAACGACACAGGGCAGTGAATGATTGTCTAAACGAACACCATTATCCCTAGCAAACTGTTCCAAGAGCAGTGGGACATATGTGGACACTGCACATACAATGAACGGTTCAGCAGCCCATGCATACAAACACCAGCCCATAAGTTCTTTATGTGAGGTATAATCCTTTAATGGCTCATCCTCGATGGTTTCAACGTCATTGGGGAGCAAATTCTGTCTCTGTTCATGCAGCAGGTTGTCCGGTGGGAGTTTCACTTTCCCTCTTCCTTGAAATGCTTTGAACATTGTGATTTTCCAGGGTTTCTAGGGTATTTCTTCCGGATCTATTTGAGACTTTTGTTGATGTTTCAAGTATTTCTGTATTATCTACAAAAATCCAAAAATAAAACGTTTTCGCGGAAAAGCGCGAATTTTCCCCACGATTTGAACCGAGGCACAAAAAAAAACTGTCACAATTCTTTGGGGGAAAGCTCTCTTTATATTCTTTATATTCACTTGTTCATTGATAGAGTCAAAAGCAGTCAAAAGCAGTCAAAAGCAGTCAAAAGTATCACATATATCCACAGATAATCAGGGATTATAAACTCAAAATGGGCATCGACAATTTCCTCACAGACCCAAACAACAAGGTGGCACTCCAAGTGATCAAGTCCATGCGCAATGGGCTCGTCTATGGTGGCAGACTAAGGTTTGCACACTCGTTGGTGGTGAGCTTCCTATTCAAGCGAAACGTGCCATTGTTGAAAAGACTGAGTAATGTACTAAAGTTGACAAAGGACCATGGAAAAGTCCTTGCCTGTTTTGCCCTTATTTACAAAGTGATGATCATCTCTTTGGGCGAACTGTTTGGGAAGAAACCTATCCATGAGTTCATTGCCGGTTCTGTCGGTGGGGCTCTTGTGTATGGTAACCAGACACGTCTATTCAATCACTCTATTGCACATCAGATCAGTTTATACTGTGGTGCCAGGGTCATATTGGCACTAGGAAAACTGCTAGCTTACAAGATTGCCAAAATCTCCAAAGAATCACAATTCATCACAGATAAAAAACATATCAGAAGTCATATCCAGAAGAACTCATGGACAGCGTTTGCCAGTTTCACATGGGGTCTGGTAATGTATTTACACCGTTATTACCCAACTTATCTACAACATAGTTTGGAATCCAGTATGATTTACATCTATGATGACTGGAAATGGGATGATTGGAGATCCTTCTTTGGTGTTTAATGCTTTGAGATCATTCAATTCTTTAGAGATATAGCAGACGTACTTTGTTTATTTATTCTATTTATCACAGCTGAGTTCGAAAGTGTAGCTGTTCACTAGTTAAAGACAGATTCTGATTACCACTGATCTCTCTGTAAACTACAATTGTTTCCGTTGATTGATTGAATGTCAAGAAAAAGAATAAAAACTTGAATAAATGTAAAACAAGCAAAGACTATTAACAAATACGGACTCTTCGCAATTGAAAAACTAAAGACGAAGACACGTATCAGAGTTCAGGCCCTGTGGATTAGATGTATTAACAAGGCAGAAAATTTGGAAGGATTATAATGGTTTGTACAATGGATGGTGATTTTATGTTCATGAGGTTGAACAATATAATCGATAAATGAACTTTTTTTTTCTGATTTTAAAAGGTAATAATATGACGATATGATAATGACAAGTTTTGAAGTTGGTATCATATTAGAATGATGATACCTCTTTTGTGGGAAAGGTTTTTTTTTTGGATTTTGTTTTTGTTGTTTGCATGATATGATGGCTCAAATAGTGATGAGTGGGTGAATATATTGTCTTTTTATAAAATAACAATAAAAATGAATTCATGGATCACATAATAATATGGTATGACATTAAGAATGGACTTTATGCTTTCTTTCTTTTTCTCTTATGGATAAAGAAGTAGTGTACAATTTGAAAGATATCAAAAGAATTAGTTGGCAGCTCCAGTGACTTCAGTGGCTTCAGTGGCTTCAACAGGGGCAGCATCGATGACAGTTTCTGGAGTTTCCTCTTGGACTTGCTCAACTTGAGTTTGACCTAAAGGATGTTCCTTTTCTCTCTTGATCAGCTTGACAAAATCTGATTCATCCTTTCCGGTTTCATCTCTAATCTCAACAGGAAGGATCCATTTCTCCCAACCTTCAGATAATCTAATCTTTAAGACATCGTTATTGAACTCGGCGATTTGTAGAGAACCAGCAGCGGCCAACTCATCAATAGACTTTCTGATCAAGTTATAATCACCAAAACTTAGAACATTCATTCTATGAAATGAAGCAATAATTTGCAAAGGCAACCAACCTTGAGAGTTCATTTGCTTTCTCAAAAAGACATCCTTCACCAGGTTTTCAACAGAAAAGTAATACTCAACTTGTTTTATCAATGATTGGAGGGTGTCTTGTGCGTTCTTATTGAATTGTGGGTTGTAATTGAATGGGCGGTTGAAATTGTTATGATGACGAGGGAATGGACTGAATGGAGAATTTGGATGTTGATTACGGTTGAAGCCGTTGTTGTGGTGGTATTTGGCATTGTTATAACGTCTAGTGTTGTTATATGGACGTGGTGGGCGTTGTTGATGGCCGTTGAGTTGTTGTGGTTGGAAATGTTGATTTTGTTGATGAGGATGGAAGTTGTTGTTGTTGTTGTTGTGATGTTGTTTTGGATGTTGTTTGTATTGGTGTGGGGCATGCTGTTGTTGGTTCTGTTGACCTTGTTGGCTCTGTTGTGAATGTTGTTGTGAATGTTGTGGTTGAGATTCATGTTCAGTTGATTTAGATTCGGTTGAAACAAGATCTGATGATTCGGAAGTCTCTTGTGATTGTTCATCTTCTTTTTTCAAATCAATAGCATCTTTTGGTTTCTTTTCAGCTTTGTTCTTCTTTTTCTTAGAGTCCTTGTTGTTATGTGGGGCAACCTGCTGTTGGTTTGGAGAAGCAGCTTTATTAGCATTTCTCTTTTGGTTCTTGTTTGGCTTGTTGGTGTTTGGAGAAGCCAACACGACAGAGGCCTTAAATGGGACCCATTTCTCCTTGGATGTCTTGACCATGTTCAATTTTGATTTATTTATCTGGGTGTTGACAATGTTGGTGGTACCTTCTGGTAATTCATTTGGTGAAGGCCAAAACTTCAAATCGGCATTACTCAGGTTGGAATTTGATCTTGATGAGACAGCAGAGCCCCAAGCATTGACTTCTGGGACCGGAGCAGGGGCCAGGTTCACTTGTTTCTTGGCTTCTGGTTTTGGAGAGGCCTTTGGTGAAGGCAATTGGTCTTGCGACTTTGAATCATTCAGATCAAGGGCTTCTGGGTTGGTGGAACCGGTAGCTGTTTCTTCAACCTTAACATTCGGAGATGGGGTTTGTTCCGGAGTGGCTGGGGATGTGGACCCAGTGGCAACGTTTGCGTAGGAGACGGCAGACATTGTGTTTTATGGAGATTTTGGTCAAGTAGAAAATGATCTTCTATTAGACAGAATGTGTGAACTGATCTGGAAGGAAGAAAAAACCAATGGATTAGAAGGACCTTCTTGATACTACTCGAGGAATAAGTTCAAAGAAGACGGGTGGTGGTTCAAAAAGGAGATTGAATGAGCACAATGAGCTATCCAGTAGAAATGTCTTCTTAGCAGTTTTAGAAAAAGTTTTCGAACTCGACTTTTTTTTTTTTTTCATGAAATCAAACAAATTTTGAGTGGTGTGGCCTCTACCAGATATGTTTAACTATGGACGGAGCCTGTTTTTGCTGTAAAGAGGCGTCGAATTCGATTCCAATCAGATCCGAAAGCTTTACAAATGTGCTTCAGTATTCATTAGCCACTCTCCCGACACTTTTAAGACGACCCGGGGCCCTCCAGTTGAAGTTTCTGGGAGACTTTGTACCGTTCCCTTCATTTGGTGTCCGGATGTTTCTGCTCTTTTCACTTCCTTTCCTAATAGGGAAGCTTCCTGATTAGGAAATATCTTGACCAGCTCATCATGAAGAATTATCCTCAATTATCTCGAAAGCCCGTTCAATTTTAAAGCTAAGTGCGTGTGTCCAGAACCGTGATTTGTGTTCCACTGCTGTATAAAAGAGCTATTTCCTGCCACTCTTTTATTCCATACAGCTACTTACTCGTTCAAACTTGCTGCTCCTACGCCCCCCGTCGCTGAAACAGCCTCTGATCTTCATCAGATTACTGTCATCCACTCCCAATATGACCACCCGTGAGGCAACTGCAGAGGCTTTATCTCCCACAATGCTCCCATCCGACGAGATCTTCGACTATTCCCTTCTCAGAAGGCTCATTCTCCAACAGAAGAAGCAGATAGTGAAAAGACTCAGACAGAACCGCTCCATCGAGGGCCCAGGCACCTCTCACTTCCAAATGTACTGGCTGGACATACTACACAACCACGATCACGCACTGTTGGTCAACCAGTTCGAGGCCATATCCAACTCACACATGCTCTCTACCGTTGATGCCACCAAACGCAAGGCACTTCTTGATTTCCTTGAGGGCTACTATAACACTGTCAATATCGAAGAGAAGCTCAAAGAGAGACAACCTTTAATCCCTAAGAATGAGCAGAAGGGGAAAATCTGGGAGATCTTCAACAACACTTCCAAAGTAGTCCACTACGATACGGGGGATACCCTTGACCTTGACCTGGCCATATGTGCTCCTGAAGCAGATTTCTCCACAGTTACTGTGGAACAACTCCTGGGTCTGTCTGAGCTGAAGATGGCTGTATTACAGGATTATTTTAACAACTTGGTCTCTGCACCAAAGAGACATCCTATGTTGCAAGATCCCAACAGACTGAGCCAATTCCAAGAGATGCTGGTTAGAGTCAACTCTCAATTGAATACATTAGTCTGCATTGACGTCGAGGCCTTTGAAAGAAACAACAACATTGTCACGGAAGTTGGTATCTCCATCTTTGACCCACTGAAGAATGGTCTTTCCCAAAGTGGTAACTTCCACAAGATCCACATTTTGATCAAAGAAGCACTAAAGTTGAGAAACGGCACCTTTGTGCCAGATAACAAAGACAAGTTCCTTGGAGGGTCCTCGCTGATCTTAACCCGTGAACAAACCCGGAAGTTTATCCAGTCCGTCATTTCACACTATTTCATCGAGCGTAAGCAGTTGGGAATGCAAGGTGTCCTTGTAGGTCATAACATTGGTGCTGATATCAAATGGTTTAAAAGTCTAGGAATCAAATTCCCTGAAAACATGGCCATAGTGGACTCCCAGAATTTGTTCCAACTAGTCAACGGCCAGGCCAACTCATCTGTAGGTGCCATCTTGAGAAGACTGGACATCCCGCATGCCTACTTGCACAATGCTGGTAATGACGCATATTTTACACTGTTGATGCTGATGAAACTCTGTGATCCACAAATCAGAAACGACTATGGCCTAGATGACATTGACCAAGAGGAAAAATACGCACATGTACTGAAATCCAGAAAGAAAAATGCAGTGCTACCAAGAACCCCAAAGAAGTTGAGAAAAAATGTGAAAGTGACTGAGTTTGTACCTCCTACGCTTTATAACGATGCTAAACAGGCTCTATCTTCCGTTTTTGGGGGTAAATAGTGCCAATAAAGAATAGAGAAATACCTGATCTGACCTAAAGGCTGTGCCTGAATCCACTGCCACTATGTAATCATTCCTCTTTTTTGGCTATAGACGTTATTATGGTTTCGTGCTCCCACCCGATCGAGCGATCAAGGATAAGTGGCCAATCTCTGCTCCCAAACCGTGGAATCGGTCATAGTAGAGGGTAACTCTTGCTTGTCTTCCACTGCCTCCTGCCAATTCTCCATCAATGGGGCCCATCAACACTGATTTGCATAGCTGTGCTTCATGCTACACGATTTCCTGAAGTAAAATTTCTTTATATTATTATCATCATTTCAACTAATTGGATCTTTATCCATAATTCTTGGAATTAAAGAAGCAGCTTCACATAATTAGTAATTCTTGAAGGTGAGATGTAACTTCCCAGTTCGCTATCATATAGATTCACCAGTGTACTAATCCCAATCCCACCAAGCAATGGATCAATGTATTTCAAACCATATTTCTGTTGTAATCTTCTCTTTGTGGCTAGTAGTGTAATTCTGGCAAGGAAACTGGTCAATGGTTTGGCAGCGGTTTCATGGTACAAAAGGGCCCATAGACCAGCTAGGAAGCCAATTATCCTGAAATTCTTGACAGGTGCACGCATGTTGTTGTTCTTGATTGTTAGGACAAAGGCCGTGATTGTGGTTAAAATAACGGTTGATGATAGTTTTAAAGTTGATTTCAATGGTGATAGAAGTTTGTTCAAGATTTCCCTGGCAGTTAGGTCGTAGAATTCACCTTGGAAGTAACTTCTTAAAGCAAACAGTGGGAAAAGAGCCAGTGTGATAACGATAAACTTCTTTGGTATATACCTAGCCAAGATCTTCAATAAGCTAGGTTCTGATGGATTGGTGATTGATAACAACTTATTGGTATGTAATGGGTGTGGTTGAACCCTTTTGATCTCTTTGATTTCGGTGTGTAATAACACAGTCTTGACTTTTCTTTTCTTCTCAACCGAGGCTTCTCTGATCCTGATTATTGTCTCTTCCACTGTTGGCCACTTACCATTAGTGACCCATTCTGGCTTATTTTCAATCAGACCTCCTAACAAGGAGTCAAATAGCTTCTTGATAAGCTTTGGAGAGTGTTCAGGGTGAACAATATAGTTATTGTACAGTTCACTCAATGAAAATGGAACCAAGAACCAAGAGCTTCTGATGCCTAATTTGTACTTATCATTCAAGTAATTCAAAATACTCTCAATACCATAAAAGAATGAATAGACTGACAAATAGTCCTTTGAGAAGCCATCTGGGAATAAAGTCAATGATCCATATGTGGTTAGGAAGGAGGCCAAGGACAAGGAGATTTGTTGTTCCTTAGGGACAAGTTTGGATATTCCATGCTTCACGAGTGGTGTTAGAGATGCCAATGACGAGATTGATAGGGCAATCGTGTTTAGTTCGCCCACTTGTAATGGTAGTTCCCATAAAGCGGATAGATTGCGGGTTTTCAAACTGATGATGATATTCTTCCAGGAATTTAAGTTGATCAACAGGCCAAACAGTAATACGTAGACTTTGATGAACTTTTTGGTGGTTCTGGCAAGGACCTTCTCGGTCTTTGTCTTCAACTCAGCGTTTTTAAGGTCCACAAGGAACAAATTGAGGTGGTCAATCAAATTGACTCTAACATCATCGTTTCTAACACGAATTTGATTCAGAAACTTTGGCAATCTGCTCACCAACAGCTCTATAGAAGAGTCATCAACCGCAAACTGTGTGATATACAGTAACTTCTCGTACAGCCGGATCTTTTTGGTGCTCATGTTCTTCTCTTCTCCACACACTGTGACCCTTAACTTCACCTTTGGAGTGCTCTAATTTGCTCAAAAATGGTGATTTCCAGTTGGTTGAAAAGCCAAATATAGTAATAATATAGCTTATAACTGCTCTAAATCCAAATCAAACACCAGTTATGAATGCTTCAACGCTTTCTGTTCAACAAATGTGGCAAATCGTAAATCGCTTATTGGTGCCATTTTTACTCCACACAAAGAAAAATTCGCGAAATATTTTTCCCATCAAAAAAATCAAATTTTGGGTGATGGCGATGTTATCAAAACCATCAAAACCATCCATCACCGCTTATACCGCACGATCCACGTCCCTTTTGACCTTAATACTTTGATTCCACAGTATAGCCACCCCCACCTCACCTAGATACCGGTTTTTCCCCTTTTCAGCTGCCCAAAAATGGCCATGATAGCAAAGACAGGTCTCCAACAGAGCTCCAACACTGTTCAGACAAATATACCCACCAGAGACATCACGCTAACAGAGAGGATGATCTCGGCGTGCTCCGGGTCCGTGCTGACCTCACTGATAGTGACCCCGCTGGATGTGGTGCGTGTGAGGCTCCAGCAGCAGGAGATCTTACTGCCCTCGTCCAACTGTTGCAAGAGACAGGTGTTTTGGTCTGAGGCCGGTTGCTCGACACAGGCCGACAGCGTATGCATCACGGAGAAGAAGATGCACGGGACGGTCAGATCCATGCTCCAGATCGCCCAGAAGGAAGGACTGTTGACCCTGTGGAGGGGCCTCAGCCTGACATTACTGATGGCTGCACCTTCCAACATTGTCTACTTCACCGGGTATGAGTTCCTTCGTGACAACTCGCCCTTGAAGAGCTATGGGGCCATCAGCCCTCTTGTCTGTGGCTCTGCTGCCAGAATCCTCGCTGCCACTGCGGTCTCGCCCATTGAACTACTGAGAACTAGGCTCCAGGCTATGCCTAAACAAGAAAACGTCATGAAAAACCTGTTGAACAACCTATCCACCGAGTTCAGATCAAAGGGCCCTGGGATCTTATTCAAGGGGCTAACATTGACACTATGGCGTGATGTACCCTTTAGTGGTGTTTACTGGGCCAGTTATGAGCACATTAAGGCCCTTCTTCAGAACCATTGCACTTTTAACTTGACCCATGGGCCTCAGAATGAGGAATACAACTTATTCCTTCACTCATTTGTTAGTGGTTCACTATCAGGCTCTATCGCTGCTCTATTCACAAATCCATTCGATGTAGGTAAGACGAGACTACAGATCAGCAGTGAGAGTGATAGCACACTAACCAAGAAACACAAGTCCATGGCATCATTCATGAAAGATATCATCAAATATGAAGGTTTTGGTGCACTTTACGTTGGACTGTTTCCGAGACTATTAAAGATTGCTCCATCATGTGCCATTATGATCTCTAGTTATGAAATTGGTAAAAGATTCTTTGCTACTACAATCATAGACGAGTTTGAAGAGGAACCCAAATTAGCATAGCTTGTATATATAGTCGTTCTCACACACTGTTCCAAAAGAAATATGCATATAGAGATCGTTAGTGTTCTGAGGCAACTCCCTAGCATTTTATTGTTATAATTACAAAAGTCAGCATTAATATTTGATATTTATCAGTAGGGACGTCTGTTAGCTGATCTCTATTCATGAATTCCATTCGTGTTGATTTCCAAGTTGAGTACTTGGCCTGATTGCTAAAGAACCAGGTGTATTGTAAGAATTGATGATGAAGTTGGTCTCGTCGTCTCTGGATGGTTGTGAAGTTTGCTCATGGAAGCGGTTTGAGTTTGTTGTTGGAGGTGGATGACTCTGCTTGCCTGATTGGAAACTCGAAGTAATATCTTGATCTGACATCAGTAGCGTCGTGGGGTTAGGGTTGGACTGGTGAGTTTTGTCTTTGAGATTATTCACTTCTGGGCCTATACTCTTTGAAGTTGGAGCTTGTTGTTCTTGTGGTTGATTATCATAGCTGTTATCCAAGTACTTGCCAATTTGGTTTGGTGATAACGGCACATACTTCCCATTGCTGAAACTTGCTAGCCTTGAGTTATCTGGTGTCATTGTACTAGCTGTTGATGGTGGGACAGCTGTCATCGGAGATTGATTCAACTTGTTTCTCAGTATCAATCGTTGTAAGTTTGATCCTTGATTGAGTTTGGTTGATGAGAAGTAATAGTTCTCTAAGAAGTATTCAGAATTCTCTTTAAACCTAGCACTGGTATCTTGCAAGACCAAAACATAATCCACAATGGAGTTCTTCAAACCGTTGTTTATACTTCTAATGAATTGATCTTCGACTATTTCAACTGAGCACTCCAACTCTTCCAAATTCTCCTTTGTCAAGGTAGTAATTGGACTATCACCAACCTTGTTCTCATGATCTCTGAGCTTTATCAACATCTTGTTTCTCTTCAACTTCAAATCATTCGTTCTCTTCTCTCTTTTATCAACATTTGACAACTGGACGTTGATTTGTTCCTTCTTCTTAACAAACTGCTCACTTGAATGTAATTCAGTTTCTAAAACCTTGATGAAGTGATACAATAACTTCTTACAGTCATCATTAGGTAGTATGTTGCTCCAGGAACTGATGTCCTTGATCAAGTTCTGTTTCTGCTTCATCATCTTCTTCTCACTCTTGATCAACCTATTGACTCTTTGTGATAACGACAACGAAGTAGCTTGCGAATTGGAGCTGAACTTATCTAAGAATGAAGTTATAGGGACATAGCTTGAAGAAGCAACACCTGATGGGGGCATCATCTCATACCTGGAGGTTGTTCTTGAGCTGGGCCTTGTGACTAGACCATCTAATGGGGAACCATCGTTGTTATCCAAGTCATTGAGATCACCTGAAGACGAAGGAACTGAACTGTTTACCTCAAATTCAGAATTTGCACCTCTTGTGGAAATCCCACTTGGGTTGTATACTTGGCTCCTATTCATTAGTGTTAGTTGAAATGCGCCAATTCACCAATTCACCGAGATCAGAGCAACTCACGAATTCATAACAGGTTTCAGAGCTTTCGAATTAGCAGCACCTCAACAGCTTGTATGTATATTGACCACAAAACTGTGATTTTTCATCGATGAACAGATCTCTGAATGTTTTGTTCTCATCTTTGTGGCTAATTCTATTCCACAACAAACCACAAACCATGATTACCACAAAAAAAACCCAACACCGGGCCTACCAAAAGTGAAGGCCTAACCTAACCGACTACACCAACAACAGCTGAATATCAAAACATTGTGTATATACTATTCTAAAAAATCATCATATATCTCCTATTTCTTAGTAACTTCATCATTGATCTTCAAACCTGTAAATCTCTTGAAGGCATTAAGGGCCTTGTTGTTCCAAGATTCAACGGCTTGAGAAGCTTCCTGGCTCTTCGCTTCAGTCTTTTCAATCAAATGGCCCACATCTTTAACTAGACTGTCTTGTTTGTCAGCGACTAATGGAGCAACATTGTGTTCAATCTTATGTAGGAAGTCAGTAGTGTTTTCAAAAGTTTTTGGTAAGGTGAAGTTGAAAGCCACGAGACCAAAGACGACAGGAGTGACACCTTTTAAGAATAGGTTCGAACGTCTGGTTAGGATGGTACCGGATAGACCAGCAACTAGGATGTATAAACTGGCTGGTAATAAGTCTTCTGGTCTGTAGTGTAAGTTGGAGATGGTTTCGAAGAAGTGGTGTTCTTTGGCATGAAATTTGGTCGTTAGAGAATCAACAGTGTCTTCAGTGGTGTTGATCCACTTGTTGACAGTGCCCCTTGCGGCGGACAATTGTGATTGGATGATGTCTGGTGATCTAACGGAGGAACCGTTTATTAGTTTGTTTGGACCCAAGGCTTCGATTTCAGCATCGGTGGCTGCAATAACGGTACCTGGAATTGGCGTGATGTCTTCTTCATCTTCATAGAAGGAACGTTTCTGTATAATGGTTAGTAACCTGGGTTATTGTGGAATGCGAAGTGAGAAGGTGAAGAAAGTACGTACTGTTTCATTCATTAACGGAGCCTTTTGAGAGATATAAAGGGCTGATGAGAACAATGGGACACCGATCTGTACAATGTTAGTTAAAAGAACTGATTACCTTTGCAATCCAATCTAATTGCTTCACATACACGTATTATACTGTTGAACACCATCTTGAGACTCTCAAAACTCCACAAATTCAAACACTTTTATAACTTTTTGGTCTTAAACTTTTTGATTTTCATTCGACAAAAAAACAATCCGCGAAAACGTTTGATACGTTTTTTACATTTTGACTGGAGAACTGTAAAAACTGCCCCAAAAAGCGAAATTCTCATTCTTTTTGTCATCAAAACATTAAAAATTCGATAACAAAATGCAAATTTTGCTCTTATTTGCCACCCTTTTCATCGTTTTTAGACTCGTCCAGGCATATACCGCAAAACCAAAGATGGCCAGACAAGAGATCGTCAAGAGAGTCCAACAACTGATCAAGGACAATGCCATTTTTGTCGCTTCAAAGTCCTATTGTCCATATTGTCAATCAGCTAAAGGAACTCTATCAAGCTTGGGTGTCAAACCATTTGTGTTAGAATTGAACCAGATCGAAGATGGCTCTGATATCCAAGAAGCCTTAAGAGAGCTAACTGGTCAAAGCACTGTTCCAAATATCTTCATTGATGGTGAACACATTGGTGGTAACTCAGACTTACAAGCTCTAAACAGCACTGGTAAATTAGAAAAATTGCTAAAGCTATAACTGTTAATTCTACATTGATGCCTCACTTTTCAAATATATAATTCAGATCTATAAAACAAATCGTAAGCTCAGACAAAGTCCTTGTCCAAGTAACCAAGTTTCTCCATTCTAATCTTGACAGCGTTTCTGTGTGCATCTAGACCTTCAACTTTAGCAATAGACATCACAGCGTGTCCAATGTTCTTCAAGCCTTCTGGGGTAACATCTTGTGAAGTCAAGAACTTTTGGAAAGTGGCAGTGTTGACACCACTGTACATTCTAGCATAACCGTACGTTGGTAAGGTGTGGTTAGTGCCCGAAGAGTAATCACCACAACTTTCTGGAGAGTAGGCACCAACAAAGACGGAACCAGCGTGGTCAACAAGTTTGACAAAGCTTGGAGCATCTTCGATCTGTAAAATCAAGTGTTCTGGAGCATACTGGTTGGATAAGTCAAAGGCTTCTTCATAAGTCTGAACCAAGATAGTAGTGGAATGGGCGATACACTTTCTAACAATGTCAACTCTAGGCAATTTCAACGCTTGTTCATGAATAGAATCTTCAATGGCCTTCAATTCCTTCTCGGACAAGTCAACACCTAATAAGATAACTTGTGAATCGACACCATGTTCAGCTTGTGATAATAAATCAGAGGCAACGAAATCTGGATCGGCCTTACCGTCAGCAATGACTAACACTTCTGAAGGACCAGCTGGCATATCAATTGAACATAGAGCAGTAGTATCGTTCTGGATGTGCATCTTGGCTGCAGTGACGAACTGGTTACCTGGACCCAAGATCTTGTCAACCTTAGGAACGGATTCTGTACCATAAGCCATAGCAGCAACAGCTTGAGCACCACCAGCAAGAACAATTTGGGAGGCCCCAACTTTGTGAGCAACATACACAACTTCTGGGGATAATGAACCGTCCTTTCTTGGAGGAGAAGCTAAGACAATGTTCTTGCAACCGGCAACTTGGGCTGGGACACCTAACATGATAGCAGTTGAAGGCAAGACTGCAGTACCACCAGGGACGTATAGACCAACGGAATCAATTGGTCTAGCAAATCTTGAGCAGATAACACCAGGTTTTGTTTCCACTTTTAGAGTGTCAATTTGTAATTGAGCTTTGTGGAATTTGTAAACGTTATCGATGGATAAATCAATGGCATCCTTCAATTCTTGAGAAATATTGAATAGAGATGGATCGAATGGAGCTTTCAAAACTGGTGAATCTAATTTAACACCATCGAATTTGTTGGTTAGTTCAATCAAGGCTTCATCGCCTCTAGTACGAACAGCATCAATGATTGGGTTGACTAACTTCATGATATCAGCAGTCTTTTGGACAGGTCTATCTAGAGCAGCAGCGATTTCTTCCTTGGAGGCAGAAATGGAATCAATGACAGCCATTTCAATTCTAGAATTTGGATCCACAGGTTCCTCTTTCTTTGGAGCTGGATCTGGAGCTTGAGTTGGAGTTGGTTTTGATTTTTCTTCCTTCTTAATAAATTTTGATTTAGCATCACCTTTTCTTCTGGTAATCTTCAAGCCTTTCAAGTCCAAGTTTCTTTCAATTTGTTCCAGACTGACACCATTTTTAACACATCTGGTTAAAGCAAAGTAGAATAGATCAGCAGCTTCCCAAGCGATCTCGTCTTTGGTCTTCGCTTCGGCCAATTCTTCAGCTTCTTCCTTGATCTTAGCAACTAACAAATCTTCATCGGTGAATAATCTCTTGGTGTATGAACCTTCTGGAGCATTAGCCAATCTGTCTTGTAGAGTCTTTTCTAGTCGAGTTAGACCATCAATATTACCAAAACAAGAATCTTGTTCCAGGTGACAGAAACCAACACCGGATTGCTTAACAACAAATTTCAAACAGTCACTGTCACAATCCTTGTCAAGCTTCAATAGTTCTTGGGTAGCACCAGAAGTAGCACCTTTGTACCATAGACCGTGGCGTCTCGACTGGTAGACACCAGATTTGGTTCTGATGGCTTCACTGATGGACTCCTTAGATGAGTACACCAAGCCTAAAGAGTGGTTGTAGATATCACTCACAAGGGTAGCATACAAACCATCTGGTCTATCAGTGACCAGCGAGCTGATGAACAAGTCAGTAATAGACACTTTTTCAGGTTCAGATTTCTTATCAATGGTCAAATCTTTGGCATCGATTACTGGGATCAAAGTTGATGCAACTAAGGAGTTGATGGTGACATGAGACGATTCGTCGATGGAGACGTAGATGTTCTTGGCGCCGTTGTTTGAGGCAGCTTTCAAGTCCCCTAGTGGTTCAGAAGATGGTAAGACAAAGGAGACCACGTCGGTGTATTTAGCGATATCTGAAGTAGTGTTCAATTTCAATGCGATTCTTGAATTTGGGATACCGGAGTCGATGTATTCTTGATATGATTGTTCAGCGATGAAGATTCTCTTGACACCATTGTTCAATAGATCAATGATCTTAGAAACGTCAACATTTGATTTAAAATCTACGTTGATTTCTGAGTTCTGGAGTAGGTCTGAGTTGGACTTCAAGTATTCGATTTCAGACTCGTCCTTTAAATTCAGTAAAGCAGCACCAGTGATGGAGAGTTTGGATAGTTCCTCGTAAGTGGAAGCCGTAATAAAGGAAGGCAACACTGGGAAGGGCATTCTTGGTGGTCTTTTTTCCGCTGCTTGGTGAAGGTTTTCTGAGATGTGTCTAGTGTGTCTTTACGATATCAATGTTTTTTTTCAAAAGTTTTGACTCATCGGGAAAAGCTCCTTCCACCCAGAAAGGATGGTGAACAAGCTGAAAATCGTCAGACTACTTCTCTGCTAAATGAAGTATCGTAATCGATTCAAAAGTAACTACTATTAGAAAAGATCATTCTCATATGGGCAGTCAATGCTATCATGGCCATCCTGTTCGCATAAACCACACCAAAGTGCACGGCCATTAGAAGGGTCCTTCTTCTCTGGTATGTAGACCTGAAGATTACCATCAATAACTTGTGACACCACTGGAGGTCTGTTCAAAGATAGGCTGTTCATCGAAGACCTGGTATTCAAAGTGGATGCTCTACTTCGGTTAACTGTATGGTTATTGTCCAAATCATCAACTCTGATGGTCTTTGGAGTTGAAACCACTGAAGTAGACGACTCGCCGAGAGCTCTCAGCTTTGCTTTCAGTTCATGAATCTCTCTATCCTTTGACTTATTCTCCACTCTTCTCAGCTCATCGATCAATTCGAGTTCTGATCGGACCTCTTGCAACTCAGCAACAGTGGGTCTAGAGTCAAGATCTTGCTTCAACAGGGAGATCTGGTTATTCAGTTCCAAGTTTGTAGCGGAGGTTGTGAGGTGTTTGACTTTCGTCAGCTCTTTCTTTAACTTAGAAATTTCTGTTTGGGTATCCTCAGATTTTAATTGTAAAATTTCCTCTTTCAACAGTTCAATCTCCAGCTCTTTCTCTTCTAACACTTCTTTGTTAATTGACTTATCGATAGCTTCTGACTTTTCACAATTTGCCTGTTTTTCATCTTCAAGTTCTTCTTTGATTTTCTCTTTGTCTTGTTTCAATTCCTCAAGTTTCTGTTTGAACTCTTCAAACTCAACTTCTTGAGCACTCAGCTTTCCCAAAAGTTCTTGTTTCTCTTTATTAGCATCATCTAGTTTTTCTCTGAACTTATTCATAATGGAGAGTTCACCTTTCAATGAGCTGACTTCTTCTCTTAGCGACTTAACTTCGTTGTGTTTCTCTTCTAACTGTTCAGCTAACTTGCTAGCTTCACTGAGGTCAGTCCTGGTGGAGCGAGCTTCTAAAGCATGAAGTTGTTTGTTCAATGATTCAATCTCAAATTCTTTTCCTTGCAATGATTCTTTCAATTTAGCAGCTTCTTCTATGTCAATGTCTAACTGTTTTCCTTCATTGGCAGTAATTTGAGTCTTTAGATCTTCAATAAACTTCTCTTTTGCCTCAAGTTTAAACTCCAGTTCTATCACTTTGTCGTTTTCGAGCATACTTTGTTTCAAGTTGTCTATCAGTTTCTGCTTCTTTTCCAAAGTTGATTCAAGTTCTTTTAGCTTGTCGTTGGTCTTTTGAGAGTTTGTCAGTTTCTCTTGAAGTCGTTCGTGAGAGGTTCTTAGCTCCCTGATTTGTGATTCATATTCATTCATCTTGGCTTTTCTCTCCGTAAAACCTTCCAGTTCCTCAGTCATAGACCCAATAACTTCTTTGGATGAACCGTTGTTTATATTCTCGGTAAATCTGGATATCTCTTCTCTAAGTTGTGTGATCTCCTTTTCTTTATCCTCAACCAACCTCTTGTATTCTTCAACTCTATTTTTTTGTTTTCGTAACTCATCACTCTCAGAAATATGTTCTTCTTTCAATGCCAGACTGTTCTTGTTCAATTCGGTAATTCTCTCCTCTTTGTTCTTCAGCTCTTCTTTCAATTGCTCAATGGCCTTGCTTTGAGTTGAGTTTGTCAGTTTCAAGTTGTTAATCTCGGTTTGGACGGATGAAAAGTCTGTAGATGAGCCCAATGAGTTATTTTGCTTATCATATAGATCTTGAATATCTCTATACTTCTCTTTCAGATCTTCAATGGTATCTTGCTTCTGGGTAAGTTCCTCTTGTAACTTTCTCAATTCACCAATGTACAATTGTTCATTTTCGTTGACCTGGGTTTCAACTTGATCAATGACCTCTAATAGCTCCTTTCTTTGTTCTTCATAGATCTTTCTCTGATTGAGTAGTTTATCTTCGGTTGATCTGGCATGTTCTTTGGCCTTTTCTAAGTCCGTGCAGTTCTCTTCGTATTCCTTCTGTAGCTTTAGTAACAGACCTTCATTCTCATTAACGGTGGCTTTCAAGTCAAGGATCTGCCTCCTTAGAACGTCGCATTCCTTGGCAAGAGCGTCTCTTTCGCTTTCAACCACGGCTTTAGCGGAAGCCAATCGTTGCAGTTCTTTTTCTGTTGGTGAAGAATTTGTGCTTTCAGAGGATAAGGAAACAACAGAGGGAGGAGTTGAACTATGATAACGGTTCACTGTTGGCCTTGGCCTTCTCGCTGTACTCAGTGCAGGAGATAGCGATGATTCAAGCTTATCCGAATAGTTCTGCTTCGGAGTCTGATTGGCCTTGAAAGCTGGAGAATTGATAATGGACATGCGTTTCTGACAGGAAGACTCGACATTTTCAAGAGAGGCCACCAACTTGTCATAGGCCATGAATAATCCAGAGCCAGGCTTGGTCGTTTTGAAGTACCGAACACCATTGACAGCACCACTATTCTTCCCCAGCGATGCGCTTTCCCCTAGCAGCTCCATCCCAGCGAAAGTACCCTTCTTGCCTTCCACATTCCCGACATAACGAAGCACGGCTCTCCCTGTGCTTGGGATCGTGAAGATGGAGCCAATGGTCAGCTGGTCAGCACTCACAGCAGTATTTTTGCTGAAGGGAGTAGGCGTGTTTGGAATCTCAGAATAGCGGCGCATTCTCGAGGTTCATGCGTTCAAACGAGCTCACTATGACGTCCTGTGTCTTGGAGATGATATCAAATGCTGTTTCACTGTTGTAGCGGTTTCTGTTTTAAGCTGCGGATAGCTCAAGCTTTACACAATGTCCAGAGAGAGTTCTCTGAGGAATTATAGCCTTCAAATCGGGGAATTTTGGAGATTGAAGCTCTTTCTATCCAAAACTGCTGTCCTTTTTTTGTAAACAAACAAATAAAGATCTGAAAGATGCCTAAAAGCGGCTATATGCGATCACGTGACTTACAGAGAGCTGTAAGGAGAATAATGTTTTAGATTTCAAAAACATCCGTGATAGTTTAGTGGCTAGAATCACCGTTTGTCGTTAATTTGACAGAACATGGTAGACCGGGGTTCAATTCCCCGTCGCGGAGTTTTCTTTTTTTGCCCTATTTATGCTACCAAAACCCAATAGCTGTGAGCAAGTCTCATTAATACACAAATTGGAAATCTAAACGCTTTGTTGGTTCGTCAGTTGTCTCCAGAACATAACGATCTTGTTCTTCTTTGGTCATTGCGTTCCATTTTTTAGCCTTTTGCTTGTTTCTAAAGATATAGTACTGTCTAGCGAGGATACACATTAAGAACGCACCAGCAGCAATCCCAATCAGATTAGAGTTACCCCTTTTATACTTTGGCTTATCGTCATCTCTGTAGATGTTAGCTGAGATAATACCGGCTGCTTGGGAGAAGATGTTGACAATGGCAGCCGATACAGCTCTGTTTCTCACGGAGTTGGAGTTGGCTGAACACCAACTGATAGTTAATGGCCATGTTGGAGGATGACCTAGGGCCAGAGTTAAGATAACGTATGTTGGCCAAGCTTGGACCTGTGAACCAGGCCAGAATCGTAGTGGTAATAATAGGATGAAGACCCAAGCTGGAATGACAGCCAGAAGAAGAGCTCTTGATTGAATTATTTCAGAAACATAACCCATTGTGAGCATCGTGATAATTGTAAGCACGTTATAAGGAATCGTTAACAAGTTGGTGTTCAATTTAGAGAACCCCAATTTTCTTAAAGTTAGAGTCATGTAAGTTTGAACTGGGTTAACATTAATATCACCCAAGATACGAATCAAGTAAATTGGTAATAAGTCAAGATCAGTAACGGCCTTGAACAACTCTTTCAATGAGACCGGCTCTCTATTGTTCATGCCACCTTTGGCAGGATCATCTCTCAACACTCTGTTAACCACGATCTTTTCTTCACGGTCTGAAAACCAACCGTTTGGTCTATACCACGCTTTAGTTTGAACAGCTGAAGCGGGCATTAAAAAGTATGAAGCAATACCAATGATGAAAGTGAAAATACCTTCTATTAAGAACACCCATTGCCAACCATGTGGTAAAAGGCTAGTGTTGATTCTCAAGATAGCAAAACCTAATAGGGCAGATAACACAGAAGTCAAAGGATTAGCAATGTAGAATAGTGATAATCTGAATGGTAATTCTTTGGAAGTATAGAAATAAGACATCCATAAGCAAGTATCACAAATGAAACCACCTTGGAACAGCCCAATCAAAGAACGAGTGACTAAGAACCCTGCCTTATTTGTGATAGCAGCTTGAGAGATGGAAACAGCTGACCATAACAACAACTGGGTTGGAATCCAAACATCAGCACCAACCTTCTTTGAGATCAATTGAGAGGGCAATTCGGCAGCTAAGAAACATACCAAGTTCAAAGTGTTACCCAAGTTATAATCGTTGGTGGTTATACCTAAATCATCCAACATATTATCGGATAAAGCTTGAGCGATGTTTGATCTATCAAAATCTAAAGCGGTAAACATGATGTACGCCCAGAAGGTGACACGCCAGTCACATTTCCAAACCAATTTCTTCTCCTCTTTTGGTGTCCATTCAAAATCTGGATCGAAATGGTGGCGGCATTCATAGTTGACATCCTCGTAAACTTTTCTGTAATAAGCAGCGATCTTTGGATCTTTAAAGATGTGTGTGTTGTCTGAATCTGAGGAATCAACAGACTCAGCATCATGACTTTCTTGAACTTCGAACTTTTCTTGGAGTTTGACTAACTCTTGTCTATCTTCCTGATCTGGAGACGATCTCAAGGATTCTTGGAATGAGTGGGCCCTTTCTCTCTTGGTTATGATGGTAGGTTTAAACCACCTATCGATTAACTTCATTTTGAAAGTGTCAGTTCCAAAGCTAATAGCTCCAAGGCTAATTCGTTAATTACTGAGCAAAACAGGAAAAGCATTCCCTTATATACTCTTTTAGCGCATAATAGTATTGCAGCTTTCTTTGCTTATTGATAAAACAACCACAAATCACGAATGATTCTCCTACGATTTGTAGTTGAGTCGCAAATCACACAAATTGCAGGACTGTAAGCGATACAAACAGTTCCGATATCGTCCTGCAAATGTTGTTAAAGTCATGCATTCTGATTCGTTTGCATGTCGGTTTCAGCTTGTTTCTTTTAGCCTGAGCAGAGCTTGAAGCTCATGACAGCTTTGACAGCTTTGCCGAGAACTACATTTCTAGGCTTAAGGCATCTGCCTAGATTAAAAGTCTTGGATGAATGAAAAACCCTCTCTGCATCACCACTTCTTTAATCTTATCACTGCTGCAAAGCCTTCTCCATTCTTTCTTGTATGCTGAAAGCTTCTTGATCTATGGTTTCAGCTTTTGCAGCCCAAATAACGTCATCGTCAAACTGTGGAGGAGTTCTAAAACCTTGACAGGAAAGTGTCAAAATAATAACAGCGGCAAGATTAGACCGTGGAAGGTATCTTCAGTGGCCGTCGAACCTCTATCCCTGGCAGAATGAGCACCGATGCCTTATGTCTTAAAGGTCGGTTGAACAAACAGATGTGGCAATATTAGAGATAAAAAAATATGTACATAATTCTAGTAATGTCATCAATTATAGTATATAAATTAAAAGGGATAGCTAGTGATCAAGCAGGTGTAAATAATTTGTATTTTCAAAATAATATTGATCAGAAAGTGCCGAGGTGGCTCATGAGCCGTGGGGATTTTTGATGCTACCACTATTGAAATATTGAAAGTCAAATGATAAAGCTTTTGAATGCATGGTCCATAACAAAGAGCACGACACATAGCCTCTATGAATTAGTGTATATACCTATATATCAGTCCATTCGGGCCACGGAGTCTCGAAAAGGTGGTTGTTGAACACATACTTATAACTATGTAACCATAATTTCAAAGTTTCAGGGTTGGGATCTTCAAACAATGGATCCTGGCAGACCTCGCATAGGCTTTCCAATTTTAGGCTCTTAATTTTGGTTATATCTTCATTAAATAACTTTTTGAACTGTTCTTCGGTTGGGATGTCTTCTCTTAGGATCTCATTTCTAATTTGGGTGGAGTTCGGTCCATAGAGTGGATCATTAACAATAGGGTGGGAAAGTAAGTTTAAATGAATCCTAATCTGATGTGTACGTCCAGTCAATGGCTGACATAGGATAATGGATTGATCTAGGGTTGGGTTGTATTTTATTAATTGAAATTGTGTCACAGCTTCTTTCTTGTCTTTGATGTTCTTGAATCCAAGTTTTGAATCAATGTTCCTTATTGGTTCATCTAATGTAACTTGTTCAGGGAATTTCCCAGTGACTCTGGCTAGGTATTGTTTCAACACAGTCTTGTCATTGATTTCTTTCTGTATTATGGATGCCTTTGAGGAATTTGTAGTCAGCACCAACAAACCAGAGGTTAATCGATCCAAACGATGACATGGTTGCACTTCAGGCACATTCAGTTGTTTCTTTAGGATCTCAGTGAGGGTATTATTGTAAAACTTGCCCGTTGGATGCACTGGAATGGAACTTGGTTTGTTCACCACTAGTAGGTCATCTTTTTTGTAAATGATGGGTATCTCATCGAAATCAAGTACCACAGGTTCATGTTTATGCGTTGTGAGTTTCAAAACATCTTTGTTTTGGATCTTTAACCCATTCAAATCATTACCAAGAAGCTCAACTCCATTCCTCATTAGTTTCACCTGTCCAATTTGGATCTGTTTCTCATAGTAACTTTTGGACTTTGTACGAAACTCCTCCGTGAGCACCTCAAGAACGGTTCTATCTAGCCAGCGACCTTTGACATAGCAGTTGATCTGATGACTGTAGGGAAGGATCTTTCGCAGCCCGTTCTCCACAGTATAACTACTCATCCCAGTACTATATGTTCCGAAACTGGAACGATTCTGTTTATAAAATTACGAAGGCGAGTTTTTCCGATATTCCGACATTTTTGCGGGTTGAGCAGAAATTAGCAGTACTCCAATTTCTCCCACAAACAGTCTTGGATCTGATTATATCTCCTTATCTGAAGGTAAGTCCTATACAATACTATAGAAATACTAGAACATCCGGACAGTTCCGGTCTTTTCCTTTGTGTTTCCAATTTCATAATTAATTTTGTGGTTCGATTTTTCTTCAAAAAAAAAAGTGGCCTGAAAAAAAATCATGAGATTATTTTAGGGAAATGATTATGTAATTGCCTAATTGGGTAATTTTCGAGAAGTTTGACACATTTTCAAGACTGTTCAAAGAACACCGACTATTGTTGCTATTGACGAGGGAATTGAGCGTGGGGGTAAGAGACTTTGAAAGGTTGATGATTTACAGAGCGGGAATTGAGTCATCTGCAAGATCTATGTGTCCATTTCTCTTTGTTGCCCACCCTTTTGCGGCCTTTTTGTGGCCATTTCTAAGATCGTCTGAGCTAATGGTCCCACTTCTGGTAAGTGCCACAGCAGAAGCATCTGATTTTATTCCTTTGTGGCCTCCCAACTTTTGTGATCAGATGACCCATTGTCAGGTTTCAAAGATGGGGAAAGCTGAGAAAAGTATATAAAGCACTGGCTTTCTTCTCATTCCATTTGCTTTAATTATTTCTCTTCCATCATCGGTTCCTGCAACAGATTCTCACACTACTCTAACTACTACAACAACAATGTTCACCTCTCCAATCCTAAGATCAACCATCTCACTAGCTTCCAACGCTGCCAAAAACTCTGCTGGCAGACACGTCAAATTGACCTTAAAGCCAAACGTTGTTGCTTCATTTGCCAAACTTTACATGAAAAGAGTCCCAGTCATGGCTCAATGGGGTCTGTTCTTGGGTACTGTCATGGGCTGGCCATTTATGACTGCCAACTTGATTGACAAGACTGGTGGTGTTAACACTTACATCAAGAACTTTTGATTTAAGCATCTGGTTTTGAATCAATTGCATTTTCTAAACTGTACACTACCTACTTGAATATTCTTACGATACATATTCTACTTTAATGATTACGCTTTATATGATAGATTTTTAAAAAAAGTACTTTTGTAGATATTTCAAACTTCAAAACACTGAAGTTTTCTTTTGCCACAATACTATGAACACTTCTTCTTCTCACCAGTTTAGAGAATAAAACTACCAAAACTTTCACCAAAGTTCATATGTGTCAATTCTCGTTAAGGGCCACATTCAATATTGAAAAAAAAAATCTATGAAAATTTGTTAGTACCAAGATCAAAGAAAAGGCGGACAGAATATTGAAAACGCCACTCAATAATGATTCGCCAATCGATAAGGCGTCTGCAATCGACACCAAAACTCCTCCAAGCTATACCCACGGCAGAAACTACTACAAAGCTGGGAAGTGGCAAGAAGAAGGCTGCTGCAAAACCCAACTTGGTCATCTTGGACGCTAAACAATCAAGACTAGTAAGAAAAGTTCCTAGCTATTTCCAATCTCCGAAGCAAATCAAGCTCAATCCATTGGAGTTCCAAAAACAGAGAAGTAAACTTGAGAAATTCCAAACTAGATTGTCCCAAGAAGAGGCTTTCAAGACTCTGGATCTTATGAAACCTTCCAAAAATGAAATCAGTCTGAAAAGGTATGAACAGATCGTTAAGGACATATACTCGACTTTCACCATCAATGAGCTACGAAGCTACCTTGGGGCTAGATATCCGGCTATAACGGGCGTGAAGACAGTGAACAAATCAAAATGTATATCAAAATTGGTAAAAGAAGGTTGGAAATTATCCATCTCTGATAAGATTAATCCAGAAGAAGACTTGATCGTCACTAGAGATTTTGATTTCGATAACAAACAATTATTCCTACTGTTGATTCAAAGAGCATTTGATAACTGGATCAGAGCGAATGTGATGATTGAGGTCCATCCAGATGATACCCGTGTCATTATCCGTGCAAGCAAGGCCCACATTCAATACATTGAACTAGCCATCCAAAACATCTTAAAGTCCGTTAAATCCCAAGAGATTGATCTAAACAATGTTGAAGCTTTATACAAACACATCAACGAATCAATTCCATTGGATGAGATTCAGAAACTTTCGGGTGTTTTCTTTGAAGAGAAACCTGAAACTGAATCAGAATTCATCATGTATTCATTTGGTAACAAGAGATTCTCAGAAGCTAAAAGATTAATGCTTTGGTCCTTAGATTATAACCCATTCACTAAATTGAACCTGCACACTGATTTGCAAAACCAAGAGTTGAAGTTGTTCAATGTACTGCCGAACTTGTCAGTTCCTTGGATCCATAGGAACAAGAATTGGGTCAGATTAAGAGCACCAAAGACTATGGATAGAGTTTCACCTCCTATTAAAATTGACACTGACAAGATCTATGATGAATTATACAGCACTCCAAGTAAAAACCTACAGAGAATCACCGCTGTTACATTCGGTGAACTATTACATGACCCAGAAACCATCAAGAATCTAGAACATAAGACGATCATGAATACCAACATCCCATTTGCACATGAGCGTATCTTAAAACTACCATTGATGGCCACTGAAAACATTCAAGATGGTGAAGACTACCATTCTTACTTTGCCCAACTAAAATTTGTCCCATCTCCTTTTCAAACTGTTGATAACTATTCACAATATCCACCATTGGAATTATGGTTTGATGTCAACTCTGAAGAAAAAGCCGAAGTTGATTCCTTACAGGCTGTTACCATCCTTAATGAGACTTCCAGTGCAGTCTCATTACCATACCACCCAACGGATTTGTCCTTTATCCGATCAGATAGTGAAACTTTGATCGAACCATCAGATGGATCTGAGAACTGGCTACAGGACCAACAGGGGATCAAAACCTTTCTCAACGAAGCTGTCCTAGATTTCAGCGGGAGAGCCAGAGTCAAGATCCCTGATTATGTCGAAGTCAAATTGCCAAATGTCGAAGAACCAATAAGATATGAATATGTGAGCATGTGTTATCGTCGTCATTTGGATTTGAAGTTTAGAGATAGATTATTACAGTTTGCAGTGATTGAAGGTGGTGCTCTAGGTGGTAGAACCACTGAGTTGTTAATCGTTGGTAATCATGCTCAAGATATGACCAAGAAGGAGTTTGAACTGTTCACGACAGATGCTATCGATTTCGTTCAAGGTTTGGAGAGAAAGAAGATTAATGAGTTAGCTGATCTAGAGCTATAATGATTTGAAGAAAATGAAGGAAAAAAAGAAAAGTTTGTTTGCATTCGATTTATAGGTATAAAATTTGTACATAGATAAGAATGATTACTGATATTTAACATCGTTCACCAGTTGACGTAGTCTCTCCCGACAGGTCTGAAGACTTTGATCTTACCACTCTTCATATCACTTGGTTTGTAAGAGGCATGTTTGACCTTACCATTGTTGTCAATCTCAATAACTCTGAACTTTCTCTTTTCAGGATCAAATTCAGTGATAACTGCAGCGAATGGGACACCAGAATTACCAACTTCATGAGTAATTTTCTGACGAAGTTTGTTATGACCTTGGAACTTTGCCTTGTTTATAGCGATGATGTCACCAGGCTTGAAGTCTTCGTCTTGGTGGACCTCTGTGTTGTTGGTATTGGAGTATATCACAGCACCAAAACTTCTTTGGCCAATGGCTGGTAATATATCTGGAATTTGTTTGAAGATATATGGAATCAATGGTCCACTTAATGATTGGTTCAATAGGTGAGTAGCTGCCTGGAATACTCTCGTACCAAAGTTCTTGGAATATTCATCTAGTTGAGCCTTGCTTGGTGATGGTGTGGATTCAAACTTCTGAGTGGCATTAATAGTACCTTGTGGATTTGAAGTTTCATAACTGATTTGAATGATCGTTTGCGAGTTGTCTTGATGAAGGATGTAGTAATCATTCAACAGTAATTCTCTACCACCTCTTCTCTTGACCAAATGGCTATCAACCTCAAAAATCAAGTCTTTACCGATTCTGGCTTGAAACAGTGGAGGGAGTTCACCATTTCTTAGCCACCAGCCATTGCTTAAGTCAACCGTCGCTTCAGATTTGGAGGATGAGACAGAGGATCTTGGACCGTGGTCGAAAGTGGCAGCCTTCTTGACTTCGCTAATGGAGAATCTATTTACGGTTGGTGATGGAATTGGTGGCTGAGATGTGAATGAATTGGTGGAATCAACAGTTGAAGTACGTCTCAGTGTTTTCTGGTGGTCGTCGATTGATGGAAGTGGTGGTGCTGGACCTGTAGGTGAAATGATTGAAGAGTTGATGGAGCCAACATCGCCGTCATCATGGACTGTCTGTAGTGGAGCAGGAGCAGCAGGAACTGGTGGAACTGGTGGAACTCCTGGAATTGATGGAACAATTCCTTGTGGGATAGATGGGATGGAAGATGGTGGAGGTGGAGCTGACTTGCTTGGAGCTGTAGTTAAACTTTCAGATTCTGGCACGATTGGAGGCGGGACAGGAGCTCTTGTAGGAACTGGTGGAACTTCTGGAACGGAAGGAATCGGAGGGGGTGGTGCAGCCTTTGGAACAGAAGGTAGTTCTGGAGCAGCAGAAGCAGGAGGCGGAGGGGGTGGCGGTGGACGCTTGGTAATATCTTCAACGTTAACAGTCGATTGACTTCTTGTGCTTTCAGTAGCAGTTTGAGGGGCAGCATCATCATCAGATTCATAACCAGTAGTGTAATCCGAATGTATGTGCGGTGGAGCACCTTGTGGGATGTGAAGAACAGGAACATGAGGGAGAGTTGTGTCTTTGATTTCTTGCTCTCTGTCGATTTGGGTGCATTCATCCTCAGAAGTTTCTCTTTCCTCTTGTTCATCATCACCTTCCACAGCAGACTCAGAAAGAACGTTTGTAGAAGCATTGATATCAACTTTCTCTAATCTCTCGGTCAAAGTCTCCGTAACCTCATCTGCAGATTGATACAATTCATCTTCTGAGAAGTTTTCTTCAATACCAACTTCAGATTTCCATTCTTCATCTTGATCATCTGTGACGGTATCATCAGTTATATGGGACTTAACCAGCGTTGGTTTTGGTAACTCAATGACAGGTTCTTTTGCTTCTTCATCATCGTCATCGCCAGCAATATCATCAGAAGATCCAGCAACAAAGGCTTCACGTTTCAAGGCTTTTGGCAATTCAGGGGCTGTACCAGTGGCAAATGAAATGATAGGAACTGGAGCAGTTTGTGGGACTGCCTCTTCGACTTGTTCTGATTCTTTTTCAGACTTTGGTTTCTTTGTAGTCTTCTTAGCAGATGGGACACCAAATGGGTTGAAACCACCTGCTGCGGAGCCAAACATACCACCAGCACCGGCTAGCCTAGCCATTCGTTCACGTAGAGCAGCTCTCTTAGCTTCTTCTGGGTCTTCTTCTTCATCATCACCCTCTTCCGCTTCTTCGTCATCCTCTGCGGCCAGATCTGCCTTAGTCTCTGGTTCTTCTTCAATAGGTTCTTCAGTGAAATCATTGGAAGAATGTTTAGTGAAATTATCATCAAGTGGAATAGCAGCTTCTTTGTGGACAACTGATGCTTCTGAATCAACCTGTAGGGCACCTGGAACAGCCGACGTTCCTTCAGTATCAACCAATTCTTTGTCATCGTCAGCTGCATCGGCTGGCTCGACATCATTAACTGTAGCATGTTCCTTAGCTAGCTTGGCTTCCTCTTTGTGTTGTTTCTTAGCAGCGATAGCAGCCTGTCTCTCAGCTTCTTCAGCTTGTTGTTTTTGTAGCAAAGCGATTCTCTCTTTCAAACTTAGCTTGGGGCCTTCTTCTTCAACAGGCCTATTCTCAGAGACAACCTCAGCAAGAGGCGGTGGTGGTGGCTGTGACTGAGCCAATGTCTTCTCAGCAGTTGGTTTGTTCTTTCCTAGCATTGGTGGAACATATGACGAGTGCGAAAGATCAAACCTTTTGGCAGTTGGAGCACCAGAGCTCCCGAAAGATGGCGGAACGTATGAGGAGTTGCCCTGGTATGGCTTAGCTGTGGTGGACTTTTCGAAAGTCCTGGACGCAGGCACAGGGGCTGCCTTCTCTGAGTCAAATGTTGATATTCTGGAGCTTAAGCCCTTAATAGATGCGGGTGTTTCGATCTCTGACTTGGTTTGTGTTGGAAGCTGTGAGACTGGAAGCGGTTCCTGTTCCTGTTCCTTATATTTCTCGTGATCGTCGCCTGCCTCATCATCTTCAACAGCTGGGACCGGAGGAGCAGGAACTTCGGCTTCAATTTCTGAAGAGCCACCTTCTTCTTCCTCAGATTCTTCACCTTGAGTAGATTCCTCCTGGATTGGCTCACCAACAAAGTTCTTGGGGAACATACCAGACTTCTCCACACCATTGGCATCGATGTAGGAACCAGTGAACCATTCGTCATCTTCAATTGCGGTGACCTTGATTACTTGACCACCAGCAAAGGAGAGATCGTCCTCATAGTCGGATTTGTACTCAAAAAGCGCCTTTGTAAGAAACGGAGGGGTAAGAGCAGACATTTGGTAAGTGGCAAGATTCCAATTGCAACCAGAAAATGCACTAGATGAGCTCAATTGGCGAGTTTTTGTGGAGTTCACGGTCTATGAGTTCACGAAAAGGAGATTTTACTATAAGGGGCGCCAAATTGGTTACGGGACACACTACAATAGGCTCATATAAAACTAAGTTACTTCTATTTTTTTCTTT
Organism: Taiozyma bovis; assembly: GCA_003707945.3. Lineage (NCBI taxonomy): Eukaryota > Fungi > Ascomycota > Saccharomycetes > Phaffomycetales > Wickerhamomycetaceae > Taiozyma > Taiozyma bovis. Next base: position 148,317 of record PPMH03000006.1, on the reverse strand, counting down.
CTTATTCATATCTTCGTTAGCGTTGTAAATCACAGATGCAGGACTTGCCCGTCTTTGGGCAGTTGACGATCACCCACTTGGTACCCTTGGAGGCCTCTTTAGATAAGCTGTTGTAGATGTTGCTTAGGAAACTGCGCGGCGTTGAACTTGAACCGGCACCACCAACCTTTCTAATCCATTCATCTTTCTGAGACACCGATGTAATTGAGATCATATCAAGAACTTCATCTCTGACTGCGTCCAAGGAGAAGACTGGGGCACTGGAGATGTCACCGATGATTGAAATAGCTGTCTTTCTTGAATCCTCCTCAATGGCCTTTCTGTCCTTCTTGTTAGATCTCTTTGAACCCCTTGTGGCTTCATTTGGAACAGTAATGACCTTTTGGTGTTCATTCAAACTTAGTGACTGAGTCATGGCAACTGATAGACTTTCATCAGAGGAACTGGCGTTGCTGTTGTTGTAGAAGTCCTGTCCACTTGAACTTGGTTGGGAACTTGTACCATTGCTCTGAGCTGGCTTCTTCATTTGGGTTTCACTTTGCAATACATCAGCTAATTCATCAAGATCAACATCTAGATCCATTGACGTCTCAATATTCTTCAATCTTAGAGGTTTGTACTTCTTCTTTGAGGAGGATTGGGCCTTATATAATTGTTGTTGTTGCTTCACCAAGACCACCCAGTTAGCACCATCTCTTTGAGCAGCAGTGGTAATATCTTCAATACCATGACAGTTCAATAGCAAATCAGCTGAAACACCAATTCCCCAGAGTTTTCTCAAGGCTTCAATACCATATGGTTTCCAGAATGAGTTACCCAATGATGAGATGATGACGTCACATCTCTTTGGTTTCCAGTCAATCTCTGAATCTTTATTGTTGTTTCTTTTTGACTTCTGAGGACCTCTTTTCTGTATATCAAGTTTTAGGAATGATTGCATTGATGAGAAGATCTGTTCACAAGCCAAGTTGAAACCAACAGCATGCTGTGTTTTTGTCTTACCACCAGATGGTCTAGCTAAATAGGACACCAAACTATCATATCTACCACCAGCAGCAATGATTGAGCGTCTCTTCTCACTGTTCACAGCCTGGAACATCACACCTTTACTGTAGAATGAGGCATTGTAGTTACTTAAAGGTGAAATCAACACATCAGTAGAGATATCAAACATCTTCAAGTAGTTTAGAATCTTGGAGATGTAAGATAGATAAGGTTCAAACTTGCTGTATTGGTAATTGTCAAGCATCACTCTTCTCAACTTGGCCTTTGCACTGTCAAATGGTAGGGTGAATTCAAACTTTTCAAGTTCATGCAACACAGTCGATGACATGTGGAATTGGCTCTTCAATACTAGCAAAGCTTGCTTCATTGTTTTGTTGAAACCAACTTGTGAGAGCGTACTAGCAACAATTAGTCTTTGAGCCTTGTCAACACCACAGAATTCAAGAATAATCTCCAAGATACCACCATGGTTAATAACAATGGAAGTCGAATCAGATTTGAAGATGGGAAACAAGTTGATAATATCATCAAGTACCTTGATAGTTTCAGCATCCTGGTAAGCTAGATCAGATGAGTCAGAGCTAACAATGTCAAAGTCAATTTCAGCGAATCTGGAAGGTTCGGAGATAGAAGTGGTATTATCAGGTCTATAGACAGAGCCAACTCTGAAGACTTTCTCAAAGGAACAACTGTTCTTCGACAAGTATCTGGCCATTGGTAGTGTCAAGTCATAATTCAATTGTAAGACAGTACCAGTCTTATCCAGCACCTCATACACATTCTGTAGTGAGTATAATGGTGATTTGGGAAAGATCAGTGGTGGATCCTTAGTTTCAACCGAACCATGGCATTTAAACACAGCCTTCATTTCTTCCAATATCTGCAATTCAAGTAAGTGATTTTGGACAGCTAAGTTTTGACGCGGTCTGTCATACAAGATGTCATTGGCCAAATTGTAAGGTTGTGAGAACAATGTTTCTCTGACTTGTTCTTGCCATGGTGATGCTGGGTTGGCTAAACTTTTTAATGCCTCTTTCACAATTTGATCTTGTTCTTTGACAGGCAACAGACCGGATGATAGCAACTTATCAGCAGTTGGCCTAGCTTGTGGATCATGGTTTAGCAAGTCTTGAATAATCTTCTTCTCTTTGGTCTTGTCAACTGGGAAGTCGTTTGGGAATTCAATAGATTCAAGTCTCAAGCCTCTTAGAACCATAACTCTTTCCATTCCGGTGCTCAAGTACTGAATCATTTCAAAAAAGATGATACCCAATGAATACATATCAACCTTCTCATTGTAGTTACCATCACCAGAAAGCACTTCATTAGCAACATAGAGTGTGGTACCAACATCGGTAGTCAAATCTTCAGTAATCTCACTTGAAGTTAGTTCAGCTTTTACTTTGGCAGAGATGGAGTTATGAACATTCTTAGCAAGACCAAAATCGCCCACTTTTATATTCTTTGACTGATCAATGTAGATGTTGGAGGGTTTCAAGTCTCTGTGGATAATACCTTGACCATGGATATGACTCAAAGCTTCAAGTATTTCTCTGAATAGTCTGAAATATTCATCCTTGTTACCTTGCAACATACCACCCTTAATCAAGTCATCTAACGAATGGTTCTCACAGTACTCCATTTGAATAAATAACGTGCTGGTTTTCTCTAGCCTCTTTGGTCTTCTTGTGACTGGTATGTCCGATTGATCACTGAGATGTGCACCTTCTTCATCGGAGCTGAAACCAAACTCTATCTCTGGATCGTCACCACTGCCTTGGATAGAGCTGGAAATGAAATCTAGGGTATGACTTCTGTTAATACTTGGACGTGAAACACGGCTCAGACTAATCTGTGAACTGTTGAAGTCATCTCCCAGAGCACTGACACTTTCAGTATAGTTGCTATCTTCTTCTGATTCCTCCTCCTCATCTTCTTCTGACTCGGAGTCCTCTGAACTGGAGAAGAATGGATGATCAGCGTCTTCAGCACCAAATGGACTTTTCTCAACCCAAGCAGCATAGTATCTAACAACATACTGGTGGTTTAATCTTGCCAAGAGCATCACTTCATTTAAAATTGAGGTCAAACTCTCATCATCATGACGAATCTTCTTGATCGCATAGAATCTACCATCTAATCTGTTTCTGGCTTTAATTACTTCACCAAACGCACCCTTACCCAGGAAAGCACTCTCTTCAAAATCTGTAGCGTATCTTGAGTTGATACCAGTCGTACCAGCAGCACTTGCACCATAGTTGAAACTTCTTCTAGCAGTACGTGAGGAGACACCAGAACCACCTGTCAAAGTTGGTTGTAGATAGTTGTAGTCAGGATCGTCCGAAGTTGGTCTCATCAAAAGACTTGGGTTGGTCTGGTCCAGGGGAACTCTGAAGAACTTGGAAGGGAGTAGGTCAAATGGCTGTTGTCTATCACGAGGTCTTTCAGCAAAGACATTCTTCAGGAACTCTTTGATACCGTTGTCTAGAGGAACCATGGTCATAAATTCTCCAGGCGACTCGAAATTTTCCAAGTATTCAATACCAGCAACCATTTCAAGAAATAAAACACCAAGATCCCACACATCTGTCTTTCTTTGCGGCTCTTCCTTTCTAGAAATTTCAGGAGCTGGCCAACGGCTGACATGGCAACTCAGATCTTTAGTGTACTTGTTTGGGTGTTTTAAAACCATGCTGATTAACCTGTAACCATAAGTTGCATGTTGAAGTTTCACTTCGATTTCTTTCTTTTTAACCAAACAAACAGTATCCAGGCTGACGCATTTGTGAATAGTGCCTCTTTTGTGTAAGGCTTCTAAACCCTCTAGAAGTTGAATCAGCCAACCTCTAGCAGATGAAATGTTGATGTACTTCACCGTCGACAACAAATCACCAATAGTACCCAAGGAAGAATACTCTGTCAACAATCTAATCTTATAGTAGGGTTGGGTTCTGTCTCTGTCTTGAGGAATAATAGAGTAAGCATGTAAAGTCAATACATTCTCCATGCGAAAGTCAACCAAGGCACTTAATTCCCTCTCCAAGTCCTGGACCTCCTTCTTACCAGCAACGGTATTGAAGTATGGATTCTCAAGATCGATTTCGGTTAACAAAGCCAAAGATTGATCATCGTACTTGTGTGCTTCCTTGGCATAATACTTACTTGCCTCAACAGTGTGATGGATGTAAGGTTTCACAACAGTTTGTTTACCAAAGGATAGCAGACCAGTTGGTTTCGCATCCAGGCAAGTGACAACAGCTTTGAATTGAATAAAGGCACCATTAGCCAACCTACCATAGATCAAATCGTCAAACACCACAGCCTCTCCAGAATCAATCATTTCTTGTGGAGGCAATAGCACAGAATCATCAAGATGCTCAACTTCATGTGACAATTCAGGTTCCATAAGATCGGTGTTTCTCTTCTCTAGCTCTTGTTCAATCAAGCTTTCTTGCTGTCTCAATTTCTTCAACCTTTCAGCTTCAGCTTGTTCAGCCCTTGATCTTTCTTGTTCTTCAGATTTCTCCTTCTCAGCTTTCATCCTTAGCAAACGTTCATCTTCTAGGGAATTGGTATTGATGGTGTGTTGATACTCGTCTAATCTCTCTTTCACGCCCATGGCAATCTCGAAGATCATTTCACCGCCTTTCAATTCTAGTGTTTTTGCCTTCACAAAGTGGTTCAAAGTGACAAGCTGACTGGCTAAAATATTTTTGGTATTTTTGAAGGTGATATTTGGAGCTGATGCAGGATAGGTAGGAGTGAACTCAACGTACATGGTCAATGATGAGCATGGATGGCCTTCATCATCATCATCTTCAGTCTGTGATTTCAAATTAATCTCAAATTTAGGAGAAGGTGACTGATGCCATGCAGAGGAGTCATCCGTCTTGTCAATGAAATCTTCCATGTAAATAGACTTTAAGGCTTCAGCCTCCATCCTTTGAGTCTCGTAGTAGTCTTCTAACAATGTCATGGTTTTTGTGTATCTTGTTGTTCTCTTCTGTAAGGACTTTAATTCTCTTGTGATTCGATGCCGTTTTCTCTGTTAGTTATGATGAGTAACTGACTGTGATATAATGCACTGTTCAATTGCACAAAATGGTATCACTGTTCTCTAAATCCTTGTAGCTGCGTCCGTTAGTAAATGATACCTGGCGTTACAACAAAGACAAAACTCACTAGATTCAGAAAGACATCTTATAGAACTGTATTAATTAGCGGTAGTTAATGATAGTGAGTTTCTTGTAGTGACTGGAATGGGAGTACTGGGGGAACAGGAGAAGTATTGGTGGATTTGGGAGAGGAGGGAGAAGCGGGAGATAGTGTCTCTTATATGTCTAGATGGCTAAATTTTTACGAGCACACAACCAAAACAAGAATTCGCGAAGTATAACCGATTAATGGTGGGAGAAACTTTTTGCTTTGAACCCAAGGGTAGGGAGTTGTTATCAGTGGCAATATGCTTTCACCTTAGTTCTTTCCCTTCTAGAAACTTTCGCAACTCTGAGTCAGTTAGTTTTTGGGCTACAAGTGCTTAATGGCGGAAGGTTAGTCATAGGGAAGAGTCATATATGCACCTTTCTATTTATACGTTAATAGCTGGCCACAGCTGACAATTGCATTCAGACCTCTGCTGCGTCAGATCTTGCGCTCAATAGATGTGAATTAAGCTCTTGGTCTAAGTTGTCAGCTTTCAAGATGTCAACAACATCAGCTTTGACATCACTGTCGTCCAAGATAGGTTTGAATGCAACAGGACTGCCCAGCTCAGGGAAGTTTTTTCTGTAAGTGATATAGGCAACTGTGAAACCAAGAGCACTCCCCAAGATCACATCGACAAAGTGATGTCTGTAATCTTCCGTTCTTGATAAGGCAATCAGAGTTGCACATATTATCGGAACAAGTGAAACCAGTTTTCTCCAGGAGCCAGTCAATGGATGTTCGCTCAGCAATTGACCAGACAACCATAGTGATAGATAACCTAGACCCGAAAAGGCAGTACTGGAGTGACCGGAGGGGGTGGTTCTGAACCCATCTTCAAGTCTCTCAATATTGGTGGTGGTACAGACGTCCTTAGCAAAAACTAGGGTGTCTAGCCGAGCATCAGTATGAGGGATACATCTGGCAATGAAATCTGGTCTGTGTCTACCAATCCAGTTCTTCAAGATATCAGTGACTAGTTCGTTGACGAAGAATGAAACCAGGAGCCCTAGAATTGAAATGTACCCAACGTAGAGCTTGTGATGAGGGTGTGCGAGTAAGATAGTTACAGCAGCAATAACGGCAATTGGAACAAACAAAGAGTAGAAAATGTTCCACTCATTTGGAACTCTTTCATGCTCGGCAAATGGGTGGTTGATTGTAATGTCGTTGATGACGAATTGTCTTTGGAATGGGGGACTAAAGTGGTTGATGTAAGTGTCGAGAAGGAAGACAACTGGGATAAGCAAAACATCACCGGCTCTCCATTTTTTCAGAAGTGGGAAGAAGGAGAATCTACTTAGCCCTAGTGAAACTCTATTGATAGCCATGGCTCTTGACAAGTTTGGGAATCTGTGAGAATGAGAGGGTACTTCCAAGGTGCAATTCTTGGGATTTAAGCTAAGGGAGTCTTATCGATTATGTAACACATTATTAATATAAATATCAACAATACGCGAAGTCGTTCTACATACCCACATTTGGTATCGGGCTCAGACTTTGTATAATTCTTTTCCTTTCTTCTGTTATACCAAAACACTAATCACCACCGCGGCTAGTTCACAGAAACTTTTCAGTTATTGAGACACTAACGGTGAGCCCACTTGCTACCCGCTGCTGTCAGGCGCCACACAAACATGTCCACAGGTTTCTTCAAAGACATTACGGGCGGCAACAACAAGTTCTTTCCAAGGTCTTTCCAGTTCAACCTAGGTCACAATGATCCCGCTTCCAAAGGCGCCGCTGATTCACCAGCGATCAACCAGAACTCCCCCGGTGTAACCCTAGACTCCTCAGTGGCTCCATCGCCAGGTGCTTCATCCAAGTTCTTTCATTCCAACACCTCGATAGACTCAGAATCAGTTGATGCTGATACCGCTGGCGGTAAACCTGTTGGAACTTATTTACTTGATGAACTATCCCTAGAGTCAATCATTGAGCAACCACATGGTGCTAGTGTAAAAGATATCAAGGCAGCAAAGAAAGCAGAGCCGGTTGACGAAGAGGATGATTTAGAAATCACCGAGATCAGAGAGGCTAACAGTGATTCAGACAGCTCAAAGATCCAGGAGATCAGTGCATACAAAGGTAACAGCCAACATGTTGAGCAGACATCATCTGATGTTCTATTAGAAGCCTTGTACAAATCACAACAGGTTTGTACATCTTTAAGGAGAAATTTGGAGGAGGCCAATGCTAAAGTATCGCAACAAGAGGGACAAATTGCAAGTAACAAGAGAAACTTCGAGATCATGAAGACTAATTTCAAGAACTTCAAGACCAACTTGTACTTAATTGAGAAGAATGCTAAAGATTTGGTTGACTCCAGAGCTGCTGATAGTTGTAAGATCAAAGAGATAAAAGCGGAATACCAAGTAGTAGCTGATAACATGAAGGCTTACCAAGAAGAGGTTTCTGGCTTAAGAAAGAAAATTGAAGGTTTGAAACAGTTGAAAAATGCAACATCGTATGAGATTGAAAGAAGTAAGTTGTTTGACGATTTCCAATCTTTCCATTACTGAGATCTTTACTGACGTTTTGAAGGAAATAAGGATATCGATACTCTACAAAAGAAGCTAGATGAGACTTCTGGGTTTTTATCAGAACAAAAGATCAGAACTTTACAGCTAGAGAAGATCTTGGAAGAGAGTCGTAAGAGCTATGATGCCAAAATGGAGAAAGTTAATGAACATACCACCAAGTTTCAAAAGCAATTGATGAAAAAGATCAGTGATTCGGACTCCTCTATTGCTATCCAGATCAAGTAAGTAGAGAAACATTAACGACTCCCGAAGACTGAGCAACACTGACATACGTTACAGAGATCTATTTGAAAAAGAAATAAAACCACTGTTAGGTACTGTCTCCAATGATATAGCGGCGAAGGTTGACGATCTTGGTGAAAGGTACATCTATACCATGAACCTTTTCAAACTCTGAGTATTTACTAATATTCTGAAACAGTTTCACAAAGGCTTTAACTTTGACTGATAGTTCTTTATCTGAACAGGTTAATGATTCAATCAAAGTTGTGAAAGAAGGTTTTAGAGACAATTTGGTGGCAAATGAGTCGTTCGGATCAAAATTCGTTAGTATTGTCGAGAACCAAGAAAGTTTCAAGGTTACTTTACAGTCCATCATCAAGATATGCCAAAATTTCAGTAACGAGTTTGCCTATGACCCTCCTAATTATGACTGCGAGTTCTCGGATATTGGTATCCAATTAGAGGAATTGGGGTCTCTGATTCAAAAACAGACAGACGAAGCTAATAAGTCTGAAACTTTAAATGAAAAGATTACTGCCTTGAACAAAGAACTGATTGATTCACAAGCAACAATCAAAAGTTTAGAGGCAACTATCGAGGAAAGATGCCAGGATGTGGAGAAACTAAAGACAAAATCTGAAGCACTGACTTTGAGAGAGATAGAATTAACAGAGAAAGTTCTTTCCTTCCAAACTGCTATTCTCTCCAAAGAGAGCCAGTTGAAGGACTATGAAGAAAAGTTCCAACAGTCCAAAAGCGTCCTTGAGAGTAAGCTAAAGACACAAATGGAGATGTATAAGGTGGTGGTCCAGGAAAGGGATGAGGCTAAAACCCAATTGGAAGCAAGAAAACTGGATCTGGCCATGGTGAAGGAAACACAAGCCTCAACTATCGAAGTGTTGAAAGGTGAAAATGAGCAACTAAAGAAGGTAGCCGCACAAGAAAAGAAGGAACTCGAACAATTGAAATCAGAAGTGGTCGCCCTTGAAGGTCGCAATGTGACTCTAACATATAATTTGGAACAACAAGCCAAGGAGTTGGAGGCCAGACCAATCATCAAATCATTTGTTGGAGCACCTAAAGAGTCGAAAATCGTTGTTGAAAAGATAGATGAGTTCATTGAATTAACACCAACTCCTGAATCAGGTAAAAAACGCAGACCAACAATCCTAGATGAGTTCTCATCTTCAAAGAAACCAGTGACCAAGATAACAAAAGCTTCAAAACTAAAACCATCACCATTGGCATCAAAACCTAAGACCAGAGGTAAATCAGGAGCACCACCATCATCATCACCAGCCCAATCCAAGAGAAAGAAGCTATTGGACGATGACGAGGATATCTCCCTCATGTTTGACAAGTTCGACTTGGACACCATCAGTGAAAAAGTCCCAGTATTACCAAAGAAGTACACCAAAAGAAGACAAACCTCTAAAAAACAACACACCTAGAAAAGATCTATTCATATCGCATTAACCTATATACATCGCAGCATTTTCTTTCATTTCTATTTAAAATCCAATGTCTTATTTTTTGATCTCAGTAGCAATCTTTTCAGCATCCAAATAGTGCATGAACTTAACTGGTGCATCTTCGTGTTTTCTATCAAGGTGTAAAACAGGGACATCAAAACAGTAAGCGTCCCACCATTCGTTGTTCATCGGATCAGTGATGTCAACGTACTGGAACTGGATCTTGTCCTTCACCGTGTCATCCTTACGGACCTCTTGTAGCACGACTTTGGCCTTGTCACATAAACTGCAACCTTCTTTGGCGTATAGAGTCAACATGATCTTCGAACCTGATCTGACCATTGTGGAGCTGAGCAGTCTTCTTGGGGGTAAAGCTCTGTTGCGCAAATTCCCAAGTATAGGGATTCCCGAGTTCTGTATCAATCTAGATCTCGCTATCATTGTGGTATAACGAACTTTGGTGGCGTGTTCGATATTTAGTTGATATTTAGTTGATATGGGGTGCAGGCTAATTTGAATTGTTTGGATTTTCAGGTTATTTAATATTACATAAGCTGGGAGCTCTTCGTACTTACTACAACATTTACCAGTATCTCAAGACAAACACGTTTAAATGAACCCTCAAAACAGTTCCTTTTCCCTATTATGCCGATCCTGTGCATGTGGCTTAATGCTTGTTGATTTTCTGGCCAGGTTAGGAATAGCGGCTGAGATATTTGTCATTCTTTCCCCAGACTTCCAACCATCAAAATCAATTAAGGCCTGCATACACCCCCATTCAGTGATCTTGTTCAATAACCAATCCAAATTCACCGGCTTGGTTAAGTAATCGTTACAGCCGGCTGCTAGGGCTTCTTGTTTATCCTGTTTCAAGTTACTCGCAGTCAAAGCCACGATGATTACTGGAGATCTGAACACGACTAGTTCTAATTCATCTTCCTTCTTTCTTGGTTCCATGTTTTGCAAATCTGAATTGGCAAAGACACCGATGTGATTGACCTTCTCAAGTCTCCTGATCTCTCTGGCTGCGTCCAGGCCTGACATCACAGGTAGTTGGATATCCATTAGAACCAGATGGAAACCACCAGTTCTCCATTTATCAATGGCTTCTTGACCATTTTTAGCAGTGTCATAGTGGATCTTATGTCTTCTTAAGTGCGCTGACAAAATTCTCAAATTAACCATGTTATCTTCAACAATCAGCACGTTGACACTAGGCAGAACCTTGGCCATCGTGCTTGTTCCATTCCCAAGTTTTGCAGAGTTTACCCTTGGTATCGTCACTGAGTTGTGTCTAGTTTGGATGTTTGGGGATTCTTCTTTTGATGAATGTATCCCTGGTTCTTTGGTGTCGGTTTGAGATTGGAGGTGCGACTGTAAATCGGTGTCTTGATAGTTCATAGCATCAGAAGCTGAATCAGAGTTACCGCGTCTGATTCTCTTCCAGGAATCTCTCTGGTTGCTTTGCTGAGAGGGCAGCAATAGCACGGCAGAGGCATGTTCTGCAGGGTTTGACTGTGATCTTCTGTGTAGGTTTGGAGTAGGCGCGCGATAGGAATTGTTTTGAGAGCCAGCTCTTCGTTGACTATGCGATAAGAATTCTTCTTCTCTACCCTCGGTGATTGTGTCTGTGCTGAAGCTCTTTCTCCCCGTGCTTGAATATGAGAAGCTTGGATTATGAGTTGGAGTAGGAATACCGTTGTGGTATTGATAATGTTGATAGATGATTTGAGGCACTTCCACAATGAAGGCGTTCTCGACCGACATACCGTTGGGGAAGTATGTGTCCAGCACATTCCACACGGGTCTATCAGGTTCTAATAGTGGGAATGAGGCCAGTGTATTTGCAGGGGACACCGATTTCAGGGATAAGCTTGCAAAGTCGCCCACAGTAGGCTTCTGGTTGATCAACGTGCTCTTCTTTGCACTTACAGGGATAGGCGACAGCGGTGAGTTGAATGTGTTGGATGAGCTAAATGAGCTGAAGGATGGTGAGGTCGCAGAGCTGCTCTGTGTGGACAATGGCTGTATGTATTTTCTTGCTGGCGTGGATGCCGTTGGTGAGACAAAGGTGTTAGGAGAAGGTGAGTTTAGGTTTGGTTCGAAACGGATGATGAGATCGGCAGGGTCAACCATCCTGGCCAGTGTTGTCGGGAACCTATCCACGACCATGGTCTTCAGGTCGTCAACAATATGAGTCTCCTTAACGTAGAGACTTGTTGGGTTCCCATCTGGACGTCTAACCCAGACTCTTCTGGCGAGGGTCTCCTTCTGGGCACCATGAGCGAGCTGTGGGGAGCTCGGTCTCAGCGAGTTGGGCTTGGATGGGGACGTGTACTTGGGCGGTTGGGACATTGCTGAGGCCAGTTTTGATGGTTTCAACAGGACCTCTTTTGTGTCTGGTTATAGTGGATAGGTGTCTTATTTTTCTATCATTTCCTTCCTGTTGCTCGGACCGGCTTCTTTTCCTGGGTGAAAAATCAACATGGAAAATGGTAAAAATCAACAAGTTTGACACCAACACCACACTCAATTCATCGCTACAAATGGGTAAATCGAAAGGCGAAGGGAACTCCAAGAAGGTTGCTGGTAACGCCAGAAAGGCTGAGCAGGCCAACAAGAAAAAAGCTGAGGAAGATGCCAGATTAGAGGCCGAAGAAGAGGCCAAATGGGCCCAGGGTGGGAAGAAGGGCAACAAGAAGAAAGAGGATGAGACTGCTAAGAAGGCCGAGGCTGCCAAGAAGAAGGCCGAGAGAGAAGCCTTGCTGAAGGAAGAGGAAGCCGCTTTGCCTTCCAAGCCTGCTAACAACAAGAAGAGAGGTACTGAAAAGGTTGCTGCTAAGAGAACCGGTAACCTGGATGCCTTCTTGAACGATCAGCCTACCACTTCAGAGATATCTGCCTCCGGTATCGACAATGCTATAGAAGCTTTGACATTGACCAAGAAGGGTGGTGCTGTCTCTGACAAAGAAATCGATAGACATCCAGAAAGAAGATTCAAGGCTGCCCTAGCTGCCTTTGAAGAACAAAGACTACCTGAAGCCAGAAAGGAAAATCCAGGCTTGAGATTACAACAAGTCAAGAACTTGATCTTCAAGGAGTTTGAAAAGCACCCAGACAATCCTTTCAACCAACAAACCAACCTTTCTTACAATGCCTCCCAAGGTGACGTTCAAGAATTGAAGAAAAAGGTCAAGGAAGACAGAGAATCCAAATACGTCAAATAATGATAATGAACATTATGAAGGGCTGTAATGTGGCTCCTTTCATCAATTGAATGTATGCTTTTTTCTACCGTAAACTTATATTACTACTATGGACATAGGTCATTGTTAACGATGCTGCCCTTACCATAAAATTTATAATGTGTTGGTATTGTATTCTGGTATAATCAAAGACAATCAGAGACACCACAAACCTTTCATTGCATTCAATGATCAAGTCTTTCACAAAGCCTGTCTCTCATAAGACACTAAATAACCTCCAAAACTGGTCCCTGGTAACAGAAACTACCAAACCGGCCTCCAAACCATCAGAGATACGAGGTGTTCTTGGTGTGATCCAACAGTACTACTTCTCAGCTCAGCTGGGCCCACCGCTGAATTTAACCTCAAACAGATACTTTAGATGCCACTACTTCCCTCCTGAACACATCCTTGGTATATTCAGAAAGAGCTCTCCAGCAATGAGACTGAAATTTAACGAGGGCTTCATAGCTAATGATCCAAAACTGGAGATGAGCTTAAAGAATAAACTACCCAAGTCGCTGATGCCTGCTGACTATTCATTCATGAGAGTGAAACTTCGAAGATTATATCGTCGTGTGTTTTACGAAGCCTATCAGAACCAAGAGGGAACAGATGGGTTATATGTGTTCTATGTGGATTTGGTACCCAACACACCTGAACAACATGCTGAATTTCAAGATGAGATCGAAAGAACCATTGAAGCTGCACAAAATATCAATAAACAGTCCAAGTACTATAAACATGTGGTAATGGGCGCGAATCTAAAGACAAACTGGAACTATGTGAGAAAGCTTGTGGAGAATGAAGGATTAAAGTACCCTCAACAGTTGATTCACTTGGGCGCTGAATACCACTCTGAAAAGCAAAAGTTGAAGTCCCCTACCCCAACCATCAAACAGTCATCAAATAATGTTAAAAAGAAAGAATCATATAAAAATAAGAAGTGAGATTGCAAGAATTAATTAATGCCAGGTTAATATGACTGTTACTGTGGTTACCAATATGATTTTGGCTTGGTACTTTAAAATTCTTGTGAAGATTCCAAAGCACATTCTGACAAATTTCAAATACCCAGTTCAACATTTACAAAACTCATGATATCCTTCTTGAACCGGCAAAATGCACAATTCTTGCCCCATTTGAGAAGATTTTTGCCACAATTTTGACTTTGAAGGTTTCTAAGCTACACAAAAACCAAAGAGAGAACCTTTCAACTTTCACAGACTCCTTGAAACCACAAAATCAGATCTGAGCTATGAAAAATGGAAATAAACACACAAACAAATACCACACTGACAGTTGATGGCCCCGGAATGCAGCGTGAGAATGCTTTACACACATGAGAAGAGAGGAATTCCCGGTGTGAGCTCTGACAGTTATCATTTTGCTTACTTTGAAGACTCAACCGCTCATCACAATGTCCCACCAAACCATTCCAAGTATGACTCTTTGTTTCAATCGCTCTACATGTTCCTGTGCATGTTGCTGGTATACATGTTGTTCACGTTCCTTCTATTTGCCATCAGAGAATACACTTGGTCGTTGAACAGGAGAAAGAGGATGCTCTCAAATGGTTCTTCTTGGTCAAATAACTCACGAATTACTTTACAACATGCACAACCTAACATGGGTGAACTACGTATAAAGAACCCTGCATATCCAGACGTGAATCAAATACAGCCTAGCACGGAATCGCCACTTCATGGTACTGGAAGTAAAGTTGGTTTTACACCAATTGAAGTTGTTAGGATTTCCCCAGACTATTCACCTGAGTCAGATCAAGGTCCTTATGTTTCACACAAAAACACGGTTTACACTTTAAGAGAGTTGCTTGCATTGAAACCTGTCCAATACTTTGGTGCTCCATTGGTTAACAATGAAGATTTGAACAACTTGTCGTTGGAAACTGCTATCAAACTCTCGATTCCTATCAATCATGTCGAGTTCTATTCTGCTTGGACCGCTGAGAAGGCTATTGCTGAGATCATTCATTCCGTTAATCATGAGCATGATGATGTGTCAAGGAAGATTGCCATTTATAGATTGATAGTCATTGGTGCTAACTCTGTCACGTTGAAGAACTCAAATGTGTTCCTTCTTTTCTTCAACAAAGCAATGGATGAATTGATCGATACCGGTGCCGTGTTTGACATTTTGAATGAATCTAATCCATACATTTCAAGAACACTAATAGACGTGATCATTCAATACTGTTATTCCCATAAGTTGTTTGGTGATACTGAGGATCCTACGACGCTCAAGAAGTTTGTTAAGTGGAAGGGTAATAAGCCACTTGTCCAGCCATCTAGTGTCTTGTTTCGTTATTTGGTTAATTTGCAATTGGGCTTTCACACATTGAATAATACGGACAGTGATACCTTACAGTTATTTCAGGGGAAGATCAAGGTTCTTTTGACATTGTTTGCTACAAAACTGGAATGTGAAGGATTGAAACCAGTGTTGGAAATCATATCACAGGCAGTTGAGTTTTCAGAACACGTGCAAGATTTGAGTTTATTCTATGAGATGCTACTACTAGTTATTTCAAAACATCAGGACTGTTGTTCGAATACATTGTTTGAAGAAGAAAACTTGACTTTGATTGGTCTTGTACAATTTGGTCTATTACCAGAGTTTAATGGAACACAGATTAAGTTGACGTGTCTGGATATTGGAGAGATTGCGATGAGAAAAGATCCAGAAAGTTACAGGTGAGTATCAGACAAAGGACCACGATTAAAATTGTTACAATCATATTACTAACAGATTAAACAGACTTTTTAACACAGATCTCCCTACACAGTCTCCGGTACTGAAAAAGTCCAGGAGAACGACAAAGTTGAGCAAAGACCAGGTAAGCAGACCTGGGTCATGGAATCCTCGATAAAATAAATAGAACCAAGTGATTATAGACTCCATTTTTTAATGATATTTAGTATATGTACTTTGTAGTTTGGCTTATAAGCAGAAAATGCTATCATGCCAAATTAGAAAAAAACAACATGTTAAAGTACAAAAGACTTTTGCCACATTGTCATTCAAAACCGGACAATGGACAACAAAAGAAAGGCCAACTCCGCAAATGGGACCAAGACTAAGAAACAGAAGAAGGAGGACAAGACAAACTGGCCTGATTGGCTTTTGGAGCTCGACAAGATCCATTTCCGACTCAATTCATACTTCACCTTCTTATCATCCCGAAAGCATGTCGCTCCAAGGTTTGACACTTTGAAACAGCCGGTGGAGAAGACCATTGGCAGAGAGCTAGAACCCATAGATGCCGCTAAGCTGGTGGTGCTTCTTCCGAATGATATCCTATTCAAGTATGTTGATGAGAATCAACTAATCACCGAAAAGAAGCAGTTTGTATATACGAAGGGCCATGTGCAGAAAGATGTTGATATTTTCGAGCTAAAAGATATGGAGAATTCAGAACAGGTGCTGACGTTTGAATTTATCGATGGTGATCTATCAAAATCCAAGACCCAGGCGAGTTATTACACTGAGATGAAAGTTCCTACGTATACACCTGAATCTATGAAAAAGTTGATTGCAAAGAGAGATAAGAAGTTCATCGTTGCTGCGAATGAGTTCTTGAAGCAGTGTGAAGAAGAGGGCATTGAACCCGAAAGGAGACTGGCTGAACTGGCTGAAGGAAGATTGCCAAGGATGAGGACTTTTGAAGACCCAGTACAAGAAATGATCAAGAATAGAAGAGTGGGGCCAAGTGGCGAAAGACCAAGTATACCTGATTTGTTAGAGGTTATAAAGAGCACGAACTACAAAGATCAAATTGTCGGAGAGTTTATATTGCCTGAGAGAGTAGCCATCTATAAGGAACTGGACTTTGATCTGTCAGAGAGGTTGGAACAAGCATTGGAGATTAAAGGGTTCTATTATCATCAAGCTGAAGCTTTGAACTCCATCCATCGTGGTGAAAACGTGATTATTTCAACATCCACGTCGTCTGGTAAATCACTGATTTATCAGATTCCTGTGTTGAATGCTCTTGACAATGACCCAGAAACCACTGCTATGTACATCTTCCCCACGAAGGCCCTGGCACAAGATCAAAAGCGTGCTTTCACCCAGTTGATGAACTCTATGGGCCTGAAAACCCTGGTGGACACTTATGATGGCGATACTGAATCAGACAAGAGATCTCAGATCAAGCATGACGCTAGAGTTATCTTCACTAATCCTGATATGTTACATACTAGTATTTTACCAAACCATCAAGCATGGAGACACTTTCTATTTCATTTGAAATACGTTGTCATTGACGAATTGCACATTTATAAAGGCTTGTTTGGTTCTCATGTTGCGTTGGTAATGAGAAGGTTAAGACGTATGTGTGCCTTTCTGGGTAATAATGATGTTCAATTCATTTCTTGTTCTGCAACTTTGAAAGATCCAGTAAAGCACATGAATGCTATCTTTGGTGTCGAGGAGGAACAAATCACACATATCCATGAGGATGGCTCTCCTTCTGGTGCTAAACATCTGGTTGTTTGGAATCCGCCATACATCAACAATACAGATTCATCATCAGGGCGTGTGAATTTCATAGCCGAGACTGCAAAGATATTGGTTCAAAATGTCTTGAACAATGTTAGAACTATTGCCTTCTGTTATGTTCGTCGTGTTTGTGAACTTTTGATGAAAGAAGTAAGGAACAAATTCGTGGAGCTGAATAAACCGGAATTGGTCTCCCAAGTTATGAGTTATAGGGGTGGTTATTCCACTTCTGATCGTCGTCAAATTGAACAAGAGATGTTTCATGGTAATTTATCTGCAATCATCTCCACTAATGCTTTGGAGTTAGGTATTGATATTGGTGGTTTGGATGCTGTCTTGATGTGTGGATTTCCAATCTCATTGTCAAACTTCCATCAACAGAGTGGTAGAGCTGGTAGAAGAAACAAAGACTCGTTGACTTTGGTTGTTGGTAGTGATTCTCCAGTCGATCAACATTATATGAAACATCCTGATCTATTAATTGAGAAACAATTCCAAGATATCGTCCTGGACTTTGAAAATATCTTGATCTTGGAAGGTCATCTCCAATGCGCTGCGTTTGAGTTGCCTATCACTGATTACGATGCTTATTACTTTCCAAACATGAGCAAATGCCTTCACAGACTTGAGAAGGATCCAGATGGGTATCATACAGCAAACAGATACCTACCATGGCCTTCAAAGCATGTATCAATCAGGGGTATTGAAGAAGACCAATATGCTGTGGTGGACATCACAAACAACAGACACGTTGTTATTGAAGAAGTTGAAGCGTCAAGAACAAGTTTCACTCTGTACGATGGTGGTATTTACATTCACCAGGGTTATCCATACTTGGTTCGTGAGTTCAACTCTGAGGAAAGATATGCCAAGGTTGAACGAGTCGATGTTGATTGGGTGACAAGTCAAAGAGATTTCACCGATGTGGATCCTAAAGAGATTGAACTGGTTAGATCAATTGAAAATAGTGATGTTCCTGTCTACTATGGTAAGATCTTGACCACTATTGTGGTATTTGGTTTCTTTAAAGTTGATAAGAACAAGAGAATAATTGATGCCGTTGAAGTGAATAATCCACCTGTCTTGATCAATTCCAAGGGGTTCTGGATCGATTTGCCTACCAAGGCTTTGGACTTGGTCACCTGCAAGAACCTGAATGCTGCAGCTGGAATTCATGCTGCTCAGCATGCTATCATGGGTATGCTACCTGTTTACATTGTCAGTGGCTCTGATGATGTTCGTACCGAGTGCAAGGCCCCGGAAAAGGAATTCGCAGGGAGACAAACAACACGTAAGAGACCTGCTAGATTGATTTTCCATGACTCTAAAGGTGGTATCTATGGTTCTGGTCTGTCGATTAAGGCCTTCGATAATGTCCAGTCTATTCTTGAAGGTGCACTGACCAGAATATTAGAATGTCCTTGCGAATGGGGGTGTCCAGATTGTGTTGCTTCGGCATCATGTAAGGAAAATAGCTTGGTTTTGTCTAAGCCTGCTGCTGCTATCATCCTGTATGCAATCTTGGGTAAAGAGTTTGATTTGGACGATTTCCCAGATGGTCCTGAGCCAAACATGCCTGAAATCCAGATTGAGACTATTGAACCAGCTGGTTTACCTGTGAAGTTCTCCCCAGATGTTCAGATTATTGATGTTAGAAAAGCTAAAGAGCCATTGACTGAAATTAAAGACGATGGTGTTAGAATAAGCTCTATTAAACCATCTGAAAAGGAGCTGGTTGAACGACCAGAGATAAAAGAAGAAGAGAATAGTGACGACGAGTTCACTAGATTATGAATTTACGAAAAACTAATGAATAATGACAAACCATAATAAAACATCAAAGATTGTATTTTTTTAAACGTTCAACTCATGCGAAAGACCCTCTGATGGATAACTTTCTTGATAATGCAGATTTTGTAACCGTCATACGACGTGATAGACCAGATTGTTTCTTCACTGGCTTTACATTCAAGGCAGGGACATCATATTCATCAATGTGATGTTCTGGATGGCGATATGAAAGCTCATCACTGGTTGCTGAACTAGAATCATGAACATCATTAGATTTGGACGTTGTAGCCCTAGAAGTGGCATTAGATCTCACTGGGGAATCCGGTATATTCTTTCTTCTTGCAAGTCTAAAGACATCTCCAACTGGTTTCAAGTAGATCGATGCCAAAGAGCCAATGTTTAGTTCTAACTCTTCAAGAATTAGAGAATCCATCTGTTCGTTTTCATTGGAAATCGGAGGCAGTTCACCATTGATGACTTCTTTAGCCGTGTCTGGATATTTGTCTTGCACAGACAGTAATCTCCAATAGAAAAACCCACGATCTCTCACGTCTGGATTGTCAACCTCTTGAGTGGCCCACTTCAGAACTTTGAGTACTAGTTTTTCACCCTTTTCAGGCTGTTGTAAGAATAGTTTGGCAACAGCAGTCAAAGAAGCCAGTTGGACGTCTAGCGTGTCTTCCCTAAATGTGAATGTCAGGTCAGCCAATATGTGCTGCGAGTCTTCAATCTTTATAGCATATTGTCCTACTATCCAGATCAAGGAGGCTTTTGAGTCAGGGTCTTGCACAAGGTCTGCATGTTTGAGGAGATGTTCCACAACATAGTCAAATTGATCATACCTTCTCAGGATATTCTTGAAGACGATGACAGCTTCCTGTATAACATAACCAACACCGAAGGAGATCAGATCAAGTAATGCATCAACACAAAGTTTTGCAGCAGTTTCAAGCTTCACAGCGAGGTTACCAATGGCTCTGATGGCCTTTCTTGACATTTGAATATCAACATCTGTACCATACTCTTGAAGTTCTATCAGCACAGGCTCCAAATTACTCTGGTTTGCTAATAGATAAATTATTTCTAACTTTGTGTCCTTGATGTAAATTGGATCATCATATTTACAGAAGAACATCTTCACATCGAATGGAATCAGGTTTGGTCTGCTTAGGATCAATAAGATGACATTTCTGAGGATTAAGAATTGGATTTCTGCGGGTTTGGATAACAATGATGTGAGTGATGCTGCTAGCTTCTTTGTTAGGTAGTCTTCGATGTGATCAACATAGTTCAGTAAATAAAGGATCAATTTGAAAGCACTTAGGACCACTGCAGAGTTCGAGTGCTGCAGCATCGGTATCACTTTGTCAATCAGGATATAAGAGTCATCACGATCCTGTGGAACGAAGCTCACAATACCATTAAGTAGCGATGCTTGTTGCCACTCATCAGCCTTGGACAACAGATCAGCAAGAATAATAGCCTGGTCCAAAGTGAAGTTCAGTTCAAAATCGGAGTTCTTTTCATAGATATCAAGCAATGTTTGCAGGGCAGCTGTAACCACCATTACATTAGTATCACCCAGAGCGAATCTCACCCTGTCAATCAAGTTTTCTTCAATGGCCAGTTGTGGGTCTTTTTCATGAAGTCTTGCAATGGCAAATAGGGCGATTTTTCTCATTTGTGGGTCTTTGTTCTCAAGATGGGCATTGATTGGTCTCACAGCTTCTTTAAGATAGTCTTTCAATCCCACCGTGGCGATGTTTCTCAACGCTAGCTTCACTAGTTGGCCGTTATTTGATTTGGTGTCCTGGAGAATGATGGGCAGGAATTTGATAGCGATATCTGGCTTAGCAGTGGCATAGATGGCCAAATAATGATAGCAGAGTCTCTTCAGCTCGACATCATCGTAATGGAATAGCTTGAGTACCTCTGGGAAGACATTGATCATATCGTGATTACCCAATGTTATGTTAGCGATGACTTTCTGCATGGTCTGTTTCTTCTTCGGTAGATTCTTCTTCTTGTCAGCAAGGTGCCATTCTTCTATCAGTTCTCCAGACTTGGCCTGGGGTCTCCGGTTAGTAATTGCAAAAGCCAGATCAAAACAAGGATCACACATACTTTTGCGAAAACCGGATGGTCACTCATGGTTGGGGCTCTTTGTTCCGTGTATTCCTTTGGTTTTGGAGTGTTTTGATTTGTTAAAAAGGTGCTAGTGTTTGATAACTGGGAGTAAATGGGATTTCATGTGTTTTTTAGCCTCTCAATTGTGAACCTTGCCGATCTATAGTGTCAAATACGCGCAGTCTGTATGTTAACAAGTTTTTGTTTACTGTTGGTGATTCGGTCCAAAACAATATACAATGGAATTTTTCATGGCATGAAGTCGGAATTGAAATTGAAATGGGGAAAGTCGGAATTCAGCAGAGACTATATGGGGTCTCAAACACACAAACTTATATTTCAATTAGTCGTTTCCATAGAGAAAAGATGCAATATAATCAAGTCGTTTTGGCCATTTTCGCTGGGCTTTGCGCTATGGGCTCAGCCAAGAACGTTTTCGATACTGACAAGTTCAAAGCCGGTGTTCAAGGTGTCACTTTGGATAAGAGAGGCCAGGCAGTCGAACAGCCTTTGTTTGCGCCACCGCAGTCAGACGCAGACAGATATGTCGTCCCAGAAGGCGAGCAACCTCAGAGGGGTCCTACACTATTGACTTCCCCTATTTCCATCAACAAGGATATCACTGTGTTTGCCTCTTATGTCAGAGATAACGTTGATGTCTCCTCAAGATTCAATAGCAAGAAACTGCAATCCATCGTCTTTGCCCCAACCGACTCGGGCATCGAAACTCTACCACTGAAACCATGGCAGTTTCCAACTACTGTTGATGAAACGCTAGGTGAAGAACAAGTTGACAAGATTATCGCCTCAAACATAAATGACTTCTTGCTTTCTCATGTGGTTAACGGTGAAGTTCCGTTTGCTACCTTGGATGAAGTCAAGAAAGGTGTTTTATTTGTCACTGAAAATGGCAAGAGTGTAAAGCTAGTCAACGATGAAGGTGAATACTACGTTACTGCTGTCATCAATGGTCAAAATCAAGACTGGATGAAAGTTTCACGTGTCACTACTGTTGACAATGGTGCTGTCTTGGTTATCCCAAGACCTTTAAGCTTACCAAGCATTTGAGCTTACGCTTCTTGCTACTCAACTTATGTTCTTTATGGTTAGTATTTATTAGGATTGATTCGGTTTACGTGTGTTTTTTCTATCGGGGTAGGAGATTTGGTTTGTATGTACGGGGTTTCAAATTATAGGTCATTAAAACAATATTCATTTCCACGTAAACAATTATACTATATAAATGTTCCCTCATAACAGCCCCGCTTCCACATCGTTCTCCTTTCTTTCACTTGCCTCTTCCAATATTTGATCCCAGTTGGCATTTAACACAAACCAGGACTCACTCCCACCGATCAACACAAACGCGGTAGTCATACCAATCCATAAACCAAAAAGTTTCATATCGAGGTGATAGCTGAAAAACCAAGCCAGTGGAATACCAATCACATAGTACACAAACAAGTTGATGTAACTACCGATTCTTTGCATACCTTGACCTCTCAAACAACTACCAGCCACTGCATTCATGGAATCAAACACTTGGGCACAGGCAATTAGTGGAAAGATGGAAATGATCATGTTCACAACTTCTTCATCTTTGGAGAATAAGTGTGCTAACGGTGTCTTGAAGAGTAACATGATTATAGAATCAACAATTCCTGTTAGTAAAGCACCATAAATACCAATCTTTGATGCTAATTCAGCACAGTCCACTCTTTCGGCACCAATGAAGTTTGCGATTCTAGTGGAAGCGGCAATACCGACTGAGAAGGGGATCATGTAAAACAAAGAAGCTATAGTAGATACAGCTGACTGGGTTGCTAAGTAGGACGTACCGAACCCAGAAGCGAAGAGAGTCAAAATCTCATATGATAAACTCTCAGCTTCAAGCATAATGATACCAGGAATAGCCAACTTCATCAACTCACCCCAATGATCCAGAGATTTCTTAGAAATACCACCCCAACACTTACGACCATCGATAAAGATGGCATAACCCGCAAGTAATAACAACATCATCCAGAAATTAATTGTCACAGCGATTGGAGCACCAATGAAACCCAGACCAACATGCTTGTTCCATACCAACAAATAACTGATGGCAATGTTTGACGGGGCACAGATCAATAGGACATATGTACCGGCCTCGAAGATCCCTTGTGCTTGCATGTATCTCTTCAAGTTTTCAAAGATGATATAGGCTGGGGCACCAGGGAGCATAATTCTCAAGAATTGACAGGCCAATCGGACAACTTCCTTATCAGGAACAAATCTCCCCAGTAGAACATCAGCAAACCACCATAGCGTGCCAAATGGAACAAACAAGGTCATGGCTAGTAGTGAACATCTTTGGAAATGGACACCAACAGCGTGATAATCCCCAGCACCAAATGCTTGAGGACAAAGGGTATCCAAAGCTGTGGAAAGACCATCAAAGATGGCAAGGATGATATTAGAGGTCATGGTGGCAAGTGAAACAGCACCTAATTCATTCTTACCCAGGTGTGAGACAACAAGGACGCAGACCACAGAAAAGACATGCTCCAAGCAAAAAGTGATGATTAAAGGGATGGAATATTGCAAAAGTTTCTTGATTTCAGAGCTTGTAGTGACCTTTTCAGTTTGGAAATCCTCATCAGTTGCCAGACTTAACGAGCCAATGGATCTGAATGAGTTTTTTCTAACGTGTCTTGGAGGTTGATTCCCTTGGTTTTGCCTTATTCTTGACATGAAATGCTGGAAATCATCAGTATCATCCTCGTAACCGTGATAGTTCTGCAGAGGTCCGACCTCTTCATCATCGTCGTCTTCATCACTGATATCACTATTCTCAACACTGGAATACATCCGTTGATGCTCCTCTAATAACCAATCAAGCTCCGGCTCATGTGGCACCTCTGATATTTGCGATGGCAAGGACACTGTGCGACTCAGCTCGCCACTCATCACCTCGTCAAGGTCTTCATGCTCGGATATAGGCTCATAGTCCTCGGTTCCCAGCGATAGAAAGCTTCTTTGTCCTGGAGAGCTACCGTAAACGAATAATGGGGATTTGGTGCTTGGTGGAATAAACAGAGCCATTCTTCTGTGGGAATTGGCAACACCAAACCCATTTGTTCGCAGGCTTGGCTGCAGCTGTTGCAAGGCAGCACTTAGAATGTTTGCCATCTTGGTGGGAACAACGTTTAAAAGCGATAGATCTGTGTGGTTTCCCTCTTGTGATGAGCTCTAATACCAATTCTTTTTCATCTCACTTTTTTTTGGTGGTCAGTGTTTTTTCTCCGCCAGAAAGATCGTTTAGTCTACAAAGAGAATAATTATGGTCTAGCGTGTATATCATAGTCATTCCTCATATCCAACATCCTCTTCTTCCTTTTCGTCTTCTTCTTCATTGGCCATCAATTCGGCCCAATCTGGTGCCAAATCCTTTTTGCTTATATCATCACAGCTTGCAATCAAGTGGAAATACTCCGTATGCTCTTTCCAATGTGTAATCTTACGTATATCAAAGCTTAGCAAGTCCCAAACGTTGAACCCAGTTGAATGCTCAACATATTTTGCTTTACCCAAATACTTGACAGAACCCTTTGGGTGTGGAAGTTCATCTTTATCAATCAAAAATTCAAACCCAGACTGAACGAATGTTTGCCCTATTGGAAGCAAAGGAATGTAGTCACCTTTATGGATAACTCTGATACAGCCTTCCTCTAACGTACCTTCGTCCATGATATTTTCATCAAACAATTCTTCAGTAAAAAACAACTTGTCCATAAAATCTGACAACTCCTGATTTGAAACTTTAGGGCTACCATATGTGATGATTAACGGTTTGTGCCCCATCAATGCAAGTTCAACACCGGTTAAGACAGCAAAAGACCCACCCATTGAATGACCTGTGACGACGATTCGGTAATTAGGGAACGTCTCAGTCAAGACATCGAAGGTGGAGAATATCGTATCTTTGAATTCTTTGTATCTGGTATAGAACCCCTTATGCACTTTGCAATTGCCACAAGTTTTAAAGTTTTTTCTAGCTTCTTCATTAACTGGCTCATAATCCACAGTTTGAATGTTGATATCTGTTAAGTAATCTCTTGTGTTGACAGTACCTCTCCATGCAAGGATGATAGAGCCATTGCCCGCATGATCAATGGCAAAGAAGCCCTCTGACTGAGAGGGGTGCTTTTCAGATTCATCAGTAACAGATATCTTCTCATCGTTCTTGTCTGTGTAGAGAAGCTTTGCAATGTGCATGATGTCTTCATCTTGAACCTTGGTTTCACCGTAGTAATCATCAGCTTCAAACCCAGACATGATAAAGTGGCTCTTTGGTTTAAGGACCAACGGTATGCTGAAGTCGTGATCAACTTTGATCTGGTCAATGCAGTAGCTGATCTTGGATAGGTATGCATATCTGACCAAGGTATCGTACACGCCATTGTTGTAGGCAACACAGCAACCTAAAAGAAGAAGAAACAGCAGGGCTCTGTCAGCAGCACGCCCAAACATCACACTTATACAGCAGAGGGGTTATCCTCAACGGAGAAGGACCGAAAACGACAAACCTGTAAGCATCCTCAACAAGCTCGACTCCATCAGAATTTTTGCCTTCTTCAGATTCAGTCTTTGACACAAAACCGATCAATGTGTTTCAATACAAAAACACCAAATCCGCTCGCGAACTTGTGCTGTGCGGACATTACAGTTTTCCGATCGGCCACTCGCAAAGTCCTGTCAGAATTGCGAGAAATGCAGGAGCAAATTGCGATGCCCGCCAAAAATGTGCGGACTTGCCGCCTCAAGACGGGGGCAGAGCACTGGGGAAAGTGCCACTGAATTCATCTGCATTGTAGCACCACCCGACCCCGTCCACCCCCCTGGTCTGTCCAGCACCACATGGGTCTTTTCCTCCCGCTGTCACTTTTGACGGGCACAGCCTTCCATCACAACGGTTTTCTCGGTCTTCTTTGCCCAATTAAAGTTTGACTTCGTGCGGACCTCAGATCTTTCAACGAGTCCGCTTTCCCGTGTTCCAAACCACGCCACGGGCTTCCAAGCGCCCCCCTCCCGCACTTACCACCGCCTACAGGTCTGCATCGCTAACCATCAACTGAAGGTAGAGGTACACTATATATCCAGCGAGACGCATAGTGGGATCTGCTTGTGGATTGACACTTTTGAATCAGCGCACGTCGCCAATATCTATAACCAAGCTTTCAACCTTCCCTGTAAAACCAGCTAAGTAAAGAAATGGAGGTATATGTCACTCCTTGTGCGCCTTCGTAAATCTCAGTTTTGTACTATGGGTTACTTGCTTAAAAACCAACAAAACTCAAAAGTACTTTGTATGGATTTAATGGCTTGTATTCTCCACTTTCTACATGTCGGCAGCTAAGTTGATACTTGACCATGCTCTGTGGAAGCTTGAGTTGCGCTGTCAGTTACATTCTGAGTTCTGAACAGGTCATTGGCAAGTTGTTCCCTTGCTAGCTATACTCCACGGCGATTCTACTATCGATCTAAGAAGTGAATATATATATATCTAATTATAACATCAACCTGAATGAAAGAATGCCCAGATCCCATTATCTCTATATAACTTTTTCATAACCGTAAAAACCATTAAAACCATAACACCAATATACGTCATTAAATAAGAGCAATCCTTTAAAAGGATAAAGCAACGCTTTGATCGTTCTCTTTAAGTTTCTTCAAGATATTGATCTTACGTCTTCTGGCATTAATGAACCAGTTGTCCAGTTGTTGAATGGTCAATCTGGTCTTCATCAACAATTCGTATTTCTCTCTAGAATTTGGATAAGGGCGGTCCAAATGCTCACTTAGCCAGTTCAACAAGATCAATGTTGTTTGTCTTGGTAAGTTTTGTCTTTTTCTTCTGGTTAGCTTCTCTCTTGAATCTTCAATGATGATTGGAGATGGCGCGCCTGAAGATGGTGATGGCAAGTTGTGTGGAAGTTGATGTTGTGCGACTTGTAATGGAGTTTGTAATGCATGTGATGGATATGCTTCTTGCATATTAGATATCACGGTTGGGGAGATACGTCCAGGTTGGTTCTGTTGTAAGATTTGTGGGGCTTGATGAGAATACATCGACTGGTATGAATTGGAGCGTGACATATCTGGTGAGATTGGAGCCGCTGAGTATGAGTTGAACTGTTGTGGTGGCGAAGGTTGTGGTGGAGGTGGAACCATAACTGGAGCCGGTGTAGCTTCAGTGACATTGTCTCTTAGCAATTCTCTAATTGGTGGAAGTGTGAATTTGGGAGGCTGAGGTTGTGGTAGTTGTGACATTGGAGCTTGTTGGTACAGATATCTCGATGGTTCGGGTAGCATCATCTGGCGCGGCTCAGGCATTGGGTTGTAAATTGTTCTTTGGTAGTTTTCGACAGACATAACGTAGTTCAATGAAAATCGGGTAGGGTTCAAGTGTAAAACTTTTATGAAAGAAGTTTGTATATTTATAAGAATTCGGTTGCCTTACAGCATGGATAGACTAAAATAAGTTACTCACCAAAAATAATGAGTGACATGTTCCAAAAACCTTATAACCGTGCATGATTTCCACAGGTGATCCCCAATTGGTAAATGAATGTCCGCAATTGCTGCAATGTTCTGCATGATATGCAGTGGTCTATAAGACTCCACTTACGAAGTGCAGTCATATGCTACATTTGCCTCTTCCACATTTGCGGACTAATCCCAATCGGGAAGCTCCTTCATCTCCTTTGTAAAACAATACACTTCAACAACAAATTCCCTGCAAGTCACTAACCCATGTCAAAACTGACAATTCGTGCTTTTTTCTTTCATTGGAAGTTGCAATACAGAGTCTGATTTCTGCTATGTCTCACGCTCTATGGTGTTACGATCAGGACTCCCAAAATGTTAACTAAGTGCTCATCTTTGGCTGGAAACTGAAAACCTTAACTAGCTGTTGTTTTCAGAACATCAGATCCCGATCGTCGAGAACTTGAGGCGAGATATACCTCTGGCCTAAGCCTTGACACTTTTCCGATAGTAATCGACTAGATGCCCGAGATCATCTTTTCCTTCTGGACAGATTTTATCAGGTTACTTCAGCCGATTTGTATAGAAACTTGACAAGTGAGCAACTAAAATGGATAGTGCGAACGACACCAGATTCGGCTGGACGGTCCCTTAAGATGATTGCATAGAGGTAGTAAGACGACTTTGGGAGCCTGTAGTGCACCTGCAGAAGTGGCGTGCATGTTGCAGCAGCCTCTCCCAGTTTCAGTCTTCCCTGGTCCGCAGTAGAGCTTCGTTAATTTGTACGCCGAACAGCCGAGCAGCCACGATCAGCAAGTAGCTTTTTGCAGATCAGAGGTGTCTGTATACGCCAAGCATATGCCGAGAACTCAGTTCCAAGCTCATACAAGATCTCTAAACCCCGCGAGCGTTAAACCTTTTAAGTCTATGATATGTTCAGGGGCTCAGGTCTCTCTTCGGTGTTTAGTGCAGTCATAACCTATGGAGCTATACACCACCAGCTGTTGTTAGTCTACCTCATCCCCACCCACCATTGCTCGTCCCTTCTAGAGCCCATGTTTAGACCAATTTGCTCACCTGTTTTCCTCAAATTCCAAATCTCAGGTTTCCAAATCCGCTCCTGTGTCAAATGTCTTATCGGATGAGCATCCTGGCGCTCCTCGGGCATGACAGTTGTTGGTACGAATTTGAGTTCCCGAAACTGTTCCGTTCAACAATCCAACATGCCATTCGAAATTTCACCATTCTGATCGATTCAAGCAAGCCACTGGTCCACCACCTCGACTTGGAGATGTCATAGATATGGTCAATTCGTCACCAAGTGCTTCTATTGCAAGTGTTTCCAGACTTGATTCTTGAATCTCTACTGTAGCTTCGCCGTAGCTACGCTGTTGCCAAAGAATAACGTAGAATAAGACATACGCATGAAATTGTTTAGTACCGCTGCCAGGCTCCTAGAGCCTACCCAGCCAGTTGCACTTTACCGCACTTGTGGACAGAAACCATCCCTACCAGTTAACTGGCAAAGGCCCACCACACGTACTAAAAAAGAATCAATCTCTATGGCCCGCACCCAAAGCCCTTTGGTAGCTAAGACTCAGTTGACAATCGGGTAGTACCGTTCATGAGCATGGAGCAGCTTGTTTGCAGCTATGCTAGCTGGATGACCGTGTGGTGAGTATACAAGTCTGGCTTTGAGTCGAAGCGTTCCATAAAGTTCAACTCTCTCCCTGTTCAAATCGAAGTCAGGTTTTACCTTTGGTCTAATTAATTGCCTGTTCTTTTGGTCCAAAGGATGCATGATAAATCATGCCGCCTAGACGTTGAGACTTGAAGGTGTCAATCAAAGAAAGTTTGAAAGGTTTTGCGGACTTGTCCTAATTGGAGTGAACTTTCAGCAAACCTGCGGGCTGTTGCATATATTTTGAAAAAATTTCCGCAAGATCGACGGAGAAAATTGTTGAAGATCTCAATCAAATCGAACCAGTAACAGAGGGCGCAATTAGATGTAGGACCCAATTCTTCTGTGCTTCACAGTAGCTATCTACTTCATTCCACCAGCCAGTAACATCCAGTTTAACGAATTATCCGCAGCAGCCGTTCCAAAACTGGTTAGGTAAGAAAAGCACTCCTTGTGGCAACCAGTAAAGACTTTATATTATTACCTTCAGTATTGAAACCCAAAGGTCAAGCTGTATGGTGCAAACGGGACCATACAAAAGAATAGTATCAATGTATAACGTACATGGACTAGCGATTTCAATAGGGCGCATGATCTAGTGATAAATATCTGTAATGCGGTAGTCATGAGCTTGATTGGTCATCTTGGGGATGTATAGTTCGAGTTTCAAATGGGTTCATTAGAACAAGGTGACAATATCGCCGCATTACATCCCGTTATTGAGCTAAGTCTAGGAGAATGAAGTCTGAAATTCAACCATAAACACTTCGTAAAGTAAGATCTTCGCAGTCCACCGACTTTAGTTGATCTTGGAGGGCAGCAGGGTCAGTCTCTCACAAAACAATTAGCAATGTTGACTGCAAAGACGACAAACAGAGATGTGCCATGATTTCTACTACAGTCATAACGTTTATGAAGCAACCTCCGTCAACAACGAGGTAATGCCCAGCTCAGTCGAACGAAGCATAAAAAGTTGTTGATCAAAAAGTTCCCAAATCCAAATGTTATGCTGCTTGATGCAAGTTAATGCACTCTCCAAAAACCAGAAGATGCACAAGGAAAACACTAGAATTACAAACAAATATATTGGGAAGCTGGACCCTACTTTTACTGTCATAAACGATCACCAAGAGATCCCTGATGCAACCATTTTTCATTCCGCAGCTTTTGTTCTAAGAAGATTGTCCTTGTACAGTTGTACGTTATCCTTGAACCGGAAACGCCAACGAAGGAAGAGTAGGAGATATGACAGGTTTCCTGCATGATCGTATCCAGCATTGGACCATCAAGTACAGCTTATTATTTGCCAAAGATACTTCTCAAATATCCAAAACCGAGCTTCGAAAGCGTAGGTCCCTCTTTGCAATTCAGGAACTCTATGAAGATTCTGGCGTATCTTGTGCTGTATTTTGCATTTAATGTGGGAGGATTGATGTTTTTTTGAACATCTGACACATCCTCAGCTAACTAGGCGTCGAAAACTCACGTTTGGTGGGTTATGATTTCTGTCGCAATATACTGCAAATTTGGGAAGTCACATTTGAGGATATTGCTAGCCGTTGGACCGCTTCTTGTAATGACACCACCATAATGAGCCACTGTAATAATATTAGAATCATCCACGTTAGAGACGTTCTTTGATACTGGCCTTCGAAGCATCACGAAAATCCAAGTTGAACACTCACTCCTTATACTGAGATAATGTTGCCCAAAAAGGTGACTCTCAGATTGGGTCGATGTTTTGTGGGCTACCTATCTGGCCAATAAGCAACCCCTGGTTTCTTTCATGAATTATCTCAATAATATTGATATCCTAGGATTCTAGGATCGAAATCAAAGTAACCGTGGATGGTCGTACGGAGCATGGCAGGGGGGGTCTAGCAAATATTATAATATTAGCATATGTTCAACAAACTGTGGAATCATCGAGTCGAGGAAGAAGTAGTGACTCTATCTAAGACACTTCGTATGGCTCATCACCAACCGTCAATCATCCACAATTAGGGATCAGTCTTATTGTAAAACGAGTACCAGCCAAATCATGATTTCAGCTTTCTGCTTGACTAATTCGGGAGCTTTATATATGAACAGTGTTGAGTCTTTGGTGTACTTGTTATAATATTATAATCTTAAAACACTAGTTCCTAGAGAATGTCTGTCGCAAAATTTGAACACTTGATTGACAGGTGTTCATCGATCAATCACGAGAATGTACCTGGCTTCCATGTATTCCGGATTCTCCAACAAAAAGAGTGATCAAGAACATTTTGTCATGCCGAGCTGGCTAAAAATACTGTCAAATGCTGTTTTCAGTGGCTAAAAAGCAACAACAGTCAGCTATGAAACATGCTTGCAATAATGGGATAAATCTGGCTAGCATCATGCCAATCACGGAAGCTGTCAGCGACAAGGGACAAAACAGGAAAATAATTCGCTTCAATTGTATAATCGATAATTTGTATCAGTATAGTGATTGATTCAGCAACTCGATACCTACTAACTAAAGCTGATCAAACAATGCAATTAGTATTGCAGCTAAGATGTGGCAGTAAATATTAGTTTCAACTAACGTAAGTGTAACTAGATCAAAAGTGGTAGCTTTGTTTCCACAACTGATTACGTAATTAAAGGGGTGGAAATTGTACTCCACAAAAAAATAAACGTAGTGTCCCGATCAAAGACCGACAAGCCAACCTGGGACAAAAAAAACAACTAATTAGGGAATATGTTGGGAATACTGGTAAGAAACCTCGTAGTGTTTGTGTGAAAGACCTCGTAGTGTTTGCGAAATTGGAAACCCCAATTTCTAACGAGACGGGAGCTTTGAATTTTCTCCATCCGAATCCGCCAGTCACTTCCTTCTTTTGCACATTGCATCGGTGTTTGCTATCTGTCAAAATCAAAAATCATGCACGTCAACGTAGTCCGATGCGGCTAATTAATAATTTCTGGTTCCATGAAATTGAGTCTAGATAGATCATAATAGACTAAGGTACAAAGTATGGCATTTTCGACTGACTCATGGCGAGACGTACGAAGACCCTATACAACACCATTCGAAAGCCAATAAATGGATATACCCGAGAGTATCGTGTTCTCATGATGAAGTGTATTGCTATCCC
Organism: Taiozyma bovis; assembly: GCA_003707945.3. Lineage (NCBI taxonomy): Eukaryota > Fungi > Ascomycota > Saccharomycetes > Phaffomycetales > Wickerhamomycetaceae > Taiozyma > Taiozyma bovis. Next base: position 115,854 of record PPMH03000006.1, on the reverse strand, counting down.
CGTTCCCAAGGCTGCCCAGCATGTGTGTAAAGAGTGATACACTAGTTGAATTCTATCTCCAACATTATGAGTCCATGTACAAAATAACTAGTTGCTCACATCAAAACTAAACTATAGGGGTGTTCAAATACTCGAAGCTTTTACAAATAAATTCCCTAGTATCTCTTACCCCTTGGTGGGAAGTCTCTGGCGGTTTCTGCCCAATTCAGGAGACATTTTAGGCAGAGTCTTATGCTGCCCCCCCCCCCCAACTAGTTCTTAGACAGAAAGGATTTTCAAGTCCGACATCGGGCACTGATTGATGGCCAGTCCTAGTCAAATTTCAGAACCGAGCTTAAAGTTATTCTGTTGGTACTATTTCCTATGAAATATAAGGTTGCACCAACTAAACAGGCTGGCAATCCAAGCTAAACCAGACATTCTTAGCGTTGTTTTCAAGTTCGAAGACCCTTTAAAAGCTGAACCTGTAAGGTGCTCATAGCTCTTACATGGGATGAATTGTTTGGAGCTCTGTCTTATTGAACAGATTGCCATCGAGGTCTTTGGTACTAATACTTGAGTTTGAGTATTCTTTTTTATAGTGAATTTCAACTGTAAGGTCCGGCATTTGACTGCTTCATCGAGACAAAATTATGCGCAAATCTTACAGTGGCAAGGGAAATTAAGCTCCAGTCATGAGGCAACACTCGCATTTTTTGCTTTTCGATTATGGACAAAGTGACACCGATGACATTCAAATTACACGCCCGTCGAGAAATACGAAGTACATGAGAAGGCTTCATTCACATAAGTTTATTTTAAATGTCTTTAGGGGATTACACATCTCACACCCAAGGGCACCATTTACCTCACCACAGTTCATACATCAGACCTTGTAACCGCATAAGCATTGTTTGGTCTAAATTGTGTCTGTCAATCAGCACTGATTAACGGCAATTTTTGAATACTCCGTTGCATAGACCACAGAAATAGCTGTTAATAATTTAAAAACCCGCTAACACCGACGTGTGATAGGGGTACCCGAATACTGGACTCTAGCATTTGGCATTACTGAGTCACTGTGCATTGCTTCCTATATTGTCAGGGAGCTGAAGAGTAATAGAACCATACATTCTTACACTCCCCTACATAGAAGGCGCCACATGCTATCTAGAGCAGGCGGCTCGGCCTTCAAAATAGTCTAATTCCTGACAGTGTTTTTTGTGCTTCGCGTACCAGCCAAACACAAACCTTAAACACAAATAAAGTTACAGCGGAGACTCAACGGACAATTTCAAGTCTTCAGTTAAAACCACAACGAATCCCACTTTTCCCACCTCACCAACCGTCACATCCACAATCGCCACCATGGAGCCGCCGACTGTTGTCATGCCCAACACGTCCGAGAGCAGAACTCCCTACTCGTGCAAGCGCTGCAGAAGACTCAAGAAGAAGTGCACCAGAACCTCGCCCGAATGCTTCAACTGCAACAAGGCTGGGGAAGCATGCGAGTATGTGGCCAGAGCCCCAAGAAGAAAGAAGTTAGAGGTGCTACGGTCCTTCAACCAGCTGAAGAGCCACCCTGACGGTCTGCTGTCATCTGAGAGTGCTAGTATCACGAAGCCACAGAGCTGTGCTCTCCCAAGAAGTACCGTAAAGTCGCTACTAAACGAGCCATCACAGCAACAACAACAGCAACAACAGCAGCAACAACAGCGCCTACACCACATTCAGCCTCTGGCATTCAACAACCCACAGGGTACGCTGCCTACCCCAGAGTCATCATCTATGTACTCTAGAGCTCCCACTCAACCGCTTCACAGATCATCGCTCCAATATGGCAAGACAGACCCTGTCACATACACACAAGACACTGCTCCAAGGGCCAGCTACAACACTCTGCCACCAATCAGCTCACTGACAAATCCAATCAAACCACCACATCTACAACACTTAGCTCAGCAAGCCTTACCTGCAAAACAGCAACAGCAAGAACAGAAACGTCGCCGCTACACACAACCTCACCCAGCTCAACTCCATATTCATCCAAATCAACATCAGCCTCATTCACAGCCTCTTCAGCAACTGCAACGGCAACAACGGCAACAACAACAAGAACAACTACCATCTCCAACCCATCACCATCATCAATCATTCTTCCAACATGCCTCTTCTACCAATGATTTCACCGCCTCCAAGAGTGCGAACAGTTCCGCATCGTCCAATGATGGACATTCATTAGCTAAAAAATCACCAGACATCTCATCATTCAAGTATGCCGCTTGCTCAGAAGCTAACCTTCTAAACAATGCCTTGGGCATCAATAGAACCACAAGAACCAAAAGCTTCCAAGAGGTCCGCCCAGAGTTGACTTTTGCCTTAGTAATGAGATGCATCGAATCATTTTTCAGTGAGTTTGGTAAGTCATTCCCATTCGTTAAAAAAGTTGAATACGTCAACAGACTGCAATCCTTTGATCTATTCCAAATTGAACAAATGCCATCCCGTGTCACGTTTGATCTGTTTATGGTGATCTTCACCGGTTATATTGCCTTGGAAAGAAAAGGTAAGTTACCAGTCAATCAAACTTTGAAAGCGTATCTACGTTACAAATCATTAGAAAGAGCACCAGAGGTTATTACATACAGTGATGTTGAATCAATCAAGAACTTGTTACTTCTTGGTCTGTATTCATTCTTTGATGTTAATGGTTCTGCTTCTTGGTACATTAGTGGTATCATCACCAGATTAGCCTTGTCATTGAACTTGAATAGAAGAGCATCATTTAGTAGCAAACTTCAAACAGAACAGGAAGTTGAGACCAAGAATCGTTTGTTCTGGTCTGTTTACAACTATGATAGGCAGACTTCATTGACGTTAAACAGACCTGTTGGTATCAGAGATGAGGACATCAACGTTGATTTGCCCAGAGTGTTGTCTCTTGAAGAAGAGGACGATATTGAACTGTTACATGTTATCATTAATTTGAGGAGACTTGAAGGTAAAATCCAACAAACCGTACATTCTGTTAATGCTGGTTCCCGATTCAAAACCATTGACGCAAGAGATGAAGTCATGAACACTTTGAGAAATGAGATTGAAGATTGGTACACGAAAGTGATGTCAATTACTCGCTCAAGCCGGAAGCTGACCTCAACAAACTTGATCACTTCATGGTATTCTGCTTCTTATTACCAGCTTATCATGATGTTATACAGACCTTCTTTCTTGATACCAAATCCATCTCATGAAACAATGATCACTGTCGGTAAAGCTTGTTTGCAGTCACTGACATATTGTTACAACCTTTACCAAATCCATCTTTTGCCTTTAACTTGGGTCCAGTTATACATGATGTTGAACATCAGTACCATTCTATCCCATTGCCTGTGTAAATGGAGTATCGATTTGACTGAATTCAAGACTGAACTGAACTTGGGTCAAGAATTGTTTGAATTCTGTGGTTTACACTGGTCTGTTGCTAAGAGTATACTGAAAGTGATAAGAAAATTCAACCAGGCTATCTACCAATGCAACGTCCAAGACAATTCACAATGGACAGAAGCTTCCAAGTATGAGATTGTTAGTAAGTTCATTGATTTGACACATGATTATCACCAAATCTTGATCAGCAGTCAGAATGATATTTGGTTTGACGATCCTGTTATTACAAACATTGCTGTTTGATCCACGCCATTCATATCCTTGGTTTAATGTCCTCTATTTATTCTAGTGTGTTTTTTTTCAATATCAGCGTCTAGCTGGTTTAGCTGTTACCGATTTTATAGTTTGATCATATGGATGGATATAGTGATTACGGTCTTCCTGGTTGGTTATCCTGATTTTAGTTTTTACATGCAAATCTTAACGTTTATCATGATTCGGTTATGTAATATCTCTACGGTTTCTCTTCAGACGTGAAACATTATAATAACCTGTATTTACCCATTATCATCAAAAACCAATCATTTGTTTGCAACCTTGGCTAGTTCTTCCCTTTAACACAAATTGTTACTATAGGTTCATGGCGATATTAGCTGAAAACCTATGAATACTCACTTTAGCTCCTTACTGAAGTTGTCGTCAACATCGTTGTCATCCCAGTCTTCAACCCATAGGGCCTTTTCGCCTTCAACGCCGACTGATTCCTGTTGATCCCAATCTTCCGCTTGGAAATCTTCAAATTCATCGTCTTCCTCTAGAGATTGGATGACTTTTTGCTTTTCTTCTTCGGTTGTCTGCACTGACATTGTTCTTCGTATTATGTGTGTATGGTCCGCTGTCCCCTGTAACTGCCTTCTATTTATGCAATTGAAGCGTATAGAAAAGTGTCAAATCTTTGTTGACTTGGATTTCAAAATTTTTGGCCACCGAAAGCCAAAACCGCGAACTCGTTCTGTAAAAAATATTGACTGCCATTCTCCGTGTCACTAAATGATTCCGGTAATTTTCGCGGCTAGAGAAAAAATTCAAAAATATTAATTAGCGAAAAAATCACACTCAGACAAGCATCGGGAAGCTTCTTTTGCAGCGTGTTTGAGCCTTTTGAAAGCCGATTAATATCCAGCTGCTACCTTCTGGGTCACAAAAATCTTTATTATTCGCCGCTCGCCACCTTTAACCCCCCCTTGAAGGCCCGAGAAGCAATCTTAAAGATGAAGGAAACAGTTGTTGATATCGCTCCAAAATACATTAAAGGTATTGAGTTTGGAGCACTGTCAGACAAGGACATTGTTGCTCAGTCAGAAGTTGAAGTCGTCACTAGGGATCTTTTCGATCTTGAGAATGGCAGAATCCCTAAGAAGAATGGTGCCTTGGACACCAGAATGGGTATTAGTTCCAACTCATCCGAGTGTTCTGTGTGTCATGGTAATTTAGCCACTTGCCATGGCCATTTCGGTCACTTGAAACTATCATTGCCCGTTTTCCATGTTGGTTACTTCAAGGCAACCATCCAAGTTCTACAGTCCATCTGCAAATGTTGTGGTTCCATGTTGATTGATGAAGAAACGAAGAGACATTTCAGAAATGAACTAAGAAGACCAGGTATTGATAACTTGAGAAGAATGGCCATCATCAAGAAAATCATCGACCAATGTAAGAAGCAAAGGCGTTGTTTTGATTGTGGTGCCATTAACGGTGTCGTCAAGAAGGCTGCCGCCGGTTCAGGTACTGCTTCTTTGAAGATTGTTCATGATACCTTCAGATGGGTTGGTAAGAAACCTACACAAGAGAAAGTTGATTGGGATAAGGATTTTGATCTTGCTGTGCAAAATAACCCAGATATTGAAAGATTTGTCAAGAGAACCATGGATGATTTAAACCCATTGAAGGTGTTGAATTTATTTAAACAAGTCAAACCTGAAGATTGCGAGTTGTTAGGTATCGATGCAGGTAGAGGTGGGAGACCAGAGATGTACATTTGGAAATATCTTCCAGCGCCACCTGTGTGTATTAGACCATCCGTTGTCATGAGTGATTCTCCAACTTCAAATGAAGATGATTTGACCGTGAAACTGACTGAAATCGTCTGGACAAGTTCTTTGATCCGTGCTGGTATTGAAAAAGGTATCTCAATCAACAACTTGATGGAACAATGGGACTACTTACAACTATCCGTTGCTATGTACATCAACTCAGATGCTGCCTCCCCATCGATGTTACCAGGTGCCTCAGGTGGTGCTAAATCAGCCAAGCCAATCAGAGGCTTCTGTCAGAGATTGAAAGGTAAGCAAGGTCGTTTCAGAGGTAACTTGTCAGGTAAGCGTGTTGATTTCTCAGGTCGTACCGTTATTTCACCAGATCCAAACTTGAGAATTGATGAGGTTGCTGTTCCTGACAGAGTTGCTAAAGTGTTGACTTATCCTGAAAAGTGTACCAGATACAACAAAGACAAATTGCAAAAATTGATCGCCAATGGTCCAACTGTCCATCCAGGTGCCAACTACCTATTGAAGAAGAATGAAGATGCTCGTCGTAACTTGAGATATGGTGACAGAAACAAACTAGCTAAGAACCTACAGTATGGTGACATTGTTGAAAGACATTTAGAAGATGGTGATGTTGTTCTATTCAACAGACAACCTTCATTGCATAGACTGTCCATCTTGTCCCATTATGCTAAGATTAGACCGTGGAGAACTTTCAGATTGAATGAATGTGTTTGTACCCCATACAATGCTGATTTTGATGGTGATGAAATGAATTTACACGTTCCACAAACTGAAGAAGCCAGAGCTGAAGCCATCAATTTGATGGGTGTTAAAAATAACTTGTTGACTCCAAAGTCAGGTGAACCTATTATCGCTGCCACCCAGGATTTCATCACTGGTTCATACTTGATTTCACACAAGGACTCTTTCTTTGACAGGGCCACATTTACACAATTGTTATCAATGATGTCAGATGGTGATCTACAATTTGATTTACCTCCCCCAGCTATTCACAAGCCAGTTTACATGTGGACTGGTAAACAAGTATTCAGTTTATTGATAAAGCCAAACAAAGATTCACCAGTTGTTATTAATTTGAATGCGAAGAACAAGACATTCGTCCCACCTAAAAAGGGTTTCCCTAATGAGATGTCACCAAATGATGGTTATGTTATCATTAGAGGCTCTAACGTGCTTAGTGGTGTCATGGATAAATCAACTTTGGGTGATGGTAAGAAGCATTCCGTATTCTACACCATATTGAGAGATTATGGCCCAAAGGAGTCCGCTTCTGCAATGAATAGAATGGCCAAATTATGTGCTAGATTCTTAGGTAATAGAGGGTTCTCGATTGGTATCAATGATGTCACTCCTGGTGACAAATTGAAATCAAGAAAAGAAGAAATGGTTGAATACGCTTATGCCAAGTGTGATGAATTGATTCAACTGTACAGTGAAGGTAAGTTAGAGACTCAACCAGGTTGTAATGAAGAACAAACATTAGAAGCCAAGATTGGTGGTTTATTGTCCAAAGTTAGAGAAGAAGTTGGTGAAGAATGTATCAATGAATTGGCACCATCAAATGCTCCATTGATTATGGCTACCTGTGGTTCCAAGGGCTCTACATTGAATGTTTCCCAGATGGTTGCTGTTGTCGGTCAACAGATTATCTCCGGTAATCGTGTTCCCGATGGTTTCCAAGATCGTTCTTTACCACATTTCCCAAAGAATTCCAAGACTCCACAGTCCAAAGGTTTTGTTAGAAACTCATTCTACTCAGGTTTGTCTCCACCAGAGTTCTTGTTCCATGCTATCTCAGGTCGTGAGGGTTTAGTTGATACCGCTGTTAAGACTGCTGAAACCGGTTACATGTCACGTCGTTTGATGAAATCATTGGAAGATTTGAGTTGTCAGTACGATAACACAGTTAGAACCTCGAGCAATGGTATTGTCCAGTTCACTTATGGTGGTGATGGTCTAGATCCTTTAGATATGGAGGGTGATGCTAAACCTGTTAACTTTATCAGAACTTGGGATCATTCGTTCAATGTCACTTTGGATAATGCTGAAAAATCATTATTACCATACCAAGTGATGGGAGTTGTCGAAGAAGTGTTACAACCATTAGAAAAGAAACTGATCAGATATGATAACACTGGTAAGGTTGTGGCAGCTAAGGACTCTGGTAAGATTGAATACGTTGATCAAGAAGATGCTGAAAGAGATTTCTATCAATCCATTAGAGATTTCATCTTGAGCAAGGCCCAATACCTGGCTAAAGTTAGAGAATCAAAGAAATTGCATGGCTTTCTTGAAAAACCAATTGACGAAATTTTGGATATGGATCTAGATGAAAGTGCTAGTAATGCCTCGCTGTGTGCTATCAATCAATTGGCCAAGATTAGTGAGAAGTGTGTTAGAAAGTTCCTTGCAGTCTCCATTTATAAATACACCAGAGCTAAAGTTGAACCAGGTACCGCTGTTGGTGCTATTGGTGCTCATTCTATTGGTGAACCAGGTACTCAGATGACATTGAAAACTTTCCATTTTGCAGGTGTGGCCAGTATGAATGTTACATTAGGTGTGCCTCGTATAAAAGAAATCATCAATGCCTCAAAGGTTATCTCAACGCCAATTATCAATGCTGTGTTGGTCAATGATGACGATGAAAGAGCTGCTAGAGTTGTTAAAGGTAGAGTTGAAAAAACGTTATTGTCAGATGTCGCCTTTTACATTCAAGATGTTTACAAAGATGATTTGTCATTTATCCAAGTGAAGATTGACTTGAGAACAATTGAAAAATTACAACTTGAATTAACAATTGATGATATTGCCTCCGCCATTGTTAAGGCCCCTAAGTTGAAGATTGCCGCTGGTGATGTCGCTGTCTTTGGTAAGAACAGAATTAACATTAATGTCTATCAAGAAGGCTCCAAATTGAAATCAGTGAGCACATCAGCTAAAGAACCTTTAGAGAATGAACTTTTCTTCAGAATGCAGCATTTGCGTCGTGTCCTACCTTCAGTTGTCGTCAAGGGTTTACCAGACATTTCCAGAGCCGTTATCAACATCCGTGATGATGGTAAGAAGGAACTATTGGTTGAAGGTTATGGTCTACGTGATGTTATGTGCACAGATGGTGTTGTTGGTACTAAGACTAAGACTAACCATATCTTGGAAGTGTTTGAAGTGTTGGGTATTGAAGCCGCTAGGGGTAGTATTATTGGTGAAATTGATTACACGATGAGTAAGCACGGTATGAGTGTTGATCCTCGTCATATTCAATTGTTGGGTGATGTGATGACATTCAAAGGTGAAGTGTTGGGTATCACCAGATTCGGTCTAAGTAAGATGAGAGACTCTGTGTTACAGTTAGCCTCATTTGAAAAGACCACTGATCATTTGTTTGATGCCTCATTCTACATGAAGACTGATTACATTGAAGGTGTCTCTGAGTGTATCATTCTAGGTCAGACCATGTCTATTGGTACTGGTGCATTCAAGTTGGTGAAGCAGACGGCTATTGAAGAGGACGAGCTATTGCAGAAGCCAACGTTGTTTGAAGATTTATGTTCTGAGATATCAGTTTGAATCTTTGGGGAGTTCATTTGCATGTGAGTTCTTATAAAAAAGGACTACGAATAAAAAGATTTCATATAGTGTATTATAGTAATAGAATAGCGGTAGGTTATTGATTTTAAGGTGCAGGTATGAAATCTCTATGCAAAGTGGTTAATCAGCAGTCATGAATATTGACATCATCTCATTATTCTCCCTATTGGAGTCTGGAAATTCTGTGCATAATTTTGAGCATCTCTAGTGGCGCTTCTTTGGTTCACTAATGGTCTTGTTCTTGAGAACTCCGGGGTGGTCAAGTCAATGCTTGGTATCGATGACGAGGATGTGTTTTGTAAGAAAGATGAATCCATGGATGATTCGCCGTCTTCAAAGTAGTCCACTCTTGAATCATGGATCCTGTCCAATTTCGCCAATAGCGTGGAGTCCTCCAGATCCTTCACCTGTTTCAAATCATCGTTGATCAGCCTATGTAGCTCCAAATCCTTCCATACGGGCTCGCTGTTCTTCCTGTGTGATTTTAACGAACCAAATGCGGTGTTTTGAAACGTTGTTGATTCTTGATCATCTTCGATCTCAAGCCCTGGTGCCTCCAATGGGTCAAAGGGGAGCTTATCACGCACCCAATTGGACATGTATAGCACGTGATGTGAATTCCTTAAGTGGACATAGCTCACTTGGGAGTCACGAGGCGGCATTTTTGTAGATTTCTGGGTGTGTTTGGTGGCGGTTTTTGATGTGTTTGTAAAGAGACCTTTCTCATTTTTTGACGCAAAAAATGATACACGGGGCTTCAAACCATCAGCCAAGTAGGCTACAAACTTATAATTAGTGTCAAATTACCTTCATAAATCATAAATAAACATCGCTTCTAGTTCTCTAGGCGTCAGTAGCGTAGCCACTGTAATAACTGACACTACTGTCGTTTACAGTGGTGACCTGGCTGCTCTGGGAGTACCCAATCCATTGGAAAATGGCCCAATCAACATCATGTCCCTGACTTTTACGAACGATTTCGAGTGCTTCCAACAGGATCGAAAAGGGTCTTTGTCCACAGATCGTGTTTCCAGTCTCCTTGATATATGCCTTCCATTTCTCAGAAGAGCCCGTGGAGGCAACCTGTGTGGCCAATGTGTCCAAATACTCGATGGATTCGTAAATCTCCAACCCAGAGGAAGAGGATGGCACCTTGGTGTATGAACGGATCGAGGTCAGATCATCCAGTGAGCCGGTTCCAGTGTACTTTGTGTATCCGAACCTGGACCCCCAATGGCAGAAATCACTACTGATGACAAAAGTGTTCTCCTCATTCTTCAAGTACTCTGACAAAATCTCTGCAATCTGTGCATTCGCAGCCTCGCTCGTGTGGGATATCATGATGGGGATGATAGCAGGATGCCCCTGTGGTAAGTTTCTAGTGATTCTGTGAATATATGGTGCGTGCATCTCAAAACTATGCTCATCCTCATCGGTCTCTTCATCCATGACTTTGAACACATCATGTTTCACCAGGGCGTTGACCACATCCGTGTCCACTTTCAAATTGCCAAAGGGGGTCTCGTACTCATCGAAGCCACTAACATGAGCGTAGTTCTTGAAGTAGACGTGGTGCGAGGGGCCGAGTATGAAGACTCTCTTCCTAGTGCGGAGATTAGTAAACAGCTCCATTCATCTAAACCAGCTAAACCAAGCTAAACCACCTTTACTCACACTTTGGATGTGTCCCAGGTATTGTAGGTCTCGGCCAGCTGTGCACCAGCGTAGGCGTACCCGGCGTGTCTATTCGTTAGTAAACCACTCAACCATTTGGCACTATATTTGGCCACTGTCTTCTGGTACTCACGGTCCAATAAGGAATCTGGCCCCGTGGACCGTAGAAGGGGCCCTTGCCAGGAACTTGTCGATCTGCTTTCCCAGACTGGAGGGAATGGAGGAGTACCACGACCCGGAATGCGAGGCGAAGCGGACAGACATTCTCTTGAAGGTGTCAGATAAGGGCAAATTCTGTTTGATGGGTTCAAAAGTTGCGTTTTCTGCTTACATTGGTTATGATACATGGCACTTAAGCCAACGGTTATGTGCTCTGGTGCTTTTTAAGGCTAAAGGCTTTAATTCAACAGTGATAAGTTTAGAATTAAGATATGATTTGAAATTGAAGTGTTCGTCTTTTCTTGCTTCTATTGTTGCTTTACGGTGCACGGTTATCACTTACACAGAACACAAAGAGTCAAAAGACTACCCAGAAAGTGAGACACACAATGCAGAGAACGCTTTTTGCCCGGCGTTTGAAGAGCCACACATACAATGACATACTGGATAAGGCAATGATTTTAACTGGGACTACCAAGAAAGAATCGGACATTTAGATGAGCTTGTGCCGCTGCCTGCCGTTTCAGTGCTGCTGCTGCCTTCTTATGCTGCTCAATCTCGCTGACTGCGCCATAGGGGAGCCCGTACACTAGCCACTCCCACACTACCGCTTAAAGCTGTGGCTGATGGCTGATGGTGGTCTCATTGACAGGCTTTGGAACGCTAAAGGCACCAATTTCCAAGCTTCCCGCTTTTCTTGTGCTCATATTCTGCTGTTTTCTCAAGTGGTTTGTGTCTGGCTTCCGTCTGGGGCTCTACCACCACGGTCTTCTTATTGATCATTGTGTCTACTTATAACTGTGGTTTGCGAAAAAAGCCATACAAATAAAAGTTACTCTTTCCAGGCAAGAAAAAGGCCCAACCTCCTGTCAATCTCACAGTGGCATCTGGCTTTTACACAGTCCGCACCTCAAGCGAACAGCAAGCTGTGCCAGTTGATACTGGGGGGTTTATATACTGGTTGGACCCATAATTCCATCTAGTTACTGCGTATAGCGTTGCCACGCTCCAAACTCTACACCTTACACACTACGTGCCCATCCTGTCCAACTGTGCACATTCCACACTCCGTCACCACTGCGATTACAGTGGCTTATCGAATCTTTGCATATGTTCCAGAATGAGCTCCACGCAGATTGGAACAGAGATTGAAACACACAGTCCATCGACAAAATTGAAACCTTTCAAGACGGGCCCATCTGCCGCAACACAAATAAAACTACCAGCTGTGTTTTCGCTGACATCCAATGTCATGTCCCAGCAACGGAGCTTCAACAGATTCATCTTAAACAACCACCAGAAGAAGTCCACTGTAGATAAACAGATCCTGGACCAGGTCAACCAGACAGTTCCTTCAAAGACCGTCGCGTGTCAGAGATGTCGAAGATTGAGAAAGAAATGCTCCAAGCACTCGCCCAGTTGCATAACTTGCTTGAAAATGGGTGAAGACTGTGAATACACTGAAAAGGCATCTACAAAGAGAAGAAGAACAAGCTCAAAGGCTAACCAGGATTCGATTGATCCACGTCTAGATGACGACAACCATTTGCAATCATCAATTGGCTCTTTAGCTCAGAATATCACACTGCTACCACCGCTATCCTCTTCTACAACGGGCTGGAACTTTGAATCTTCAAAGAACGATCAACCACAACCACAACAACAACAACAACAACAACAACAATTAGCTGATAATTACTCCTACCAAGAGAATCAGGACCCACCACAGAACACTTCATCATTTCCAAACATTGTTAGCACTGGAGGTTCACGCACCATTAGACTCCCATCCATTTCCCTTGGATCTCAAGAGGCCACATTCCAGCTCCAGCAATTACAACAACAACCAAGTCCACAATTGCAAACCCAGACTTTGAAGCGCAATTCTTCCATCACAACCACAAGTTCACAAGATTCAAAGGGATCAAAGCCAAACACAGAAATCCAGAACGTACTTCTATCAACATTAATCAACTTGGGTAAGCAAAACTTTATCACGCCATCAGACAGCATCCATGAACAACCATTGATGGTCAAGAAAGAGCAGGCTTTAAAATACGCTGATAGCTACTTCAAAAGCTTCTATCAGAACTTTCCATTCATCCATAAGGGCCAGTTTTACAAAGAATATGATTCGATCAACTTGTTCAACGTGTTGAATCCATCAAAGTCAATCCCATTGGAGACATTGAAAACCAATTTCCAGGTGTATTTGATCTTGACTATTGGCTTTAAGAACCTCCACAGTACAAACAAACTTTCCAAGGAGGAAGTTGCAGAACATGGAAGGATCTTTAACAATCAACAGATTCAACAGTTTATTCAACAGACTTTAACATTCAACACTGTGGATGATATCAAGGTCCTTACTCTATTGGTCATTGACTCTTTCTTTGCTCGAAACTGCCTTTCTACCTCCAATCTTGTAAACTTGTTGACTGGCCTAGCTCTTCGTTATAACCTTCATAGGAAGCTAAACTCTGCTGTGGCTGAAACATTCTCGAGATTTGAGATTGAGATGAGGAACAGACTCTTCTGGTCCATCTATATCATTGATCGTACGGTTGCTGTCTACTTGAACAAGATCATTGGTATCCCTGATGAATACATCAATTTGCCATACCCTATCAAGCTAGATGATTTTGACTATGGGGAGGATTGCATGAATACTGATATTCACTTGGTTATTGAGTTGAAGAGAATCGAGGGGATGATTTTTAAAGAGATACACACCGTGTTGGCTATCAATCACAATACTACAGATGAGAATGATGTCATCTTGAAGAATTTAAGAAACAAGATTGAGGTGTGGTTTCTGAAAACTACGGGCTCCAACAGTTCGAATCCAATCTGGTTCACTACTCGTTATTACAACGCTTTAACACTGTTATACCGTCATTCTTATTTGAACCCGGTGTTGACGCCATCATTGCTGGACAAGTTAAGTAAAGCAGTCTTGCAGAATTTGTCATACTCTTACAATTTGACCATCAACAAGGATGCATTTTCCATCAATTGGTTATCTTTCTTCAGAGTGTTGGTCATCTTCAAGACACTGTTGAAATGTTTGGTCAGTGAATCGATCAGCTTGCAAGAATCCAAGACGGAGTTAAACCTCTGTATCGAGCTATTGAAGAACTATATTAACGATAACGAGGACTGGAACTTCATCTACGAGATCATTGACATTTTCCAAAGCTTGTTGAAGTTGAGTTATAACGCCGAAACTTTGGACCATGAGAAATTGATCCAGGTCTTGGAAGAATCGGATTACAAGCTCACAAATGTCCTGAAGGTAAACAGTGTGGGCTGCAGGTTAGACGATAGAATTGAAGATGAATACAACTTGGAGGAAAGAATCGAACAAGAATACAACTTGAAAAAATAGGAATAATCTTTAACAAGGGGGAAAAGAGAATTATAAAAAAAGGTATTGGAATCAAAAGGGCTAGGTTTGTTTTATAAATGACTAAAGTATTGTATCATTAAAAACAAAACACTGTAAACATTCTCCTCAAAGATTAAGCACGCAATTGTTGAACAGCCATGAAGATCAAAGATAGTGACACATAAGGGCTTGCTCTCTCACCAATTCTAGCGCATTTCCAGGCAACGCCAAAAATCCTTAAATTTGTTAGTAATCCTGTTCCCGTACCGCTCCCATTTGTCGGTTATTAGTATAGATATAGACTCAGTACTCACCCTGTTTTGTTTCTATCTAGTAAACTCGGCCAGTTTGTGTGAATGTATGTACAAGAACATATCAGGAGTAAAATGACCTGTAGGAGCGATGTGAAGTTGAATAAAGCGGACTAGGCGGGAGTTAGTGTGTGACTCTTTTCCATATCTTGGGGGCCTGAAACGTACCATTGTGATTGTCTAGTGGAAACAGTGTGGAATCCTTCTTGTTTGGCTGGTGAAGCGTGTCTTTTGATTCTTAGTTGTATATTCTCTGGTCAATTCGCGAAAATTACGCTATTAGCCCTGAAGGGTATAATGGTGTTTGTAATAGAATGGGCTTCTTTGAATACTTGAAGGGGTGGTTTGCATTTAAAGCTTACATATTTTCTATGCTAGTAACTTCTGAGGTCATTTATAGTCTATTGGCTGTTCAAACTGGCACCAAACCAACTCTCACCATACTGACTGCCAATGAATAACCCAATAAATAGGTGAATAAATAGCTAAATAGTTAAAAAAATACAAGAATAAATAAATAATGACCACCAAACAGCCTCATTATGACACAGCAATTTCATCAACCAGGTCAGAGGCAAGTTTCTTCATATTCAAATGCTTCCAATTTCTTCTCTTGGAGACGGATTCCAACTTATCCCATTTCTCGTTAAGATCATTCGACACTTTCAACTTTTGATCGGATTGTGTCATGGATGCACCAATCATATTATCCACAAGCTTGTTGTGATACTTGACATGATTCACCCCTTGAGCTTGCAACAATTGAACAATTTGTTTCATAACGTTGGAATCCTGCATTTTGTGATCTTTGAACACCTTCAAAATCTTCATCGGCATTGTAGTTGGGATCTTGATGTTTAGATTATTAATTAACTGGAGTAGCTTGGCTATATTCTCCGGGTTGAAGGACTCTAGTTCGACATAATGATTCAAAACGGGTGAAAAGGTGTCATATGTCGGCGTCAATGGGTATACCAATCTCTCACGGGTCTGTAGTCCTAACGAATCAATAAAACTGCTCACTTTAATGTATTGTCTCTTTGATTTATTATCACTCTGTGAAAGCATCGGATTATCAGTTTGGAAGTTGGAATCCAGTATTGTGTTCAGTATAGCTGTTGCAGATTCCAAATCACCAAAGCTCACTAGATTGTTGAGCACAGCATTCATCATCATCATATCGACTGTAACAGATGAATTCAAGACGGCCTCAAACACCTCATTTGCGGCTTCTTCATCTTTCCTAGTTGAGGAGTCATTGAACATCGTAGCGAAAGTGACTCTATCTGGTCTCAATCCGAAATCCGTCAGGTCCTGCGTGATCTTCTTGATGAATCCCAGATTCTGCAGCCTCACTGCATGTTTCAAAAAGATGTTAACGGTGCTAATATCCATCTCTCCCTTCGTAGTCTTCACCAGTTGTTCGTAGACTTGATCAATAGGCTGTGCCTTCTTCTGATTATAAAACTTCAATGCTATCATGGAGTTGCGCTCCTTTTCAGATATCTTCATCCCAGCTCTCCTCATATCACTCTGGATTTTTTCGTAATACCTCGCCACAATGTGTCTCTTCTCACCTGCGGCCTTGTTCAACTGTTGCAAGAGGTATTCCAAGTGTTCATGTTGGATGAATAGTGGTTGTGGGGTGGGAAGGTCCAAATAGCTCTGATACAGGCTTTCAAAGTGGACGTGTGGTGTCATGGGGTATAACTGCCGCAGGAACTGGAAGTACGACATCTTTGGAGCATCGTATCGTTGGACCAGTGATCTTTCAGTGGTGGTTTTCTCCTGGTTTAGTGAGATGGGGGAATCATGAAGAAACTTGATGTATTTTTTGGCGATGTTTTTGTCCCAGAGTTTGTCAAACGTTGGAAACAGAGGCTTACTCTGGACCAGCCTGAGCACTCGCTGTCCAAGATTGGACATATTATGTGTTTAGTGAATGTTTTTAAGGCTTTTAACAGTCTTTAATATCTCTTCAAGTCTTCAAGACAGTCTGTGGAGACTAATGATTATGTAATCTTCGCGAAAAACTGTTTGAAAAAAGTCCCAAAATCATGGAAAAAAAAGACTCAAACAACCAGTAAAATCAGACAAGAAACAAATCAGACGGACTCCCTCACCAATGAAACTACAGACAAAGGCTGTCAACGTGCTGGAGAGAACTTCTCACTACCTTAAGTCACGTGTACTATCCCAGCAGCCTGCCTGGTTCGATGTCGTTGCTGCTCACCCTCCAAATAAGAACTTTACTCGTCAACCAAGACCTCTAGACAAAACTCAGCCTATCACTGTGCAAAGACCACAACTGAACAAGAAGAACAGAGCACTATACAAGACCAGAGGTAGCCACCAGAAAGCTAGAAATATCTACAAGCCACAAAAGCTATCCTATGTGGAGGATGAATTGAGAAACCTGTTTTACGAACAACATCCATGGGAATTGGCAAGACCAAAGATCCTACTGGAGAATACCGGGGCTGATTCTGCCAACCAGGACTGGTCCTCAATTGTGCAATACAATAAGCAATTAGATGGTGAATCTGTTGTTCAAAGAACTTTATACCTATTAAACGAGCAAGAGCAAGAAAGAACTCTGGCAGATGCTTATGACCAAGCGAGATTCGAGTTTTATAGAGTAAGGATTGAACAAGATATCCAAGAAAAAGTTTCCCAAGAAGAAAATGAAATGTTTGGTGCTGCTTTTAGTGAATCCGCATTGGAACATGGTGTCAAACAAGAACAAAAAGTCATTGATGAATGGAAGATTAAAGCCACTGAATTATCAGACATCCAAAGTGCAAAGGACACATCTGGTCCTTCAGCCTGAAATGTACATAGAAATATTATTACTACATGATTTGCAAATAGTTATAAAACGCCTGTAATTAATCTAAGTCAAGTGTAAAATAATATCAAAAAATGAATAGTAGTAGTAGAACTAAAGTCGTTAACAAACAAAACCTGCAACTGTTCACAAAGCATTATCTTGGATAACATTCTCCTTCTTTGGACGTCTGATTAGCTGGAACAAGTTGACACTCTGTTTGATGTACATTTCATAGTCTTTGAAGTCCGTGATTGGAACAATGTCAAAGTTCTTTTTGATTTTCTATTAAGTTGTTAGTAAAGGCATTATAACTGAGGTAAAAATATACGGTAACGTACTCTAAAGAATCTTGAGTCCGCTTTTCTTCGCTTTCTGTAACTCATCAAGACCAAAGTTTCTTCATTAGTGAGATCCAATAAGGTCTTTTCCAACAATGGGAAGGCCTTTTCCAAATAGACACAATCAGCAGCCAGGATAACATCGACATCCTTTTGGGCATATTCCGGTAAAGGTTCGCCCCAGGATAAAGAATCAGCATGCAGATTGTCTTCCAAGTGGTTCAACTCGATGTTGGTTTTCATCAAGGGCACCAACTCCTCAATATCAGTGATCCAAACTTGCATATCATCATCTCTTTTCTCACTCAACCCAAGGGCTAACCCAACTAGCCCCGTACCGCTTCCAATCTCAATGACCTTCTTCTTCCCATATAGGCCCTTATCCAACAAGTACTTGGACAACAGCTCACCAGCGACCCACACTTTCCCACCACATCCAACAGCACCACCATCTTCAAACACCTTCAGCCCATTAGGCAGTCTACCCTCAAAGGTCAAATCAGACTCACCCAGATGCTCAACAGGTCTTATTGGGGCAATGTCCTCAAAGCCACCTAATAAGAAGTCTTCATTGTCGCTCAAGGCAAGTGGAACCTCCACGGGGATCACCAACGGGGTGGCGATTTTAACCACAACTTCGCTCATATTTCTTATTGAATCGTACAGTGTATCTCTTTACGCTCTAAGATTCCAAAAAAAATAAGCTGTTGACACGAGCACTGTGCGACTGGTTATCACACTGGGAGACTCTGTGAAGGAAAGCAGCAATTCTGTGATAGAGAAATAGTTGATTAAAACCTGGGGGTGGGCAGGGAGCTTAACGAATTGGAAAATTTTCATTCTCTTTGATTTTTAGGCCGCACATAATGACTTGACTTAAGAATAGACACATGATCGGAAGGTCGCTGATCGTTGGTCGCTGATCAGTAGTGAGGAGATTTCGATCGGAACCAGTAACCACTATAAGCGTGGTGTGCCTGGCAAGTTGTCTCTTGTAACGATTGTATTGTGCACTTCTCTTTTGAGGTTCTACGTTCTACATCCAGAAACCCACACGGTTATCTGATACATGGGTCTGAAATAAATAAGGTGAATAAATAAAATAAATAGTGTGAATAAATAAGTTGAGGACCATTCTTTTGCATCATACCAATACAATAATACTATGGAACATCCCCTTTTTTTCTTTGTGATAAAACTCATACGTTCAAAGCAATTCAATGTTCACTGTGTTCCTCATGCTCATGATGGGCCGGAGGGAAAAACAACTTCTCAGCAATGACATAAACGACAAATGCACCGACCCCGTAACTAAAACCGGGCCACAGGTTCTTGTACACGGTTTTTCTGGCGAATTGGCCCTGGTATCTCCATGCTTCCCTGTGGTGTGTTAGTACCATTTCTTACTCCAAAGTGACGGGTGGTAAAGTGTAGAGAAGTGCACTCACCTTCTAGCCCATGGATCCGTGGCTGCTTTTAGTAGAAAACCGGCTCTCATTGTGTATTGTTTGTTTATTTGTGCCTGTTTTGTGGTTGTTCTCCTTATATAGATTTCTCCAATACTCCACTTTTTCTAGATTTTCTGGATGGTGTCCGGGTGTTTCGGAGGAAAAATCATAAAGAAACTCATCACATTGGGAAAAAAACAAGATCAAAGCGTCTGTTTTGCCACTGAAACGCCCCCAGGATGCGCGAGTTGCCGAGCAGCAAGTGCGATGTTGGGGAGATAAAGGGCACAGATGTCGCTGTGCCCGCTAAGAGCTTCCAGAAGGCTATGTTGCCGATGGAATCACACCCCGATGCCCTTGAAGACCTAGAAGAAGACCTGGAAGACCTGGAAGAACCAGAAGAACCAGAAGACTCAGAAGACTCAGAAGAAGACACTGACTCCGGCGAGGAGCCGCTGCAGGATGACCACGACCTGGCCACAAGCATCATGGCCGAGATCAGGGATGAGAGCTACGTCTGCCTGGTGTGCACCTCCGAGATTGGGCCCTACTCACGGACCTGGGACTGCAAGCTCTGCTACAGAGTGTACCACGTCTCATGCATCAACAACTGGTCCCAAAAGGGCTCTTCCACGGACGAGCACGGTAGCTGGCGGTGCCCGCACTGCAGTGGCCTCCACAAGAAGCAGAAGATCGAGCACAAGTGCTGGTGTGGTAAGGCCATCAATCCATCCAAGAATCTGCTCACTCCAGGCAGCTGTGGCCAAACTTGTGGTGCCAGCTTGCAAGGATGCCCGCATAGTTGTACCTTACCATGTCATCCAGGCCCACATGCTGCTTGCAACGCTCTTGGTCCACCGATGAAGTGCCACTGTGGGAACCATGAAACACAATGGCCCTGTGTCTTGACACCTTACGCCGAGGGTTGGAGATGTGAAGACGTCTGTGAGGAGTACTTACCCTGTGAGACCCATAAGTGTAACAAGGTCTGTCATGATGGCCTATGTGGAAAATGTGAGGAGTTTATCGAGTCCAAGTGTTATTGCGGTGCTACAACGGATCATGTCAAATGTCACCTAAGAGTCCCATTGAAGAGTATCACTGGAGATAAGACCCATGAATTCATTGGTAATTTCAAATGTTCCAACACCAGCGATTTACTCTACGACTGTGGTACACATAGTGATACTGTTTCTTGTCAACCAAGATCAAAAAGAGACCCACATTGTCTTTTAAGTCCAGATATTATCAAAACTTGTCCATGTGGTCAAACTTCCATCATCGAATTGAATAACGGTGAAAACAGACAGGCCTGTACAGATCCAATTCCAGTTTGTGACAAAGTCTGCAACAAGTTGCTATCATGTGGCCACTATTGTAAAGATGCTTGTCATCACGGTGCCTGTTCCCCATGTTACCAGTTCATCAAGACCAATTGCTCATGTGGGTTCAATTCATACCTGGTCCCATGTAAGTTTTTACTCGCAGGGAACAGTGCCAAATGTTCTAGAAAATGTTCAGCTTTGCTATCCTGTCGTCGTCATAGGTGTAACAATGTCTGTTGTGCCGAGGAAGGTATTTCGATGAAGAGAGAAAGAGAAAGAAAGAAGGCACTGCGGAAGAACCAAGTGAATGTTAGAAACACACATGAAGCCTTCAGCATCGAAGCCACACATATCTGTTTACGAACCTGTGAAAAGAGACTAAGCTGTGGTCATCCTGACCATCTCTGTCAAAGAACTTGTCATGTTGGTCCCTGTCCACCTTGTTTGGAATCCACTAACGACGATCTGATCTGTCATTGTGGTCAAACCTTTGTGCTTGCTCCTATCCGTTGTGGTGTCACTCTGCCACCTTGTGATTCCCAATGTATCAGAGAGAGAAGTTGTGGTCATTCACAAATGCCTCATAATTGTCATCCTGATGACATTGAATGTCCCAAATGTACCAAATCGGTAAAGAAGACGTGTCTTTGTGGGAAATCCAAAGTTTGGGCCATGTGTTATCAAGAGGAAGTCTGTTGTGCCATCAGCTGTGGGAAACCATTGCCCTGTCGCCATAGTTGTTTGAAAGCTTGTCATAAAGAAGGTGAATGTGAATGCACCTCTATCTGTGGTATCACGAAGAAGTATTGTTCTCACGTTGACAGACAGAAATGTCATTATCCAGAACCATGTAAAGAGGAGAAGTCATGTAAGGAAACAGTTAAGTTGAAGTGTAAATGTGGCAGAAGAAAAAGAGACGTTCCATGTGGTGCTAATGCCGAAACACCAAGCGTTTCAAGAACACCATTGGAATGTGACATTTCTTGTGTCTTACAAGAACGTGAAGAGAAATTACGTGCTGCCTTTGGTGTCACTGAGCAAAAATACCTTGATGGAGTTGACATGATGGAGCTGCCCTACAATGTCCAGACTTTGAAGATTGCACAATCTCAACAGAGATGGTGCACGTCAGTTGAGAATGCTTTCATTGAATTCATGAAATCAGAAAAGATGTCCTTCATTTTCAAACCGATGAGAAGGGAACAACGTGAATTTGTCCACTTGTTGGCTGAAGCGTTTGGTCTATACTCTGAGTCCCAAGACCCGGAACCAAGGAGATCAGTCTATGTCCTGAAAAGACCAGAGTCCAGAATCCCAAATTTTACGTTGGCCCAGGCAATCCCTGTCTATTTGAAAAGCCTGAAACAGACAACAAGGACATTAAAATCAAGTCATTCTCCATCTCCTTCATTAACAATATCACAACAACAACAGCAACAGCAACAACAACGCACTTTTTCCCAGGCAGAATCCCTTGCTCTTTCAGATTTCAATGCCATATTAGTGGAGGACTGTATCCTGGGTGTTACAGCAGCAGAATTGAAAGAAGCAATCATTCCATTGATCTCCACTTCCAAGATTATCAAGGATCCAATTTTCAAATGGGTTGTCGATGATAAGTACCTAATGATCCCTGGTGCCTTCATGAGACTTCCAAGGGCCGCTGAATTGGAATTGAAGAATTTTGTCAAGGATTTGAAAGTGTCTTTGAAGGAAAAGTTTCTAGCAAACACTGTGAAACTGGTCAGGCTCGATGAGGACCACTGTGTGGTGAAAGAGGATGTTGAGAGGAAAAAAGTTGAATGCGGGAAAGAAGTCGGGATGAATGAGATCTCGGAAGTTATTGAGTCTCTCGGAGAGTTGAGTACATAAGAGTCATTAATTGCATAAATAATATCATTAGAGTTTTCTTTGTTTTAAAATTCATAATTTCATATACTATTGATCGTAATTCATTTCAAGACATAACGAATAATCTCGTCGTAAACAATGCGTTCCAACGATGGGGTATTCAATTCGAATTGTAGGATATTGGTATCTTGGCACTCCAAGCTTGTCAATGATGATAATGGATCAGTCTTGATGGATTTCAATGCATTTCTACTGATGTCCAAATCTCTCAAATTGGAACAATTACTAATTGTCAAGTTTTCAATGCCACCAGTGGCTGTCAATTGTAATAAATTTGGGAAATTGATTGTCAGATCTGGGATGTTGAAGTTGGTTAGACGTAGTGAGAGTAACTGTGGGGCAGTGAATTGGAATTGGGATGCCTCTGAAGATTTGATATCAAGATTTGTAGCTTCAAAGTTCTCAAGCACTGGGAATGAACAATTTTCAATGAATAGTGGAGCACTTGTAGAGGACATAAGGCCAAAGGATTGTAATTGATTGAGTTCCAAATTAAACATTTCTTGCAAGCCAGAGTATTCAATACTCAATTTGGTGACATTTGGATAATCTTTTTCCAAGGATTTCAAACTCTTCAAGCTAACACAACGAGTGATAGCCAACGATGTTACATTTGGAGCATTAATCTTTGGTACTTCAGTTAAATAACTGTTGAAATAGACATGGAATTGTTCCAATTCCTTGAACTCAAGACTGTATAGTAGCAAGTGTCTAAATGGACCACGAACTTCTAATTCCTTTAGATGGTTGACTTGTTGAAGAATTTCAGCAGCCATACATATCTTTATTGATGTCAAATTAGCAAAGCAACTATGATCAATGTTGTTATTTGGAGTAGTTTCCGGTTCAATGGATAGCATGATAGAGGCGTTTCTTAAAGATGGAGTATTGATATTATAGAGGTTTTCTATTTGATAGACCCAAAGCAATAGATGTGAAAGCATTGGTGCATTAATGTGGTGCATGTTCATTCTTGAGTCCATAAACTGTTCAATGTGGATCGATGTGGCGATTGGGAAGACCAGATGTGAGAACTCCTTGACATCGGATTCCTTCATGATGAACTTTTGCAATTTCTCAAACTTCAGGTTAGTGAAGTCAATCAAGCTCCCACTTTCAAAGATACTGATTGTCTCGATGGAAGAGTTGGTGATGTTTTCCCATTTGGCCAAGTCATGGACAGTGGTCAGCGATAACAACTTGAAATTGGCATTTTTGTAGTCAATACTTTGGTTGATGGACTGGAACAGACTGTCAACGTACAGCTCTTCCAGACGTGGGAAATGGAACTTGTGGGCAACGTTGGAGCTCTCACAGCGAGATAGCTTCAACACCAGCAGCTGGGGGAACTTGAACACAGCAGGGTCAAAAGCCAGGTCGTACAGGGACAATTTGGTCAGGTTCTCAAAGGTGACGAGCTTGGTTCGTGGTCCCAGAGCCTGCATCCAGATGGAATTGTTGCTGCCCGTGTGCCAACTGTTGGAGATGTGTGTGTCGAAGATGGAGATCTTGTTGTCAATGACGAAGGACAAGGAAGGCAGCCGGACACTGGAGTTCTTCAGGTCGTTGATCTCGACAAGCGCAAAGAGCAGCTGTGAGCGCACATCTTTCAAGCTGTGGAGATCCTCAAGGGCCCTCTGTAGTACAACGGCCGTGAAGCGTTTTGCAGGTGTGATGTCAGACACACAGGCGAAGAGGCCCTTGATTCTGTCCCTGAGGGGCTTCACTTGAAACAGCGTATTGATGTCGCCATTGTCCAGGTGGCCCAGCACCTCGAAAAAGACCTCGTTGGGGAGATCGGTGAGCATTAGAACCATTGTAGCAGTGGGTTTTGGCGGGATATTTGGACTGTTGATATGGGCTTTTAGCAAGTTGTGGCAAGTTGGGGACAAAATATTCATAATGTGTCAAAAGTTTGCAAAGAGACACAATTTCCGAAACAGAGAACTATAAAAACCGCTCCACAAAGTTCAGAGGGAAAAGTGCCATAAGGCTTCTGGATCCCTCATTACACCATCTTCCACTCCTAAAGGGGTTTTCTCAGTGTCTATGAAGGATTTTGTGCCTTTCTTTGATTTCCATCGGGATTTAGGAAATCCCGCGGTAAAGTGTTACAAGACACCTAAAACAGTTGCCACTGAAAAGGTTGCTCTCTCTCTCTCTGGGTCCCTGTAAAGTGGTGCAGGTGAAATCGGATGAGTTAATTTACTAGTAGGCTGTTTATTTAGTAGTTTTTGAACCTTTCAGAGAAATTAGTGGTGATTTATCATGTAACTAACAACACTTTTTTACACAAACAGTTTTTTAATTAATGAATTGGATTAATTTTAATTAAATTAATCATTAAATAGATAGATGTATATAAGATATACTTAATCAAATCCCGTACAAGTAGCAGCACTTCTACCAAACATATTGAATTTCAAAGATAGATTGTTAACTAATTTGTTATCAAATGTGTGACTTATGTATTAATGGAAAAAATCAAATAAACAAAAATAACAGAGCAAACTTGAGATAAAACGTACTCAAGATACCCAAAGCTATAAACAACGACTCGAGCAAATCAAAGAAAACACATTAACGCATGAAAAACTTTTTCCTTCCTTCTTTTAAATTTAAATTCCCATTAGTACACTATCAGATGAAATAACCAGTGGATATTCTTGGAAATACACTGAAATTGCTCCCCCCATTCCTTCTTAACCTTTAAACATTTAATATACAAATATACTAATGTACAAGCTTTCAGATTTGAAGCAAGACGATGATTTCAAAGGACCTAACTATTGATATGCAGAATTAAAAATTGTGGATAATGTACAAAAAAAAAATTTGATTTTAATGAATTAGCCCTTTGATATCAACGATTTGCAACAGACAAGGAAGATGATGTGAATCAAGCATGTTGTAATCTTGAAGCAATTCTTCTACCATGTGGCGTGTTTCTAATCTCTGGTAAAAGTGGTTTCAAAATGGAGGACAGTTTGTTTAATTGTTCACCTTTAGCAACGTCCAATGAGGTCTGCAAGACGTAGTTACCGAATGAATCGTTCAACAATTTGACAAAGTCTTCTTCATGTTTTAATAATTCTTCAATCAACTCTTGTGAGAATTTGTGAATCCTTAAACATTTTTCAATAACATTAGAACCAAATTTGTGTAAGGCCAATTTAACAAATTCATCTTTAACAGCTTGAACAATTTTAGCGTTTGGTTCTTCCATTTTCTTAGCCAAAACATATTGAACAACATAGTTACCAAAGGCATCTAATGACAATTCACCAGCAATTTCAGACACAACTGACGATAATTTGGCAACTTGATCAACGGACCCAAAATCCAAACATCTTTGTAAGACACAACAACCATGTCTATGAGTGGCAATTTCCAAACAATTCTCATTGGCAGCGTCAAAGATGAATTGAGAATCTTCAGAGGTTAATCTTTGTAGACACTTTTGAATGACATGGTTACCGTTCAAATCCCTTGATAATAAGACAACATCAGCAGTCAAGGCGTCAACAATGATTTTGGCTTCTTCTTGACTATCAATACATTCAACCAATTTTTGTAAAGCTCTGGTACCATGTGGGTCTAAGGCAATGGAAACAAATTCAGATGAGGCAATTTTAACCAAGACAGTTCTTTCTTCAGAGTTGACCTTTTCCAATAGTTTTTGAACCAAATAATTTCCAAATGGATCAATCATCAACTCAACAACATGACCTTTAGTCTCTTCGAAAATTGGAGTAGCATTTTCTTCATCCAAATCTAACTGTTTTTGTAAGAAGCGACAACCATGTTGATCTTTGCATAATGAAAAGATTTGACCAATGAAATCTTCCAACTTGGCATTAGCAAATCTTGAAGGATCATCACCTCTTCTACGGTTGTTGAATCTCTTTCCATGATGGTGATGGTTGTGGTGGTGATGGTGGTGGTGGTGGCCATGATGATTACCATTGTTTGAGTAGAATGGATAACGACGATCAGGGCCATTATTCATACCATTTGGACCACTTTGACCCATACCGTTGTTGAAGCCATCAAAGTTTTGAGGTCTACCATTCAATTGGGGCCAAACTTGGTTGTTTTGTAATGGATGTGGTTGTTGACCGTTGAATGGGGGCATACCCATGGTTTCAACACCAGGGAAAGCTTGAGGATAAGATTGATCATCTTTCAAAGTACCATCTTCTTTCAGACCAATACCACCAAAGTCATTGTGTAGGAATTGTGGATGTTGTAAATGAGGTGGTGGTGGGGTTGCAACACCATCTGAACCAATGTCAAAGGCTCCAATTGGAATCATACCAGGATGTGGGATTGGTGGTGTATGACTTAAGCCTTCTAAACCTGGACCAACTAACGGGCTACCGAATGGTGGATGACCCGGTTTTGGTGTCCATGGCTGTGGATGTTCCAAACCTTCACCAGCTGGGCCAAGTGCACCATGTAATGGTTGGCCAAAGCCGTTAATTGGGAAGAATGGGTGGAATGGCTGATGGTGGAAACCACCATTAACGAAACGATTACCTTCAGTGGAAGCTGGAGTTTCTTCTTTAATAGCAGCATCCTTATCTTCAACAGAGTCAGCATCACCAGCAGTGGCAGCTGTGGAATCCTCTTTGGTATCAGTGCCATTATCGTTCTTACCACGACCAAAGTCTAAATCTAGAGCACCCAAGGCCAAGTTGATATCAACCAGGCCAGCAGGAATATTTGGGTTTTCTAGAGCAACGTCGCTAGAATTTCTTAGGAAAGGAGGAGCAGTGGAGACATTTTGGTTCAAGTTGTTGGTTGATCTTTGGATTGGAGTAGTGTTGTCATCAAACAATTTGAACTTGGAGGCACCTGATGAAGTTTGTTCGTTCAGCAAGTTGGTAGGACCAGAGATAGAAGAAGCTCTTGGAGGAGTCAAACGGATGTTGGCGTTGTTGGAGGTCTTTTCCTCGCTGAAGGAGTTGTTGGCAGAGTTTTCAGCAGACATTCTTTCTTTAGGATGGCTTGTGGATATAGGATTGGGATTACGACAACGACAGGTCAGCAGCTAATGTACAAAGCAAGTTGGTGGAGGTGCTGGTTTATCGATACTAACAACCAGAAGAAGCGTGAATCGTAAAGAATGCAGCAAAAAAAAGCGTCAATCACTGTGTAAACGAGCACTCAAAGCGTGATATTCAATGGACTATGAGTAGTGGGCAGTTCAGCAGCAGCGAGTTCCCAAAAAGATGGTCTGTGTGGTCTGAGAGCTGGGTGTTTGTGTTGTGTTTACCCATTGTTTGATCACAATTTTCAGCATTTTTTTTTTCTGGGCCTGCAAAATTAAAAGTAATCGGATTACTAAGAAAAGAGAATATAACAGTAACAAACAGTAACAACAGTAACTTTCCACTACAAACTTGCTATCAAATAATATCTTTATATATTAAGGCCACAAAGGGAGCATAATTATAATGAAATGACACAAAGTGTAAAAATTAATCACTAAAAATAAGAATAAATCTTTTTATAACCACTCTAGATTAAACGAAGAAGGAACAGGGCAATAACAACGTCAAATCAAAATCTAAGTTGATTTTTCGTGTTGAGTGGAGACACGTTGCATGGCGACAACAAAGTCTTCTAATGATCTTTGTTCTTGCTTTTCCTTGATTGGCTTACCGTTCATGAATCTGTCAAAGGCTTCAGATTCAGACATCAAGTAGTAGGCACCACCCATGACACAGAAGACACCAAAGGAGAAGATCCAAACACGAACGACAGTGACAATGTCGTTCCAGTTTTGTGACCACCAACCGAACAAAGCGAACATGGTGGCAATGATGTCGACAATGAAGACGGCACCGGCTAATTGCCATGATGGAACTGAAGACCAGAATGGACCAGCAGCTCTGGTAATGAAAATCAACCAGTTTTCAGTCAAGGAGATTTGCAAGAACAAAACACCATCGATGGAACCGAAGTTTTGGATGATACCACCCTTTGGAACAAACATAGTGGTCAAAGTGATCCAGGTACCAATGGCTAAAATGATACCCAAGACAATAGACATACCCCATAATCTTGGTAGGTTCCATTTAACAGGCTTTGGAGCGTAAGGAGCGTTATCATAAGCAATGGTCAAAGTAGCAACGTCAGCAAAGATGGCAATAAAGACAACCAAGTCAATGTTCAAAGATTGGTTCAAAATGGCAATCCACAGACCCAAGAACAATTCCAAGTGCAAAGACAAAGCAATACGGTAGACAACATAAGAGTACATTCTGTGGAAAATTTGACGGGAGGTTTTCAAGGCATCAATGATGGCAGATAAACCTGGGGCCAAGAAGACAATATCAGCAGCAGAACGGGCAGAGTCAGAAGAACCTTCAACGGCAATACCGGTATCAGCCTTCTTTAAGGATGGAGCATCGTTAACACCGTCACCAGTCATGGCAACCAAGTAACCTCTTTGTTGCAAGATTTCAACAACATTGTACTTGTGTTGTGGGAAAACTTCAGCAAAACCATCAGCATTTTCAACAAAGTCAGCAATTTCAGAACCTGGCATGTCACCAGCACCACCTAGACCTAAACGTTCAGCGTTGTAGATGTTGGTACCTAGACCCAATTGACGACAAGTTTCCTTAGCAATACCAACGGCATCACCAGTCAACATTTTAATTCTTAAACCTAAACCTCTAGCTTCGTTAACAGTCTTAGCAGTATCGTGACGTGGAGGATCCATACATGGCATAATACCCAAAATTTCCCAGTGACCTTCACCTCTCTTTCTAGCAACACCTAAAGATCTGAAACCACGGGAAGCAAATTCAGCAACCTTGTTTTCATAAGCTTCATGGACATCTTCTGGAATTGGATGGTCTTCTTCAACAGTTTTCAAAACGAATAATGGGGCACCTTTAACACAGATAATTCTTTCACCAGCTGGTGATTCAACAAGAGCAGTAACCTTCTTTGAGACAGGGTCGAAAGGTTGGAAGTCAATAACTTTGTACTTGGTCAAAGCGGCTTTAGCACGTGGGTAGCTGACCAATGATTTCAAAAAGGCCTTGTCAATGGCATCTAGACCCTTCTTCTTTCTGGAAGCAGCTAAAGTGGCAGTCAACATCAAGTCATCGGAGTCAACACCGGCAACAGTGTATGGTTCATGTAGTGACAATTTGTTCTTGGTCAAAGTACCAGTCTTATCAGAACACAAGATTTCAACACCGGCTAGGGATTCAATGGCAGATAATTTTTGGACAATGGCTTGTTTCTTGGCCAAGTAGGCAGCACCGACAGCCATGGTGGTGGTAACGACAGCTGGTAAACCAACTGGAACACCGACAATGGTGATGGCTAGAGTGTAACGTAAGATTCTAACAATCTTGTTACTTCTGTAGAAACTGGAAACCCAAACGACTAACAAAGTCAAGATAACCAAAACCAATAAAATAGTACCAATACCGTTCAAAACTTCAGTGAAATGACCTTGACCACCAGAAGCCTTGTTGACTAAAGCAGCAGCTCTACCGACAAAAGTGTTGTCACCAGTAGCAGTAACAACCATGAAAGATTCACCACGCTTGATGGTGGAAGAGGAGAAGACACTGTCACCGAAATGTTTGTCAACAGCTAAAGATTCACCAGTTAAAGCAGATTGATCAACTTGTAAGAAGGTGTCTTCAGTAACTAAACGACCATCGGCTGGGATAACAGTACCATCTTCCAAATGCAAGATTTCACCTGGGACAACTTCGTTGGCTGGGATTTCAACCAAGTTACCATCTCTAATAACAGTAGCAGTGTGAGCCAAAGTTTTCTTCAACTCTTCGACAATAGAACCAGCTTGGTATTCTTGGAAGAAACCAACAGAAGCATTCAAGAACAATAGGGCTAAGATAACACCGAAATCGACCCAATCTTCTAGACCAGCAGCCAAGATAGCAGCAGCTTCCATAACGAATTGGATAGGACCGATGAAGAACATCAAGAACTTGACAACCAAGTTTTCCTTTTCTTCAGCCATTTGGTTTAAACCGTACTTCTTACGTCTCTTGTGGACTTCATCAGTGGTTAAACCATAGTTTGGATCGGTTTGAAGTAATTCTTCTGGGACTGGTCTGGCAGTGGCACCAGCTTCACCTTCTTCGTCATCAAAGTCTTCACCACCGTCGGATTGTAATTCGTCGATTAAAGCGTCAATGTCATCGTCTTCTTCTTCGTCTTGGACTGGATCAGGTTTGACAACCTTTTCGGCTTTTGGCTCTTCAGCAGACATCTGGGAAACGGGTTAGTAAAAATGCTCCAGGCGTAATTGGCAATGCAACCACGTACGTTGGATCTGGCAACAGCTAAAGGTGAGAAAACAGGACTATTCTTCAAGGAGATGAGGAAAAACAGGAAATTTCACAGTTTTATAAACATGTTCAACGACGCAGATGCAGCATCTGAGGAACTCTGTGATTGGCCGCTGTTGCTTCGCAGCCGTCACTTTCCTCTTTGGGCAACGTGCATGAGAACAAGTCCCGAAACTGCCGTCCCCGAAAATGTCGCAAGTGTCGCAAGGAAAAAAAATAAATAAAACTGGGACAAAAAGTCCCGAGAGCCTTCAGGGCCGAAAGCGGACGGGCCAATGCCCGATTGGGATAGCGCCAAACGACAAAGCACACATAAGCGATGAGCTCTGACTGCGACATTATGGGACTTCAAACGCCAATTGTAGTCTGAGGAAAGGATATCAAAGGGGAATGGAGCCTTATGCTGTTGCCTGGTACCATGGTGGATGCTCTGAGGGGAAACCCTCGTG
The DNA here is from genome assembly GCA_003707945.3 of Taiozyma bovis. Classification (NCBI taxonomy): domain Eukaryota; kingdom Fungi; phylum Ascomycota; class Saccharomycetes; order Phaffomycetales; family Wickerhamomycetaceae; genus Taiozyma; species Taiozyma bovis. The sequence continues at coordinate 84,650 of PPMH03000006.1, read as the reverse complement.
CCAAAATCGATTCGGATACTCACTTTGCCAAATTATTTCCTGGAACTTTGTAAAAACGGGGGTATAATCGAATTACTGGGATGTAATTGAAATGGTATCAGTTTTTTTGACAAAGGTTCAGTAAAATGAAAATGTAAAGAGTTCTAGAAAGAAGAGAGGTGTTGAATGAAGCTGATTTAAAATTTAGGGAATTTGAGATTTATATACTTTTCCAGTGTTTACTTACTACCTAAAGTGAACTCGTACTTTCGTTGATGCAGCTTCTCTACTCAACTTCCAAACAACTGGGAGAAAAATTTTCCAAATTACGCAATCTCTTCCAAATTTAACAAGAGGTGCTTTATCAGTTTCGCCAAACGGCGCAAATTGGTGTTACGGTGGGAGTTATACCGTCGTTGAGCGGCCCAATCGGGAAGCCTGTCCAGACCTTATGCTCTTAATGCGGTTTATGTTTTCCCGCTTTGGGCGAACCACTGGCCACTCTTTGAGGGTTTTTGGGCTAGTGGCCTCTGGAGGGTCAGAGAGAGTTGTATAAGGGACTAGAGTTGGGAGCTTAGGGTAAAGAAGGTTTAAATGCGGATAGAAATGTAGAGCAAATCGGGGGCTACACAATTGTCACATTTTCACAGAGCAAGAGCTCCAACGAAACCCTCCATCGTTCTTTTCCCATTCCTTTCTCGCTTTTCCACTATGTTTTGATTTTGGCACTCTAGTGCAGCTTTGTGTACGTTTTTGCGCATTCGGCAAAAAGAAACGTTTTGCACACCGAATTTGAAAATGGCGGACTCTTTTTTTTTTGTTTCGTCGATGCCGGTCCCTGGCTCAGAGGCAGCTTTTCATTCGTTGGAGCGTTTGATTAACTGTTCGTTCGCAGAGGGCTGGCAACCTGAAGTGGGGCTCTCGAGGCGCGATTACGTAGTTTTTTTTTAAGTTGATAGATGATAAAACAGCTAACCTCTTGGTCTAGCTCGTTGGACCACTCAAAAACTCTCGACAAGCTACTAAGTAACAATTTGGAACTTGTATATTACGATTGTTTGACAACTGCACTATTGAACCTCTCACACCCGTCGGGTGCTATCCGTCGACTCTTCAGGGTGTTAAACTAGCGGCCATCGGTTCAAGTTCAAGATCTAAGATAACGTTGGTCTTGACGTACAACAGCGTGCGTACAACGACACCGAGGGCTAAATCAAGGAAGAAGATCTAAGATGCAGCATTGGAACCCATCTCTGGTAGAATTAAATGGCTCGGTTAGCGTCCAGATTAACACCCACTATAAAATCACTCTTTGAATTGTTAAAACTCGCTCAACGGGCCTGGTAATCCCGATCAATTTTTAAATCCAAATTCAAATCCGAAATCCGTCAAACCCGCCAAATCCGCTTAACTATATCTCGGGATTGTCTCGGGCCTGGACCAGATCAGGAATCAGGAACCACAGCAGGAACCCAAACGGCTAGTATTGGAAGGAGCTGTATATAGTCTCATACCGAGTTTATCGCTACTCTCCGGCGGAAGCGACCTACTGTGTTGGCTACAGAGTTCGGGGTCGTTTACCCGTCTAACGCCGGCATGGAGATGGATATTTGTATATTCATCTCCACCACGCTTGGCCTCAAGTTCGAGATGCCGTTTTAAATACCTGTTTTTTGACACAGGAGAAGCCACCATACTTATCCTATAATCTCCCAATTTGTGTAAGCAAATGTCACTGATCCATAAGGCTTTAAGACAAGCATTGTCATAGTTACCGAAATTTGCCTAGTGGACCAAAACACCAAAAGTCTAATGATCGCACTAGGTCTTTTTCGCCATTTTTTCGCCTTCTGCAAATGGGGGATTGGGACAAAGACACGTTTCTCTACCAGCCTTCTAGAACAGAACACTTGAGTACAAGATGGCTGCCTGTTTCAGTGTAGAATCGAAGAAGAGTAGCCAGGATGATAAGAGGTAGCTTAGCTAGTGGGCCAGCAGAGACACAGAGTCTTGTCATTTTGCAACGGTTCCCCAGTGAGTCTGTTTTAAAAGCGAAGAAACCCACACTAAACCAACCTGCCTCTTCTAGAAGTGGGATCTTGTAGGTTTGAACAACCTCTTCCAAAGATACGAGTGACAAGATGGCTGCTCAGTGTTAATTGACAGGTTTGAAGCGACAGTTGTTTTCCATAAGTCTCCTTATCTTTTCCTGGCTAGGACACTGATAATAAAGTCAGAGAGACCAAAAAATAAGAGAATACATGAATCGTAAGTATTCTGGAGGAATGTCAGTGGAATTGACTTATAGCCTTAACCTCTGTCAGTTCCCATCCGCCGCTACGTTCTCTTCGGACCCTATCCTTCTGTCAGTTATGTATCTAATTTAACTAAGTTGGTAATAGGCACGATTTTAAGTCAAAAAAATTGGTAACTAACTTAGGTTCCAAAGCAAGCTTACGAAACGGAGGAATTAAAGTTTGAGGGACTTTGGGAGTGGCGGAAGTGACTTGAGACTGGGAACTGAGGGGATCACCAGACACAGACAAATAAGGGGTCTGATCTATATGAGTTTTCCCTAAACGAATCATAAAAAGAAATTGAAGAATGAATAACCTGAGAAGGCAATTGCTTAGTGTGCAGAACCAGCCACTGGAGTAGAGCTCGACTACTATATTACTACTGGCTTCCAGCGTTAGATGATTAGAAGAATTATAATTAATAAATCCGCCTGGTTCTGAAGCCTTGATGGATCAAGGATCACTTCGCAAATTTGGCGAAGCTTTTCTAAAAGGGCAAGAAGGATCTGTTAACTCATGCAGGTTAGGAGTTTTTTCTTTTTTCATCCCAATATATTGAATATGGGACAGAGAAATTCAGAATGAGCTTATCTCAAGAAAGAAACAGTAGGTTATTATTCACCTGCACAGAAGTCAGTTGGACTTGCGGGATTTTTCCAGTGCTAAGACTTTAGATATAACCTTCGGCTAGTTGCACCCACCACAAGATCACTAAGATCCCCAGCCACCAGCCCACTCTGCCCAGTGTTTCCCACAGTTGTTGGGCTTTTTCTCTTTTCTTTTCTGTACTCCCCAGACTCTCATTTGTAAAAGTGCATTTGTCGTGATAGATTGTACGCTTTGGTGCATTCAATCGCGAGCTCCAGTAGTTCTCGAATTTACCAGATGTGAAATGGAATCATAAGGAGTTCGTTGGTTCTCTTCAAAAGGGCAAGAAAAGAGCTCCCTTTGACTGTATCCATCCAATAGACCGCTTCTTAGTTCTCGTTTTGCCTTTTCGAGTGATAATTGCGTGGACACAACTGGTCCCTCGTACCTCAAAATATGAGATGAGAAGTGTCCATACAAAAACAGATAAGCGGAAAATATCTGGTCACCAGTCTACTGGTCTCATTTTCTAAGACCCAAAGTCCAAGATTGGTCTCAAGTTTGGCTCTAGTAAAAACTTACTACCCAAAGTCCCGCCAAATTGAGTCCCACTGTAACTTGGAGCACTTTGGACTTGTCTTTATGCGTCCTCCGGATTAATTTATGCTCTCCAGTCTGAAAGCTTTAAATCAACGAGTAAGGCTGTCCAAGGGGGACTATTCAAGAGCCATAAAATTGTGCCTGAAGAGAGATTCACATCAGAGAATACAACCTTGTTGTATATGTTACATACACACACTCTTGAAGACATTCGAACATACCGAAATTGCCACATGGGAAGTTCACAGGACTTCTCACAGCCGGAAAATCTGCTTGGGACCGAAAAAAATGGTCCAACAACATTTCTGCATAGACGCACATAACGAAGAATCGTCGCCAAAAATCTCTCTTCCTGGCAGTGGAGCCGATGTCGTCAGAATGGGGGCATCCATTTCCGAGATTGGTGCCCCATTGGTTGGAGATATCTCTTTTGTGGTGGTTTTTGAGTTGGCTTGGAGGCCCGAAAAGCCTGTAACGGCGCCCAGTCATTAGGTGAAGAGGGGGAATCCAGGCAGCCCTTTAAAGAAGGATATGTGACTGATCTTAGGGCCGCAAACCTCTCTTGGACTGACAACTTTATGCAAACAATACTCCGTCTAGAACCACTCAACAGTGAAACTTTGTCTTCTTTTTTAGTGTTCTTGTAAATGCAGGAACAAAATCACCTGTCAAGATATTTCTACGGCTGAAAGCAAGAAAAGTGGGCTATGCTATGGTACGAGGGAGATCTGGCATAAAAAACGTCAGTCAAACAGTAGCGAGATCTCGGGTGAAACCTTAATAGCAGCATGCCATGGCCTAGGATTGTGCACGAAAGGTTTGTTTCTTGTATTTGCTTTGGCGATATTTATGTGTATATTTCCCCTTTGTGGTAGTTTGTGGACTTTCTATTCTTATTAGCCACTGATGCGATCAGATAGAAATAGTCCAACAATACGAGTGCTTAAGACTGTAGTATCCAAAACAGCTATAGTATAGAGCGTCTACAAGACCTTCTAATCTAATCGATAGACCAGTGTTTCAATTGAAGACACCCAAGCCTATAGCGATGCCCTAAATCACGATATCCATAAATAGATGAGCTCTGATAGCTGTGATAGAAACAAAGTAATATAGTTGCAGTACCACAAAGCGGTAGTTCCTTTGATTCTCTAAAGTTAATACCTACACAACGCTGAAATTATAGAAGTCTTTTAGTTCTAGACAAATTACACGTAACAAGAAGACCAGGCATCAACTCGTACACATAGAAGGGAACACACCACAGTATATGAAACAAAGTGTCAGACAACTGCTTAACAAAAAAAAGAACAAAACTGAATCATAAAGCCTCAAAGGAACGACAAATAGTTGACAAATTGTAGCAAGGGTTATTAAGATATTAAATGTATTGAGGGAAAAAATGAGCGACCATTAAAAAAAATGAAATACCAAACATAAAAGGGAATATAGCAACAATAACATGACTGCAAGCTGTAGGTGATATAAATAAAACGACAATAGTCGTGGGATAGTGTAGGGAAAATAAAGCTTTATGACAAATAAAAAAAAAAGTAATTAAAAAATGAGTGGACATGAAATGAATAATGGGGGAATTCATCCAAAGAGTTGATAAGAATGTTAGCGTCTGAGTAGTGTCACATGTTGACAGCAGCTGTATCTTTTGAGACAACTTGATACATCTGTATTATAACAAGCTGAGTGATTTTTTAATGCAATGAAATGAATTAGGGAATAGTCTCTCTTCAATAAGATTTAAAAGGAAAACAACTCATGTAATTGTGCAACAAGATGTGGAATTCTCGTCCAGTACCAATAAACTTGTTCTGGTAGCAGCTTCAAAAACATCATCAACACCTTCACCAGTCAGAGCTGAGCATTCGATAAATCTTTTCGCACCAATGGCTCTAGCAACTTCTTCACCTTGAGAGGATTGAACAAAAATCTTTGGATTGGACCTTTGATCGCTATTATTTCTTAAATCTTTCTTCAGACCGACAAGGATGATAGGAACACCTGGACAATATCTTCCGACTTCGTTGCTCCACTTTCTTCTAGCATTCATTAATGATTCAGGATGATCAATGGCAAACCCAATCAATATCACATGGGCCTTGGAGTAACTTAATGGCCTTAGTCGTTCGTATTCTTCCTGACCAGCAGTATCCCACAGTGCAAGTTGCACAGCTTTACCATCGACACGACAATCGGTCACGTAATTCTCAAACACAGTTGGGTGGTATTCAGTTGGGAATTCACCTAAAGTGAACACATACAGCAAAGACGTCTTACCACACGCACCGTCACCAACGATGACAAGCTTTCTTTTGATGGATGTCATTTTCTCAGCTCTGCAGAAGGACTCTTGGTGCGTTTCAAGCTACCTATTGTTTAACAAAAAAGGAACCCTTGTTGGAGTTCAATTGTCTCTGGAGAATACACAAACAGGGTGCAAGTTACCAGGAGAGTGTGCTATGGTAGAGCAAGGGCAGAAGTTGACCTTTAAAAACACCCCGTAGCAGTGGGCAGGAACGTTTTTCAGAGTCCTAGAGTTGAACTTATCCTATATTTAGCTAAAGTACAAAAAAGGGCACTTTTTGTTTTTCATGTTATGCGCCTGAAAAATTACAAAACGAGTTCGCGAAGCTAAAAACTTGAACAACACAACGACGTCATAATACCTGTCTTTCCGACCCGGACCGTATTCCGAAAAACCGGAATAAAGCTCTACATCACGTGGGAACTGGGTCATATTGGTCGAATATGACCCAGTTGGGACTTCTAACCATATGGTCACTTTCTAGCTGTAATGGGTAAATTGAATGGCTTGAAACTTTAAAACGATACTCTAAAATTGAGAGAGTGGGAAATAGACCAACGTGCGCACAGTTTGAATTCTTACCGTTCCTGTAACTGTCCAAAGAGAAGGTGCCTGAGAAATACATTTTTGATGTACGGCTAATTATAAACAGTTCTAAATTTAGGTCTCATATATGCACCTTATTTAACGGCTCATCCATGGAATACACCCATTCAGAGATCATCGATCTCCATTAGAATCACGTCATCCAAAAATTTTGAGCTACTACACGTTGCATAAGTAGACATAACATAGATTTTTCTTTCGAGTTAACATAGCATGATCCCACTTAGAAGGAAGAGCCCCAGGATGAAACACCATTCATATGATTCAAGATTTGGGGGTTGAAACCGTTATCAAAGCTGTTCATAGTACTAAACCCACTAACTGCAGTAGAACCATTTCTTGAGACACTGTAAGGAGTGACTTTCACAAATCTAACGTTACCTAATTCATCTTTGATTTGTTCAAAGTTGTACTCTTGAGATGGAGATTGCACGATTGAAGTGAACAAAGTGAAATTCACAGAAGTCGATGATGGTGTCTTGATAGAATTGAAGTTGGAGTATAGGTCTTCAATTCTGATATAACCGCCCTCTAAATGGCTGTTTTCAGCAAATGTGTAAGCGGCAAAGATCTCAGCCTGATAGTTTCTAATCAATTGTTCAACGTTAGAAGGACTGGTTGGAGCTGGGACCGATGGGATTTGTGGTGCTATACTTTGTGGAAATGGCTGTGGGACTGGGTTAGAACCTAAAATAGAGCCTGTCATAGACTTAGTACCAATGTTGTCAATTGGTTGACTTGAACTACTACTACCAGTTGGACCCCATAGCTTACTTTGAATGTTACTGGACCACTTTGAGTTAAAATCTTGATTACCACCAGTAGAAGACCAGACTTTCGACCCACCGATGAGATCATCAAATTTGGTTGAAGCTAAGTTGGAAGTCAAAAGGTCTATTTCTGACTTACCGTTAACACTATCATCAATTTGTGATGAGACTGATTGTCTAGGCTGTGGTTGTTGAATGATATTGGAGTGTTGATTTAGTGGAGGCAATGTGGAGTTACCGAAACCATTGTTGTTATTCTCTGGACCAAGCAGAGGCAACGACCCTGAATAACCATTTTGGAATTGATTTGAACTTGGCGTTGTGAATGAGTTGTAATTGGCAGTTGGTAATGACATCTTGTTGTTCCATGGTGAACCGACAGAAGCGCCGTTTTGGAATGAAGAATCTGATAATCTCGGTGAAAAGAAGTTGTTTGCACCTTGACCATTCAACCCACTCGCAGCAGGGTCAACCTTAAAGCCAGGTGGAGGTGGAGGAATGCCATTAGATCGGTTTGCAATCAAAGGAGTCTGGCCAAATGATGAGACAGGATGGACAGATGTTGAAAATGGCGAGGCGGATTGGAAAACATTGTCAACAGGATGATTGAATGGATCAGGGCCAGAACTTTGTGAGAATGATCTTTCAGATTGCAGTTTCTGCTGCTGGTACATTTGTCTCTGTCTCTCAGCTTCTTCTTCTTCTCTTCTGATTTGTTCCTGTAATCTCTTGGCTTCAATTGCCTCCTGTTCCTTTTGGATTCTCAGCCTCTCAGCCTCTTCCAATCTTAATCTTTCTTCTTCTTGATTCTTTCTGATGGCTTCTTCTTTGGCTCTCTTGGCTTCCTCTTCTTTCAACCTAGCTTCCTCTCTGGCCTTCTTTTTTGCTTCTTTCTCGAGTCTGGCCTTTTCTTTAGCAGCTCTTTTCTCCTCCTCCTCTTTCTTTTTCTTAGCTTCTGCCTCTTCTTTACGTCTTCTTCCTTCATCAGTCTTTCTTCTCCTCTCTTGTTCTTCTTCAAGATTACGTTGTCTTTCTCTTTCTTCTTTCTCTAGTCTTTCTCTCTCTTTTTCTTGTTGTATTAGTCTCTTCTTTTCACGCTTCTTTTCTCTTTCACGTTGCTTCTTTTCTTCTTTCTTCTTTTCACGCTGAGATTCTTCATCTAGTTCAGATAACAAGGCATTCAAATGCTCCTCTTGCTTCTTCCTCTTGAAGGATTCCAATAAGCTTTGCCTTAACATTTTGGTGGTACATAACTGCAGCATTGCACGCCCTTCTTCCAGTTGTTGTTCCTCATCAAGAGCATTGTCACTATAGTTACCAGCTTCTTCTTCATCGTCATCTTCATCAGCTAACTCATCTTCATCTTCGTTCAAAAATTCATCGACGTCAGCTTCATCGTCATCGTCATAGTTTTCATCATGATGGCTATGTGAATGAGAGTGATCGTGACCGTGATCATGACCACAAGAGTGCGAGTGTCCATGTGAATGATGATTGTCATCATAGGTGTGATCATGATTGTGTTCTTCATCAGATTCATCTCCAGAATGATCTTCCAGCTCAGAGTCAGAATAATGATCGTGGGTATGATGATCATCTTCATAAACATCTTCGATATGACCTTGGGCATGGCCATGTAGCCGTTGTTTTAGATCAACCAGCTCATACTGCTGAGCGAGAACTTGGTTGGCGAGCTCTTTGCGTAACTTCGGATCATAGTCAGCAATCTTGTTGTCATACTCCAAATTGAACAGTTCCAGAAGAGCCTTGGTATCTTTCAGAACATCAACAACTTCTTCTTTGAAACTGGTTAGGTCTTCTTCAAATTCAAATTCAAATTCTTCATCTTCCAATTCATCAATATCTGTTTCCTCGAAGATATAGTCGCCATCGTCTTCATCTTCAGATGGCAAATCTAGTTCCAGAAACGAGGTGCGAGTGTTTCCATTAGGAAGTGAAGCAGAAATAGCTTCATCCAAAGCCGCCACACCAGCGTCATACTCATAACTGTGTATAGAAGAAGCCAGCGACTCTTGATCTTCTACCCCGTCCTCTTCCTCAGATTCATCATCATCCAGATTATCCGAATAATCATGGTTTTCTTCTTCTTCAATCTTGTTGGCGTTATTCACCATGATGTCAGGTCTATTCAAATATTGAGCCTGTCTTTGGATCCTTGTCTCAGCCAATTTCTCCATCATTTCAAGAAATTTGCGGCCATCATTTCTTAATAAGTCTTCAGCCACTGACATGATACCATTTCTTCTGGCGTCAACTTTTGGAGCAGCAGCCGGTTGGTTAGGCAGACTCTGGGGTGGTAGCTGTTGTGGGAGGGGCATTGGTGGGGCTTCGGGAATCTGATGTTTCTGAAGTGGTAACTTTTGTGGGGTGCGCTGTGGTTGATGTTGATGTTGACGTTGGCGCTGTGGTTGCTGTTGGTTTTGAGTCTGATGATTGTGATTCTGAACATTACTGTGATTTTGATCATTTTGAGACTGTTGAGACTGCTGTTGAGACTGCTGCTGAGGAGGCTTTTGTTCGGCTTTGTTGTTGAACAGATCTGCGGTGATTTGTTCATGGGATTCAATGCCCTCAAAGTAAGTATCATACAACTTCTTCAACTCATGTTCGATAATCTCTCTTTTACGACCACAGACAGTACAGCTGCATGTGATTTTCTGTTGCTCCCTCATGACTTTAAAGACGGCATCTCTCTCTAGATTCAGCAAGTCTCTCTTCTCTTGAGTAGAAAGATTTTTCCAGTACTCTTTCAACTGATAATTAAGCTCCTGTGGGTCTTCCGGAAGGAGAGCATCAGAAATAGATGAGTTCTTCGGAGGTACAGCATTGTTCGAGGTGACGGTTTTCTTAGTCTTCTTTGGAGGCTCCAGACTTTGCACAATGACATCGCCATTTGAATTCAGCTTTAGAATTCTTGAGTCAGGGTACTCGAAATTGGGGTCCTCAAAGTCGATCTCTCTACCAATGACGTTGGGAGCGGCCTTCTTGACCTTGGACTTCTTCTTTTTCTTCTTCTTCTTGCCCGGCGTGCTGGAATGTTCATTCGTGTCGTTAGCGTACTCAAACTGGATGCTGTCGCCGTTGACGAGCGACTCGTTGGGCTGAGGGCGGCTCTGAGCGGGCGCCAACAACGTAGCGCTGGGCTGTGCGGCCATTTTCTGTGTCTCTAGCAGGAGGAACTGGCGTACAGTAGGCGCTTTGTGTGTCTCTTGACTTTGTAACCACTAGTAGGCAAACAAAAACAGAAGTGTCAAACCGGTCGCCAAAACAGCTGGAAGAGGGCCAATTTTAAAACACTTAGTGCGTAAGTGTGGTTTTCTATAGGCAGAGCGGTCGGTCCCGAGGCGGTTCAGGTTGCGATGGCGGCAGGAAAGTGTCAAAGTACTGGTGATGGAGATGGCCTTTTTGCCTGTATTTTGTCTTTTTTTCTCTTCAACGAATTGGAGATCTCACCTTGTCAAACGAGTTCGCGTATCTCAAATGGATGGAAAAAAGAAACCAAAACAAAGGTGGAACAAACCGCAAAACAGTCCACGTCCACGTCCACGAGACACCCAAGATTGTCTGAAGCCACTGGTGAACGCACACACAGGAACATTCAGGCCACAAGAAAGCGTTTTGTCAAAAAAATTTAGGTAGAAACAGTCTCTCAGAAGTCCTAGATTGTCAATCAGATACCCACCGATTCCCACCACAGCTGACTATCGCACTCAGTACTTCACTCTTCAGTACCGAGCGCCAGGTTCAACTCAGAACATGTACACACCGCAAGAGAACAGCCACGACAACCACGACAACCACACATCCAGCAGCACCAACCAGGAGCTCCACCAAGTCCAACCACCTTCCCGTACCGGCTCTCCGGCCAACGCACATCGCCCTCCTATTTCACAGAACAACTCCTTTTCGTCATCTCCAAACAGACGAAGAACATCGTCCTTTGGTTTTAACTCTAACTTCTTCTCCAATATCACCAGCTCATTGAGAAATAACAACTCTTCCTCAAACATCCCAGGATCCCCAGGTAAGAACCAACAAAGTGGAAATCGCTCCAGGGCAGGGTCCTCATCCAGGCTCAACTTGATTCACGCTTCATCTGCCAACGGTTCCAGCAATAACATATCAAGAGCAAACACCACATCCAGAAATAATAGTACCACTAATCTGCTTCCTCCAGCTTCAAATCCAATCAGCATCTCAGTCGATAACATCAACACAAACTCTGTAGGGACAGATATGAATGTTGGTACCCCTACTGATGACATTCTTCAGGGTCAGACAAGATCCAACTCTTTACGCAATGGCACGCCGGCAGTTGCTCAGAAACTGGATTCCGATGGGACTTACTCCATCAGACTAACCCCTTTCATTGACCACTCCACTGCTACTCCAGGTTTATACTTCAGTCCTGTCTTGAGAAAGACCAAACCAAATACCACACTGCCGATCGGTCGTTACACAGACAAAGTTAGAGATGCTGCACAGGCCCCACCTGGCTCAGATGCTCCTGTGGTCTTTAAATCTAAAGTCGTTTCAAGAACACATGCCGAATTCTCTGTTGATGAGAACGGAGCTTGGTACGTGAAAGATTTGAAATCTTCATCAGGTACTTTCCTGAACCACATCAGACTATCACCAGCTGGTGTAGAGAGTGCTCCTACGCAACTTCAGAATGGTGATGTGCTACAGCTAGGTATGGATTTTAGAGGAGGCATAGAAGATATCTTCAGATGTGTCAAGATGAGAGTTGAAATGAACAAATCATGGCAAAGAAAGGCTAACCAATTCAACAAAGAAGCTCATGAAAGATTAAAATCTTTGGCGCTAGCGACAAATGAGGTAGATTTAAACGAGTGTGCTATTTGTCTCCTGAAAATCAAACCATGTCAATCAGTCTTCATAAGTGCTTGCTCACATTGCTGGCATTACAAATGTATAAGACCGATTGTGTTGAAGAGTTATCCACAATTCTTATGTCCAAATTGTCGTGAAACTTGTGATTTAGAAGCTGATGAAGATGAGTCTGAGCTGGAAAGCTCTGACGATGACGAAGATTTGTTGGATAATCCAAACCTTAAGAGGAATAATAATGTCTTAACAGATGAGGATTTAATTATTGAAGAGACGCCTGAAGAAGTGCTCCCATAAAAATGCTTGTCAGAAATTATACCCCATGAGTCTCTTGCCTTTGTTCATTTCAGTTCTTGGTTCAATTAATCTTTGTTTCGTACGTGTATATTTATTCCGATCTGTGATCTTTGTTTACACCACCGCAATAGATATATTTGATATATGACGAATAAACTCTCCTTTTGCATTAAATTTAACGTACAGCTAATTAAACACACCGCAACTCATTTCTTAACCAATCTCAACAGAACATCCTGTAATTGCTCTCTACCTTTTGGGGAGGTCCAAATATCATGGTTACCATTACAAACTTTCCACTCTTTGGTGTGAGTTGATAACTTTGTCAATTGTCTTTGCCAATTCCCCCAGTTCAAGGAGCTCTTGATCAAGTAGTCAGAGCTTACCACGCTGATAGGGATATCAACCAACGCTGATTTGGAACTTAATGCTTCGTTGTAAGATAAAATTGAGGCACTGATTTGTTCTTGAAGTCTTGCCCTCAGGTATTTCCCTTGATATCTCATGTCTTTACCATATAAACGGCTCTTTGGTCCTCGATGTTTGAATAGCCATGAAGCTTGTAATGGGATTCCCAAAGGTGAGAAGAACCCTTTCAACCAAAGTTTAAAGCCCGCAGTGGAACTCATCGAGTCAATTTGTGGTGGGAGCTTTCCTTCGTCTTTTTTAGCCTTGGAGTTTGGGTTTTTTAGCAATAGGTCCTCGTGCCATGCGTCCACAAACAGGATAGAGTCAACTTGATCTAAATTTCTTGAGGCAAAGACCCTGGAGTATAAACCACCAATATCATGCCCGACTAATGTATATGGGCCTTGGATCTTGAGTTTTCTTAGGCCTTCAGATAGTAAGTCACTAACAATTGAAAGCGAAACTGGAGATGGAGAGGAGTCTGAAAACCCATAGCCTGGTCTATCATAAATACAGTATCTCTCAATCTCACCCAGGTGGAATAACTCTTCAACCCATTCACTGAAATCTTCATTTGAGCCATGACCAGATTCCAACAGCACAATAGGTTGACTGGTGACATTTTGCACATCCCCGTAACATGCAATATGTAGCCTGAAAGCATCATCTTCAACATAAACCAATTCACCTTCTGGTTTGGCTCGTAGTGTATCAAACGTGTGTAGTAACACGTTCAAACCAATGAAACTGACATAGACAATCAGGATGGACTTTAGAACGTTTCTGACGGCGACAATTAACCATTCAACGAGCGTTCTTCTTGTTTCAACACGTCCTGTCAGTCTGATCTCCTCATGGATTTTGCCCTGCTCGACAAGGTACTCACTATAGGAGGTGAATAAGTTAATGGCCAATGCCCAAATGGCACTCAGAGAGCCAATTAGACCGAGAGCTTCTCTATGGAAGATCAACAGAAGGAGTAAGATAAACCCCAGAATACCAGAAGCGATGTAGCCCAATGTTCTTTCAAAAACAGATGGAACCTGGAAGAACAGCAATGTGGTCACTGTAGTGTATAAACTGATGAGGATGAAGTTGATTTCAAGGAACGAACGGCCCTTATTGTTCAAACCAGGAATAGACACAAAATCACTAAGAAGCAACAAGATGAACCATATGGTTGAGAGAAAAGAGGCGGCATTCAAGATGAACTTGGAGATTCTGACATTATTGACATTGAGTGGGGAGACGCCAGGGTCATCTGGTGAAAGAAGTGGTTGTCGCTCAGGGTCTCCTAAATAGCGTCCTGAAGGGCGAGAATCGCTCTTTGGCTGCGGAATTGCGGCCTCAATCGTGTCTGAGCTTGTTGGCTCGGGGGTGACTCTTTGAAGCTGCTCCTGACTATGATGTGACTGTTTTGGACCCATTATTTTGTGTGCTTAGGTGCCTTTTAAACGGGGTACTTCAAGGAGATGAGAGGAATCTGGAGATTTCATTGAAGTTTGCTGTCAAAAGGCTACAAAGGGCTCCTTCTAACAATTCGCGGTCTATGGGGGACAGTTAGGCGGGGGATCCCCTAGAAGACCGCCCAGCCCTGCCCAGAGCCTTCCTTGCCCCGGTAACTCTGCAAGGAACCGCCAGCACCAGAGAAAAAAACATTTCGCGAAAATTCGAACTTTTTTGGCAAAAAGCTGAAACCAACTCTTCAGTAAGCGCCATCAAGGGCTCCTCAAACACCCATCGGGCATTGTTGGAGCTACAGAGACTGCTGCCCTCACATCAAATCCAGTTTTGATCTCACAGCGGCATCTTTATCGTCGTTGTTAGCTCCCCAATTGACTGTCTTACTCCACAAACGACCCCCAACAGGCCCAAACATGGACTCGTCCTTACCTCCAAACCTCCCTCCTCATATTGTGGAGCAGCTAAATGAGCTGAATCAGGAGTTCGAGGAAGGCTATCTGACAGAGAAAGGCTACATCAAGAAAAGAGTCAACATTCTGTCGAAAGTTCCCAATGTTGTACAATTGCCCCAGAATATGTCTCCGTCCATCAACACAGCTCCATCCAGTGATATCCGTTCAACATTCTCAGAAACAACCAGCTCACACCACAGAGACTACAGCATATCTGGTATAACAAGGAATCCCACCATCAAATCAAGCCGGATCGGTCAGGAGATAGCCCCGCCTGGCGCCAGTGTTGAACTACAGAAGCCATTAGATCCTCGAGTCATTAGTGATATGAACACTGGAGACGGTGCCTTTGAATCATTGGCCAGTATTTTGAGACACAGGTCCACTACCTATCAAAGAGAAACTGCATTGGTGATTGTTGACTCTAAAGGCAAAGAATCAGTTACTATCACATGGGAGAAATTGTACTTAAAGGCTGAGAAAGTTGCTCAACAAATCAGAGATAAGTCAGGCTTGTACAAGAATGATAGGGTCTGTCTGATTTACCAAAATGTTGAAGTTGTTGAATTCACCATTGCTCTATTTGGTTGTTTT
This sequence comes from Taiozyma bovis, assembly GCA_003707945.3. Classification (NCBI taxonomy): domain Eukaryota; kingdom Fungi; phylum Ascomycota; class Saccharomycetes; order Phaffomycetales; family Wickerhamomycetaceae; genus Taiozyma; species Taiozyma bovis. Next base: position 69,403 of record PPMH03000006.1, on the reverse strand, counting down.
CTTGCCGGTGTTGTTGCTGTCCCTATCACACTAGACATGAAAATTCAAGAAATGATCAACATCATGACTGTGACCCAGTCCCACTTGTGCCTGACTTCTGAATCGGTTTTGAAATACCTTGATAGAAAAGTCAATGCTCAAACTAAATTGAAGTGGCCAAAGGGGTTAGAATTTTGGAAGACTACAGATTTCGGTAGCTATCACCCACAAAAGAACCAAGACCCACCAAACTTACAGGTGCCTGATTTGGCCTACATTGAATTCGTAAAGTCTCCAGATGGTGAACTAAATGGTGTAGCTATCTCACACAAGACAATTATGCAACAGATGAATCTTTTGACAACAATTCTAACCTCTAACCCTACTTACGATGGTAAACCTTTCAAGAGAAAGGATATTTCCTTCACAAGACATAGAAATGTAATGCTGAACATTTTAGACGTTAGAAAATCAGTCGGGTTGATTGTTGGTACTCTACTGAATGTTTACTCAGGAAACACGATGGTTTGGACGCCGTCAAGTCTGCTGGACATTGCTGGGTTATATGCTAACATCATCACCAGATTTGGTGTTACTGTGCTATTGAACGACTATTTGAGCTTGAAGCAAGTTGCATACAACTATCAATCATTCCCACAGTACACGCGAAAGTTTTCAAAGAAAGAAGTTGATTTCTCCAAGATCAAATGGGTGCTCATCTATACCTCCATTGTTGACGGTGAGTTCCATGAGATTTTGACAAACAGATGGCTGAAACCTTTGGGTTGTAAAAATGTTGATAATGTCGTTGCACCTTTGTTGACATTGAGCGAATTCGGTGGTATGGTTATCTCTATGAGAGACTGGATCGGTAAGGAACACAAATTGAACACAAAGATCCTAACACCATTTGCCGATGATGACGAAACCACAAGAAATGTCTCCTCATTATCGGAAGTGCTAATAGACAAACAGTCATTGACTACGAATACCGTGAAGGTGATATCTGATAGACCACCCCCGATCACTGAGAACTACAAAACTTCTGATTTTTTGAGAATTGGATCCTTTGGTTATCCACTACCCGATGCCACCTTGGCCATTGTTAACCCAGAAACATGTTATCTGGCCGAGGCTATGCAAGTTGGTGAGATTTGGATTGATAGTGTTTCATTACCCGGTGGGTTCTGGGGCACACCTGAAGGTACACTAAATATCTTCCATGCTAGGTGCCGTGATCATGAGGGATTCCTAGACCTTGAGTTTTTGAGAACAGGATTATTAGGTTTCACATTCAATGGTAAAGTCTACGTTCTTGGTCTTTATGAAGATAGATTACGTCAAAGAATGACATATTTGGACAAGAAGGAAGCCAATGCTGACGTTTTTGAGTACAGGTACCACTATTCCGACCACTTGGCTTATACATTGGCCCGTGCTATTCCACAAAAAAGAGTTTCCGATTCTTCTGCATTTGATGTGTTATTCAACAATGAATACCTTCCAGTTGTGGTTATTGAATCATTGGCTGCTGTGCCTAATGACCAAGGCGCTGTAGATATTCCGGAACTAGACATGATTGCATCTAAGAGTTTCACCATTTTGGAAAGATACCACAACGTCAGACCTTACTGTATTTTAATATTGCCACCCGATACTTTACCAAGAACAATCAAGAGTGGTATCCCAGGTATTGCCAATATGATGTGTAAGAGATACTTCCTGGAGGGGAACTTGAGATCTGTTTACGTGAAGTACAACATCAAGAGGTCCATAACTGAGATTCCAAGATCCAAATATTATCTAGATTCTATCTGGAGCGAATCAGTGTCGTGGTACAGATATAAGTCATTGAAAGATGGTGAAAAACAATTCTCTGGTTTGGATTACCGTGACACAGCCATCGATGACAGAACTAAGAAGCCATTGACAGATTTTGACTCAATCTTGAAGATCTTCGAATGGAGAGTTAAGCACCAGGGTGATGAATTGGCCTTCTCAACAGTGACGAGAGGTGCTGCTAAACAAAGTTCATGGAAAAAGCTGGACAACAAGATTGCAGGTGTCGTTGCTATGATTTTGGACAAGATGAAGAAAGGTAAGTTAAGATATGGTGATCGTATTGGATTGATGTATACATTGTCTGAGGACTTTGTTGCTTCATTGTATGCTTGTTGGTTCACTGGGATGGTTCCTATCCCATTGAATGCCGTTGATCCGAACAGAGTTGGCGAAGATCTATTGAGCTTGTCCAACGCCATCAAAGATTATCAGATCATCAACTTGTTTGTGAATCATGATGTAGATACCATCTTGAGGAACAGACCGGTCTCCACTCACATGAAGGAAAGCCCAACTTTGCATGCTATGAAGATCAGAAACACCACCAAAACAAGTTCCAAAACTTCACTTTCATCATACCAAAACATGATTAACACTGTACTTACCGGTAAGGTCCCTGACAATGACTCTACTTGCTTGATTTTGTTATACTGGACTGAAGACAATGCTAGGATTGGTGTTTCATTGACTATGAATATCATCTCCGCGATGTGCAAAATCACCAAAGAAACTTGTCAGCTAGAAAGCACAAACCCAATCATGGCCTGTGTTCGTCACACTTCAGGTATCGGTTTCATTCAGAGTGCTCTGATCGGTCCGTACATTGGTGCTACCACTTATGTTTTGCCACCTTTAGAATTTGCCACGAATCCAAACTCGTTTTTCACTGCTGTGTCAAGAAATAGAATAAAAGATGTCTATGTCACTCCACAAATGTTAGATTATGCCATGAGAAAGTTGAGAACTGTTGATTTTTCCTTGGAGAAGGTGAAGAACTTGATGGTTGGCTATGATGGTAGACCAGATGTAAGATTGATCAAGAACGTTGCCACAAGATTCTCAGCAACCAAGTTGAGCTCATCCTCCATCAGTAATGTGTATGCCCATCCGTTCAACCCTATGATCACTATCAGATCCTACTTGTCATTTGACCCAATTGACTTGTGGATTGATCCTGATGGTTTACGACTTGGCCTGATTTCCATTGTGAACCCATCAAATATTCCTAATGCCATTCATTTGCAAGATTCAGGTATCGTTCCTGTTTGTACTCAAATTGCCATTGTGAATCCAGAGACAAGAAAACTGTGTAAAGTTGGTGAGTTTGGTGAAATTTGGGTTTGCTCTGAAGCTAATGCTCAAGGTTCTCTTATCAGCTTTGATAGAAGAGGAAAGACTTATGACACTCTGCAATTCAATGCAAAGATTACTAATGGTGATGACTCTTTGACTTACATTAGAACCGGTGACCTGGGGTTCTTGCACAATGTTTCAAGAGTTGACAAGAATGGTACTTTGGAGTTTCAACCTTTGTTTGTCCTTGGTCCTATTGCCAACACATTCGAATCCATGGGATTGATGCATTTTGTCACTGATATTGAGAATTCCATTGAAAGATCACACAAGGAGATCGTCATTGGTGGCAGTTGTGTCTTCAAGGTGGATGGGTTTGTTGTTGCCGTTGTTGATACTACAAGGGCCAGATACTTGTCATCGTTGGTCCCTGTCATCTTTAACAATGTCTTGTCCGATCACAACCTGATCTTGGATATCGTTGCATTCACCAAGCCTGAAAAATTCCCATACTCGAGACTAGGTATCAAACAAAGAGCGAAGATTGTTCAATTATTTACTAGCAAGAGATTAGACATTCAAGCACAATATGGGTTGAACTATGGTGAGAACAGTTTGATTAAAACCGTTCAAGAGTTTGACCATGATGAACCAACTGATAACAAATCATCAACATAAAACAATCCAATTATGACCTTTTAATTACTAATGACAATGTTTTACTATTCGTTTTAGACATCACCAGTTACGTACAGTGTAGTTGACATTCATATAATTATAACATTAAACATTCTATAGAGTACACTATCTACGACGAGTTCTCATTTGTGCAATCCTTCTCCCTGGAACTCTTGACTGAGCTGTTTGTGACGGCGTACCCGGAGCAGCCACTGGCGTATTAGAACCAAATGGAGTTGAACCGCCTACGAACGAAGGGGTCTGTTGGCCAAATCCGGATTGAGCAGGAGAGTTGTTAAATCCACTGAAACCGCCAAAGGCACCGGTACTTGCAGCTGGAGCAGACTGGCCAAAAATCTTAGCAGGGTCGGCAACAGCTGGAGCACCCGAGGTGAATGATGGATTACTTCCAGTGGCTGGAGTTGGATTACCATTTGGAGCACCGAATGTTGGCGCACTAGTGGTACCAAAGTTGAAAGAGGTTGGTGGGTTAGCTGGAGCTTGGCCAAACAAAGGAGCAGCAGCAGGGGCAGGGGCAGCAGATGTTGAAGTGGACCCAAAGCCTGATGTGGAAGCTGTGGAAGGATTGGAAGAGCCAAAGACGCTAGCTGGGTTTTGTGGAGCTGAGGAAGTCCCAAAGTTGAATGACATTGGTTTCGTTTCGGCAGGTTTAGGAACTGCACCAAATAGTGAAGGTTTCTCAGTGGTTGGTGTAGATGATGTAGTAGGTAATTGGGTAGCGCCAAAATTGAATGTGGATTTCGGAGCACCACCTAAAACCGGAGCAGGAGCAGAGTCAGCAGGTTTGGCTGCACCGAATGAGAAAGTTGACTTTACTGGTTCGTCAGGCTTGCTAGTGGCACCAAAGTCAAATGATGGTTTAACAGTTGTGGAAGCGGTACCAGATGCAGATGTTGCAGGGGCACCGAAACTGAAAGGACTCTTTCTCTTTGGCTCGCTTTCTTCTTTTTTGTCTGTAGGGTCACCAAATAGCGTTGCAGGTTTTGAAGAATCAGCAGGTTTGGCAGCAGTAGCAGCAGCACCAAAAGAGAATGTGGATGATGGTTTATTTTCTGCTGAGGCACTAGACCCAAATGAGAAGGCAGACTTTGGGGCATCATCTTTGTTTCCTGTAGTAGCACCAAATGTAAATGTAGACTTTGGAGCTTCACCATTCTTCTCTATACACCCAAAGGAAAAGGTTGATTTTGGAGCATCGTCTTTCTTCTCTTCTGGTTTGGAGAATAACGATGAGTTATCACTGGTGGTAGGTAGAGTAAATGAAGGAATTGGGGCACCCGCTTTCTTAGTTTCTGCTGTCAAGTTTGATCCAAACCCGAAACTTGGTTTAGAAGGCTCATCTTTCTTTTCTGAGGCACCAAACAGCGAGGAAGTACTTGGAGTAGGAGGTGGAGCGTTAGAACCAAATGAGAAAGTTTTTGGAGCTTCTTCTTTCTTATCATCTGACTTTGTACCAAAGGAGAAAGTTGATGCGGCTGACTTGGTAGCATCTTTGTCTGCACCAAAGGAGAACCCACTTGAAGCGATTGGCTTATCTTCGTTTTGCTTTTTAGCAGTAGATGCTGGTTTATCTTCATACTTCTTTTCAGTATTACTCGAACCAAACGAAAACCCAGAGGAAGCTGGTCTATCTTCCTTGGATGGGTTTAAACTGAACGAGGGTTGGGCAGTATCCTCTTTGTTTTCAGCACTGGAGCCAAAACTGAACAGGCTACCAACTGGCTTTTCTTTGTTCTCAGCAGGAGCAGGAACAGCGGCCGGGGCGGACGCATTGTTACCAAATGAAAAGGAAGGTTTTGATTTATCCTTATCAGCTAATGATGGGGTTGATGTTTCAATATTGTCAGTTGTGATGTTAGCACCAAATGAGAATAATTTCTTCTTTTCTGACTGTTGTTCAGTATCTTGTTTGATTTCTTCAACCTTGTCAGAAGACAGAAAGTTAAAACCCGCGCTAGGTCCCAATGGTTTATCAGCAACCTTCTTTGGTTCTTCAACGACTGGTGAAATTTCAGTTTGGACTAATTTCTTTTTATCAGTGATTAGTGCGCTTAGTGTGTCCTGTGACAATGGAAGGGTATTCTTTTTAGGTTTCTTGTCATCAGGGAACCTCACTGGGCTTCTGGCCCGACTAGTACGATCATCAATATCATCTTGTTCATATAGCAAAACGCCCGAAAACACACCAGACATCAACTTCTTCTCCGCTTCCTTCATGGCGTCTTTCTTAACTATGCTATTCTGAGACTTCAATTCTGGGACAGAGTCTGTCTGTGTGGCTATGTCGGCATATGTGGTGTTCTGTGATTTGAGTGGGATAATGGATGATCTGATGTTGTTGACTCTGTTGTTTTTGACATAATAGTAGTTTGATTGCCTCCATCTTTGTCTTCTCTTCAGCAGGTCTAGTCTCTGCGAGGGGTCCAAGGGTATCACTGGAGGTCTTATCAGGTTCCCCTCGTAGCGCATCAGCTGCGACTCGATCTCCGTGTGGGCCTTCTTGTTGACTGGTTCTGGACTCTTAGATCTTCTTCTTTTCAACTGAGTCTCGTCTTGCACTCTGTTTCTCTTCCTTGGCTGCAGATCGGAGCTGTTCGGCGAGTCTGCCGTTATTCCGTGCACTCTCTTGTGCACTCTGGCATCGGACATGGCGTGGAATTGGCGATGATTCAGCAGCAATTTTGCACACAGTTATGATGTGGTTTATTGGTTTATTGGTTTATTGTTTACACTTTGAAATTTTTTGCTGGAAAGAAAACCCGCGAAAACAAATTACAGAACGAGTTCGCGGAATTGGGTTTTTAGGTAACCCCGACTACAACAGGTTGATATCCTTAAAAGGTCTAAAAGGTCTTTTAAATTAATAGATTGTGATCAATAGTTAGAAATGCCTTTGAAAGAGTGCTTAGGCCACTATTGAAGAATATCACTTCAATCATTAAATATTATAAATATTATGTATATTCACTGATTGATTATCAATGACTCTAGGAAACTATGGTTCAATAATTCCAGTGCACTTGGTCTCTTTGTGTAATCCAATGTGAAACATCTGTCCAAAAAGTCCTTCGCCTCAGGTGTACACCATTTTGGAATCTCTGGTGTATTGTGTGTGCCAATCTTGAAGATGGCTTGCATCTGACTGAAGTTTGGATACGGATGCTTCCCCGTGAACATCTCAATGATTAAACAACCAACGGACCAGATATCAGCCTTTGGAGTCGTAGCAATCTGTTTCACAATCTCTGGGGCCATCCAATACACCGACCCTTGTAATGAAGCTCTCTTGTCTTTATCCTTTGGCGCTAACTTCTTCGAAATACCGAAATCGGAAATCTTGACCTCGCCTTTGATATCAATTAGGATATTGGCACCTTTGATATCTCTATGGATGATATTCTTGGAATGCAAGTAGTTGATACCAATCAGGATCTGTCTTGTAAAGTTTCTAATTAGTGGTTCTTCAAAAGGTCCATAGTTTGTAAGCATGGTATTTAGGGACCCACCAGGAACGTATTCGAGGAAGATGTTCAAGTAATCTTCATCAGAACTTGAACCCAAGTATGTCACAATGTTATCATGGTGTAATTCAGAAAGAAGAACCATTTCATGCTCCAGGGCCTCCACTATCTTCTGATGTACTTGTCGGTTGTTCTTTGAATCATTGTTACCTTTCTCAGCATCATCGAACAAAGGTCTCAGTTCAACTTGTTTAACAGCCATCAATTCACCAGTATGGGCATCCATACCCAGATACACGGTACCGAAGGAACCAGAGCCAATACGAGCACCTTTCAGCCAGTTTGTAGGACCTGAACCATTGCTGGAAACTTGGACATTACGGGCAACACCCGTGGTGATATCTTCTTGATCCTGGTCAGAATCACTACCTGAATCCAAATCAAACAGCTCAATTTGGGAGGTCCGATCAGACCCAATGGAAGTTGCAATGGAAAATCTTTGTTTCGTTTGTTCCATGCTTGATTGTAAGTTTAGAGAATCCAAGGTGTTGATGTTTGACATGGATAATCTTGCCTTGTCGATCTTTTGATTGTTTTCAACCAAAAAGTCCCCAATAGTGGATTTTCTGGAGATTGTCCCAAAAGTGGACAATCTGATAGAGTGCCTTACTGAGTTTTTGATAGTCTTTTGTAATTTCTCTTGATTAGTCTCAGGGAAATATTCGGCCAAGTTTGTGGAGATCAATTGGGAAGGAGGTCTTTGACCAAACACTTTTCTGAATTTTTGATCTTGACTTGGATTCTTAGATACCACTGCATTGTTCTGATTGTTGGCTAGTTGCCCCTGATCTTCAGGTTTTGGTTCCATGGAAACATATTTTTGGGATACCTCAAGTGCCATGTCAGAAGGTTTTTCAGTTTTAAGGCAAAACAAGATCCTATTCTTCTCTATTCGATCATTTGAATGACAGATCGTCACGAGTTCAACATCAAACAACATGTGCAAGTTGCCCTGCTTGTCAGTCAAGTATGCATCGTAGGCAGATGGAGATTTGTTTGGAAGGTCTAAGAACTTTATCAGTTTCTTCTTGATGGATGTGGCATTGAAGCAGCCATTAACATGGATCTTAACTGTACTACCATTTTGTAGGATAAATGACACCGAAGATCTACCCGACCTTGCCGTAGGTGGCATCTCCAGCTTGAACTCAGAGCTCGTCCCGGATGATATCAGTGTCCCTGAGGGCTGTGTGTTTAGTTGTAGTGATTTTGCATTGGCCCTAACCTGTTGAAACAGATCATGGATCTTTAATGTCTTTACAAAGCTCTCATCTTTCAGCTTGCGTATTTCAAGCTCCAGCTTGATCCTGTCCCCGATCTTGGTGATCCCCAGGTCCCTCAGTATACTCCCGTCGAGGTACTTGAGTGTGTCATAGCCAATCCCATTGTTGGTGAAGTTATCCACATACTGCGGCAACTTTACACTTTCTAGCCATTCCAAAAGCTGACTTGTTTCCAGTGTTAGTAGCTCTTCCGGGGAAAACGTTCTTCATACCGAGAGCACAGTTCTCCATAGTTTCGTAATAGTGCTCTCCATAGTGAAACACAACAGCACCAAACTCACCTGTCCGACATTGCCCTCTTTTGCTCACTGATATTTGTCCTTGTCCTTTGTCTCAGCCCAAAATTTGGTATCAACGTTTTTTTCGCGGGTTTTTATGTGAAGCTCTGGGGCAAAAACAAATATTTAATACATAGCCACAAATGGCAAGCTCAATAGTCATAAACCCAGCATCAAATGAGTCAAAACACAGCAAAAACAGAAGAAAAGCCCCCACAGACCACGCAGACCACACAGGCTACTAGACAGGCTAATACCTTGTCAAATTTGGAGGAAAACTCGCAAGAAACGGCCGAGAAGGACGAGAAGCAAGAGCTCCAGGTCAAGATGGGGAACAAGTTTGTGCCCCTACATTCATTGAGGAAACCACATAGTGTAAGACCACACCTACCAAATACCCCACAAGCGGTCGATGTAAGCTCAATCGTACAGAAAGGAGGCCATAGACCCACTGTTGAGAAGAAACAATGACTTATGTATGGTTATGAGGAAGGTTATATAGAGGTTAAAGGTATAGGGCAATTCGTTCATATGAAATAAACGGTATCAAGTATAGTTAACTACAAACGTATTCCAGGATGATATGCGATTGCAAATGAAGATTATCTAAATATAACGGTCTTTAATCGTCATTATCTCTGGCTTCGTTGGATTCGGATGCAGTGTTGTTATCATTGGTTGTTGAGGTTGACGTCTCGTTCGTAGTACTTGTGCTGTTCTCAATGTTGGAAGCTTGATTCTGTGGACGGATTGCAAAGACATCGCCCTGACCATTAAACCCCATGACATTGTACGGTGTTGTGCTTGTGCTCAGTCTTTCTTGAACCAATCTTCTGGACTCTTCATAGAAACTCTCAAAAAGATCCGAACCTGGTGATACAGTGGTTCTGCTTTGATTGTTGACATTATCAAGATTGACCGTTTCAACACCATCTCTAGTTCTTCTACTTGCAACACCGGTGCTAAAGATGGAGTCAGCCAAGTTACTTGTACGATTCAAGTTTTGTAACAACCTTGAGGTGATTGGATGTCTTGCAGGCAACGAAGGAGGTGTATTGGTAGGTGATGTACTAGCAGGTTGTCTTGTTATATTCGAGTCCGATCTAGTGGTCAAAGTGTTTGTGTTTCTATCCAAGAAGATCACCACAGGTTGATCTGATCTTGGGTTCAATAAAGCCCCAATGTTTGGCAGATTGATCCTTTCTGGCGGATTTGAACTTGTAGAGTCGTTGTGAACAATTTGACGGCATAATGGACAGGTGTTGTTGGATTTCAACCATTCAAAGGCACAGTTTCTACCAAATTTGTGATGACATGGCAATTCAATAGGCTCATGAGTGTATGGGTCAGCTGGTGGCACTGTGGATGTTTCAGTGGATGTTTCAGACGGTTGTTGAGTAGATATAGGCGTCTCTAAGGGAGTTGATTGTGAACTTGTTCCTTCTTCCGTTGCTGGTACTTGCTCACTTTCAGTCTTCCTTATTTTTGTTCTAGGAGCACCAGCAGCTTCTTCACCATCCCTCTTTCTCTTACCATTCTTCGCCTTCATCTCATCATTCTTCTCTTCAATTTCATCATACTCTTCAAAGCAGATTGGACATGTAACTTCCTCCAACTCAGATTTCTTCTTTACTTGGAACTTTTCGAAATTCTGCTTGGTTATCCCTCTTTGATTGCTGAACCCTGTTGAAGCAATTGCTGTCAAGGCAATAGAAGCAGCAAACTCCACCATAGCATCAAACTGAGGCCCGTTCCTGTTCGGTGGGATATCAGGCACGTCCAATATCAACGAACCTGATCTGGAACTGAATCCATCGTTAGCCCCTGTGTTTCCGGCTAGAGTTGGGGCGCCTTGAGAATAAACGTAACTGACTGACAGGAGCATGTTTCTCTGGATGTTGGGGTCTATGTCTGCAAAGATATCGGCATAGGGCTGTGGAGTGGTCCCAGTTGAGCTCTGAGCTGCGGTGGGGTCCGCTGCGTTCTGTAGTGGGTTTGTGGTCTGTGCAGTATTGGATGAAGATCTTGTGTTTGAGGAAGGTGGTCCTCCAGCGGTGGCACCGGTGGCACCGATGGTAGCAGGGAGAGGAGGGAGAGAAGGATCGCTGGTAATCGTTGTGGTGGCGCTGGAGGCATAGCTGCTAGCCATGTTGCCACTGGCCGTGTTGCTGTCGCCTAAGAGCACCGTTGGGAGATGAAGAACAATGTTTTCAGAGCCGTCGCCCATCTGGAAGATCACAAAGGAGTTGTTGGGTCTGTAGTCGTTAGTAAGAGTTCATATAAGGTGGGGGGAATCATCCAAGTCTACTCACGTCTCCATAGTGGAAGGCTCAGACTATGGGGGAAAGCAATAAAAAGAATAAAGTATCAGTTGATTTGTAAGAGAAGTTGTCCCAGAAAACTCCACAAAGAACGGTGGCACTCGTCTTGTGGTGGGGCTGATTCTATAACAAACAGTCAGAACAGAACAGCGGACTGTTTAATCACCAAGTCTTTTCCTTTTCAGGCTCAAACAAGTTCTCTTGTTGATGGCTTTTATAGAAAAAGTCTACCAATTTCGTCATTTAGCGATTAAGTAATTTTGGAATTTGGTTTTGTTCGGTTATGAGCCTTCCCAAAACGGCAATTTCCTGATTTGGTTGATAAGCCTGAATATACAAAGGTACAAAAGATGTCATTTACTCAAATTGTAACTGGATATTGGGCACTAAGGAACCATCAGAAATGCCACGCTTGCATCTGCCTCGAGGACTCATCAGGCTGTTAATTATTGTGACGGTTTCAGTGCTGCTACTAGCCGGAGTCTGGCTCACGCCCAAGTATCATGAGGATCAACCTCAGAATTTGAACACACACAAACAGGACATTCCGTATATCGTCCTGGATCTAGAGATAAGAAGCTGCTCAATCCAGAACCTTGACGGCTGCAAGGCCACAGGAGACTGGTACAGGGTGCCGAAACCTCTAGGCTACGATGCCGAGGGGAAACCCTGGTCTGGGCTGGCGAGACAGTACTTGTTTGTTAGGAAGAAGAGGTTGGATCAGCTGGGAGACGAGAAAGTGATGGTTAATTTCCAAATGAACGAGGATGTCGGAGGTGACGTCGGAGGTTACGTGGTCCCGGAAAGACCTTGGAAGTTCAAGAAGGTCAAATACGACAAGTCTGACTCCGAAGACCGATACTACTACAACGTTGATGTCTTGTTTGGTGTTGATGCTGTTGACCCGAGATCCGAGTGGGAGTTGTTGAAAGAGAGACCAATCATGGGCATCAACGGTGAAATACTTGCTTATTTGACGTTCAGACGCACCTCTGTCCCTGCAAAGCACATCAAACCGAAACTGAGGATCAAGGAGGATCATTACAAGATCTTACAAGTTGCTGACTTGCATTTCAGTACCCATCAGGGCGTTTGTCGTGATCAATTCCCTGAAGTGCCGAATTGTAAAGCTGATAACAGAACACTAACCTTTGTGAACAAGGTTCTTGAAATAGAGATGCCCGATCTAGTGATTCTGACTGGTGATCAGATCTTTGGTGATGATTCCTTTGATTCTATGACCACAATCTTGAAAGTTGCTGCTCCGTTCATCGAGAAACAGATCCCTTATGCTATGATGTTTGGGAACCATGATGATGAAGGCTCGCTTTCTCGTGAAGAAATCATGGAGATTGTGCAGTACTTGCCATACTCGCTATCGATACCAGGCCCGGAATACATTGATGGTGTTGGTAACTACGTCTTCCAAGCTGAATCTGCATCAGAACCAATCATCACTTTCTACGTATTGGACTCCCACAAATACTCACAAGCCCCAAAAGTGAACCCAGGCTATGATTGGATCAAAGAAAATCAATTGACTTATATCAAAGAGTTGAAATCCATGATAAATACAAACTCAGAAAACCATTTATCATTTGGATTTTTCCATATTCCACTACCTGAATTCAGAAAGGCTTCCAATGTTCCATTCGTGGGCAATTACAAAGAAGGTGTGATGGCACCAAACTACAATACACATGCCAGAGATGTGATGGCGGAATTAGGAGTACAGATAATAAGTGTCGGTCATGATCATTGTAATGATTATTGTCTATTAGATAACAATGAAGAGGCAAGAAATAAGGTATGGTTGTGCTATGGCGGTGGTGCCGGTGAAGGAGGATATGGTGGGTATGGTGGGACCACTAGAAGGTTAAGAATCTTTGATGTTGAAGTGCCAACGGCTACTGTGAGGTCTTATAAACGTTTGGAAACTTCTCCTGAAGAAACGTTCGACCATCAATTGTTGGTTAACTATGGTATTGTGCAATGATAATAATACGCTATGTGTTTTCATGTAAACTTCTCAGTAGTGATAAATATCCTCGTTTAGAATATCTTGGATATCTCGATTCAATAGTATAACAGCATATTGAAACCTGTAGAAATGGTTGGTGTAAAACAGAGGAAATATAGTTCTTTGATTGATCTGTGAAGTCTTATCAATGATGTATGAAGTGGACCCAAAGGGCTGTACTTGATACCGTAGTGGGATCGCTGAGTATCTTGACAATAAGAACACCATCTGTGCGATGTATCCAAACCCTGCGTTGATCTCCTGGATGAGCTTCAGATCACTAGCATTGATCAAGCTAGACAATGTGGCCAAGTTTAACTCTTGTGGTAGGATATCAAACTCTTTCAAGTCTAACCATTGTCGAATGTCTTCATGAGGGAATATCTCAAGCACTTGCCTCGTGGCTCTCATTCTTTCCAGTTTTAGTTCCTGCAGGGTATCCTCATGTTCTATCAAAGTGGAACTGAACGATTCTTTCAATTCTTTAAATTGTTGTTCTCTGGTGTCATTTCCCTGTTTGGCCAGTTCAATAGCTTTCAACTTTTCTTGTTTCAAATCTTTCAATCTGGCCAATTTCTGTCTTTTCAGCTCTAATGTGATCTTGGATCTTTCTATGGATTCTTGGATCTTTTCAAGTTTGTAATTATCAACAGCCTCGTGTTCAGATAATGCAGCCTCTATCTTCCTCGATATCTTCTTTTTCGAACGACATAGGTCCTCAATGACCGTATCCAAATTGTTCAGCTTCATCACAAGGTCAAAGGTCAATGAGGGCACAGACATCCTGGGTGTGTTGGAGATAATATCATCCGAGATGGCGTATAAGTATTCTTCCATATTGAAGTTCTCTGTGGGTAGGATGTACACACCATCATATAACGAGATCAATATAGCGTTCTTGTAATCAATGGTGATTTCATCCAGGGAATTGTTGAGGTATAAGAGTGATGATAGTTGGATTTTATGTTGTGTCAGTAATTTCCAGTTGTCAGGATGTGTCTGGTTAGTGGTCCAGATCTTGAGTATGAATGATTGGTCTCTGGAGTAGATCATTGATGAGAGGGAGAATTCTTGAAAATTAGCATTAAGGGATCTTTCAATGACTTCACTGACATAAAAGCACTCCCCGAGTTGTGTCTTATTGGTGAAATGCAGGGAGAAGAACACATTGAGAAACTTGTCATTATTTAGTGATTGTAAGTGGATTTGTCTATCTGTAGGTGTATCAAAGCCATGTATCGTCTCCTTGGTGTTTCTTCTAAGTTTCAAAGGGGATGAGATGGTTTCAGCCAGGGATGAAGAGCGAGATTTGGCAGCGAGCTGATCCATTGAGAGGTTTCTTAGGTTGATCCCGTTCAAATGACGAAGACGTCGCTGTTATCGTTAGTGATCAGTTTCGAGCATGGTGCACTAAATGCCACACCAAAAACACTCACTCTTCGTGGGTGGATGATGCAGTCCTCGGTCCTGACAAAGGACATCAGCCCCTTCGCTATATGCTGGTGGCTGACCAGCGAGTTGTAAGCAAAGGACATGCTTCCTAAAATTGGGTCGATGTTCCAAGGTCTTTATCCATCAGTGTATTTCACTTTCAGAAAATGCAAAAAAACAAAAGGAAATAAAAGTCAAATTAGAGAGAGAGATATCAATCATTGGCCCAATTCCCCCACTCCAACATGAGCTTCAGCGTCATACTGGCGCACTTCTGCGACAGACATGGACCACGGTCCATTCTGTGCACAGAAAGAACGAGTGCAGAGCAGCTCAAACACGCAGTTTTGGGGGATTTCTCCAAAGAGTCCTATTGTAAAGCGTGTCTACTGTTACTACCAAAGAACAACTCAACCTTGAGCACTACCACGATCAAGACCCAGGACTCAGCTACAGAAGACTACTTTGTGACGTCCCAGTACTCTGCGCAGAAGTTTAGGATTCTCAACAGTATCGTGAGGAAGTGTCTTAGTGAGGAAACCACCATCTACGACTCGAGACCGATGTACTTTGGCGACGAGACCAGAGGATACTCCATCACACTGAGCTTCAAGTTGAAGGACCTAGAGGCAAGGGGATCTGAGAGGCGATACTCCTTCATTATCAACTCGGACAAGGAGGCCTTAATATTGCAGAATTGGGACCTTATAGTTCAAAATATCACTACAATGATTGACTATCTGAAAGAAGAGAGCATAAAAGTTGAGTTGGAAGGTTCACAGAATAACGACATGTTTCTAAGGGGGAAGCAACTGCAGTCAAACAGTCTTACTGGAATACTGAAGGATGAACAACTGTTTTTGAAGATTCATCTCTGGAATGCGAAGTTATTGAAGAAGTTGACGATTGGATGATTTAGATTTATATAACGACTTTTAATGAGTAATATACGAACATTAGACTTGAAAGGGTATATTTTGGCTGATTAATATGCCGGTAAGATCCAGTGAGGTGTAGCAATGTATATTAAGAGCGGCGATGACGGTTAGATATAGATATATCTTTATATCGTGGTTACGAGCCCAGTGTGAAAGACATATCCCACCTAACAAACCACAATTTTGCAAAACTCAAAATCTGGAGGGTTGGCCGAGTGGTCTAAGGCGGTAGACTTAAGATCTACTGGACGGTTGTCCGCGCGAGTTCGAACCTCGCATCCTTCATTATATTTTTTTTTCAGTTTTTTTTTCTGCTAATCCAGCAGCCAACCAACGGCACTCATTTTGGGTTTGTAGTTGAAGCAGTTCATTCTTGTGGCCCATCTTTTGTGTTTTGTGTTTTGTCTTTTGTATATATTCGGCTCAAAACTACTCCTCTTTTTTCCCTGACTCGGTTTCCTTTTGACTCGTTTCTCTTCTTTTTCTTTTTGCTTTTGACTCGGGCCACTTTGACACAAAAGATAAAGATAAAGATAAGCATAAGAAAATAAAGAACAAAAGAGAAAGCTTGAAAAAACAGTGCGATCCGAGTGGTAGAATTGGGCTCAGTTCTCCAGTGGGGTGTCAGGTGATTATTGAAAAGGTTGGTGACAAATATACTCTCGTTCCAATGCAAAAAAAACGCCCCCCAATAACGCAGTCAGAAATGTCATTTGTGCCTTGCCTTGAACCACTTGAGAAGTCAACGAGTCAACGAGTGTTTTTTTGTAGAACCTGGTATAAAAACTGGCAAAATTCTCTCCTTGAGAGATCTCTCTTAATCTGTATAGAACTCTAGACATAGATCCATCTGCCATCTACAATGACCATCGCTCTGGAAGAGAAAGTGCCATACATCTGCACGCCTTTGATCCAATCCATCGATCTTACAAAGATAGCTCCATGCCGTATCCTTTTGAAACAGGAGTTCATCCAGCCTTCTGGGAGTTACAAACTACGTGGGCTTTCCAACCATATCAAGACGGAATACCTGAGAATCCAGGCTGATCCGGTGCTAAGACAAAAGAAAGTAGTTGTGGTGGCTGCTTCTGGTGGTAACGCTGGTAATGCTGTTTCCTGTGCCTCCAACTTCTATGGATTGAAGTCTATCATTGTGGTTCCTAGTTGTACTAGCTTGAAAATGAAGTCCAAGATTGAGGGCAATGGATCACTTGTCATTGTCGCTGGTGCCAATATTGGTGAAGCTGATGCTTATGTTAAAGATGACTTTATTCCAAGCTTGAGTCCAGATGAGGTGGCTATTTATTGTCATCCATACGATATACCAGCTATTTGGGAGGGTCATGCCTCCTTGATTGACGAAGTTGTGTCTCAATTGACCAGTAAGAACCAATTAAACAATTTGAAAGGTGTCATTTGCTCCATTGGTGGTGGTGGTCTATACAATGGCATAGTCCATGGCTTACAAAAGAACAATTTGGCCCAAATTCCAATCTTGACATTAGAGACTGATTCATGCCCAACTTTCGAAGAGGCTATCAAAGCCCAGAAGCCTGTTATGATGAAGACATTCAAATCCATTGCCACTTCACTTGCATGTCCATATATTTCACCTAAATCGTTGGAGAATTACAACACCCATAAGACTATTAACGAACTTGTTACTGATCGTGATGCCGCAAGGGCCTGTATCCAATTTGCACAGGACTTCAATATCATTGTGGAGCCTGCTTGTGGTGTGGCTCTTTGTGGTGTTTATAATCAATTCTTGCAAAAGCATGATGACTTCTTTGGTGGATTGACTAAAGATGATATTATTGTCGTCATTGTTTGTGGTGGTTCGGCAACTACCATTGATGATTTAATGATGTATGAAAAAACTTATCAATGATTGTTCCTAACAGAGATTTATATATACGCTAATGAATACTACGAACTTGTTTTGATCTTTAACATCATAAATTTTAGAAGCACTTTTAATTAGCAACTTCTGGATAATTTCTCAAATCCAGTGTCAAGGTTTTTGAACTATTCTCCTTTTGTTCCCTGTAGATACCCACAAGAGCATCAGATTTCTCAAACAACCCATTCTTCAAACTGATAACAATGACCTGGAACCCTGGTCCAGCATGTTTAGTGATATAATTAGCAATCTTGTTAACATTAGAATTATCCAATGCGGCATCAACTTCATCAAGAACAAAGAATGGGGATGGGTTGAAAGAATGGATTGAAAATAACAATGCTAGCGCAGCAATGGTCTTTTCACCACCGGATAGGAATTCCATATCTTTGAATCTCTTCATTGGTGGCATTGCATGGTATCTGATCCCATGTAGATATGGTTCATCATCATCTTCCAAAGTCAAATAGGCAGAACCACCACCCAGTGTTGAAGTAAGTGATGTCTTGGTCAATTCTTTGTAAATTGGATCAATCTTCTCAGATATGTGATTGAAGGCATTGATGAATAATTCATATCTCTGTTTCTTGACTTCTTGGAACTCCTTAACAATATTCAATTCATTAGATCTGGTCTTTGTCAATTCTCTCTCCAGATCATCTAGTTTCATCTCCACTTCTTGCAATCTTTCAATAGCTTTGATATTTGGTGATAGCGATTCCAACTCTTTGGAGATTTCTGAAATCTTTTCTTCAAATTCTTTAGCAATCACATCATTGTTGTTCTCTTTGTATCTTGAACTTAGTGCACGATAATCAACCTCAATGGCCTCGGAAATCTCAATGACTTCTTCGGTGGAATTAATAGGTAGAGCTTCAAGTGTGGTTTCTGAAATTATTGGTAATTCAATGTTCTCAATCTTACAATTCTTCAAGATTGCAATTCTCTCCAAAGTGAACTTCTCAACATCTTGTTGCAAAATCTCCAATCTCTTGTGTAACTCTTCATTGGTAGTCATTAATTCATTCAAATGATCTTCAATTTTCCTGGTGACTGATAATTTAGACTCAATAGATTTTTCGTAATCTTTTAACTCATCCTTGGAGACTTCAAGTTCTGATTCCAAAGTGTCGACAGCGTCATTAATCGTTTCGATATCCTTGGATAGCCTCATTAACAGTTGTTCTTGACTTTGTAAATCATCATTAATCTTACTAATACGGGTCTCGGTCTCTTCATGACGTTCCTTTTCGAATTTTAACTTCTTTTGCAATTTGACCAATTCATTGTCGTATTGTTTCAACTCTCTGGTTTGTTCACGTAATTGGTCCCCATTAGTTATTTCATACTCCTTGACAGATTTGAAACCAAGTCTAGAACAGAATGATAAAAAGATATCTTTTTGTAAGGCTGAAATCTTTTTCTCTTGTTTGGTGATTTCAGTGTTGATCTGTTGTAACTTAGTTTTTTGTTCTTTCCTTCTGGTCAGTGATTCATCATCTTGGGTGTAATGTCTAATCTCGGCATCATTAGATAAGATGGATCTCTCTAGTTCTTCTCTTTGTCTTCTGTGAGCCTGCATTTCTGTTTCAAGATCCAAAGCCTCATTCTCAATAATCTTCACCTGGAATGGATCCGGTTTAGTATTATACAACTCTTGTAATTTGAAACTCAAGTCTTCTTTTAACTTGGTCAAACTTTGCACCTCAGTCTTGTTCCATCTTCTTTCTTGAGTCGTTCTACCACCAGTCATCAAACCAGCTTTGTGGATCAGAGAACCATCCAAAGTGACAGCTTTAACATCAATGTTTCTTCTCCATCTGACTTCTTTCGCAATTTGGATATCGTCACAGACGATTGAATTCCCACATGAATATTGAATGGCCTTCTCTAGATGCGCCTCGAAATCAACGACATCAATGGCCGGTCTAACGCCTGAATGTATATGGCGTAGGTTGGAATCAACAGGGTTGGCATCGATGGTATCCAATGGAATGAAACTAGCAACACCAGATCTTTGTTCCTTCAAGTAGGAAATACACTGATGAGCAACGACTGAATTTTCAACAACAATGGAGTCAAAATTCTTACCCAAGATTGTAGAAACGGCAACTTCATACTTCTGTTGCTTAGGATGGCACAGATCTGATAGTAGACCAATGACACCAGGGAATAATCTCTTCAGGGCACTAACATTATCTCTTAACTTTCTCTCACGGTTGGTTTCTCGTTGATTGGCGTTCAAGTCTTCCAATTTGATCAATGTATCTCTTAGCTTTGTAGCGATTTCATTTTCTTTCTTTTCAAAATCTTCAGATTGTCTAATCAACTCTTTTATTTGGTGTCTCTTCTCAGCCAGTCTTTCATTCAACTGATTCAGCTCTGTGGAGGTAGAGCTCAGTTGTTCTTTCAACTCAGATTGTTGCAACTTCAATTCTTCAACTCTTTCATTAGATGCTGACTTCTGGGTTTCCAAGTTATGTAAAATACTTTCAATTTCACTCCTCTTGTTGAGCAACAGATGTAGAGCTTCATCTTCAGTGGCACCATTCTCTTTAATCAAAAACTTTTGCTTTAAAGTTTCGTATTCCTTCTGATCATCCAATGAAATTTTAGAAGCCGTTTGTCTTGACTTGAATTCCTTTTCAGCACTGGCCTTGGTTTTTGAAACAACTTTGATTTGTTTTTCAACATCACTGACGTATGTAGCTTGTCTTTCCAGATCATTTGTTAGATCTTTCACTCTTTTACTCAACGTTGTTATTTTCTTGCTAGTGACATCTTTTTGAGCTTTGATAGGTAGTAGCTCATTCTTCTTAGCACGAATAGCAGCCTTCTTGTTGTCAATAAGTCTCTCATACTTGGAAAGTTTCAACATCTCTTTGGCGTGTTCGGCCTTAGATGACTTGAATGACGATTCTTCTGTGGTGATCTGTTGCTTCAACTTCTTAACTTTGGACTTCGTGGTGTTGAACGCTTCTGATGATGATGATCTCTTCAGATCTGTGTGGTATAGCTTCCAAAGGGTGGACAATTTGATCAAGTCCTGTTTTTCATTGACTTTAGCTTTGAATAGATCAGCTTCATGACGTTGTTCTTTGTATTGCTTAACCTCACTCATCAAAGTTCTTCTTTTGGATAAAATGGAAGCAGTTTCATTCTTGGCAGTGTCTTGTTCTTCTTTCAAGCGTTCATAATCTCTCTTAAATTCTATTGAGCCACTGACGGTTTCCAGAAGTTTACTCAAATCAGTTGCTGATTGAGAAGCAATTTGCTCAACATCACCTTGGAACACCAAGAAATTTCTAGCTTTGATCAAGATGTTTTCACCTTTCAAAATATTGGTGTATTCAGCAGCTGAGATAGACTTGTTGTTGATACGGTAATCGCTTGTCCCATTTCTGTTGATAGTTCTCTTTAATTGTAACAAGGTGCCATCACTCTTTTCATAAATGGCCATAACATAAGCTGTACTCGAATCTTCACCCTCATCTCCATCAAAATCCTCGTTCACATCAACCCTACCACGATAGATCAAATCTTTCAACTGGTTCGACCTCAAATGACTTGACCTGACACCAAGCACGAATGAGATAGCATCCATCATGTTTGATTTACCAGAACCATTAGGACCGATGATACTCGTGAAATTGGCAGTTCCAAATCCGATAGAGGCCGTACCCCTGTAGGATTTGAAGTTGTGTAGCTCCAAACCGACTAAACGACCCATGTTTTGTGTCTTTTACCCAGATTTGCCTCCCTCTTCTACTGTGTCAACGCGTAATATTCTGGAAATGTTGATTTTTGTTAACTTTTACGCGAAGAACGCGTCAACATCGCGAAAATGCTCTCTCTCGGCCGAATCAAAATAAGTTAGGAGCCCTGGCAAAGCAAAATTCCGGTTACATAATTCCGATAAAGCAAAAGCAAAACTTACAATCAAATCAAACAAGTTTAATAACTGTCTGTAAGAACGAACGCCATATTCAGAAGAATACCAGACTAGTCGAAGAGCTCAAAGAGTATAGAAAATCTTTAATATAACAAAATTTTTAGTAGTCTTAGAAATCAAAAAAAAAAGTCATAAACATAAATCACAAAATAGTTCCTCAGGGGATTGATTACACACATTAAACAGAAGTAAAGGGGCAAAAAAACAGAAATATCCAGCCAGTTATAGATATCACCAAGAATTGTATAGATAGAAAATGTATCAATCAAATAGAATAAAAAAAGTTCATAGTATCATAAAGAGTTAAATGGTTGAAGAAATGACTCATATCAGGAGGCCTATTCCTCCACAACGTTATTCCAACTGTTATGAACAACGTAAGGTAGACTAGTACCCAATGCCCCTGAAGCCCGTTCACTAGGCAACTTGAAAAGTTCTCTGGTTTTCTTGCAACAAGCAGTAGATGTGGCTCTTCTACCCGTGACAGCTGACAGCTTACTGGAGACGTATCTCCACTTGACCTTCTCACCATTGAACAGTAATGACTTCAAAACATGAATGTCCTCTTGTGTGAACTGTTCTGTCCTTTGGCCCAATGCATGTCCAGAAGTTGTTTGTGAGCTCGGAAGATCCAATGAAGACGGCTGATCCAAGCTTGACCAGTTGTAGCGACGATTCTGAGCTGTGGAAGAGTAGGTATCACCGCCGTATGAGTGAGAGCGGGACTGATAGCTGAGATCGTGTGAGTTTGATTGAGGATACACAGAGTTGAAGTTCATGAAATAGGAAGGGGACGTTTGGGCATTATTGGTTGGAAAGTTGAGTTGAGGAAGCTGTTGGGTTGGTGTAGCGACAAACTGAGAGCTTTGGGAATATTGGAAATTTCCATATGTGTTTGATGGATGGTTGTGCGAAGATAATGGGTCATTAGTGAAAGATGGTATATGCTGTTGTTGCGACGTTGGGAACTGAAATTGAGATGAGAAGACATCAATAGAGGTTGCCTGTAAAGAGTTGATGCCGTTTCTAGGCTGCAGTTGGTATTGGTTCTCGGAAGAGGAAGTAGGATATCCTAAAGAGGGTCTTGACAAATTGACAGCATTTGAACTAGAAGAAGAGGAAGAAGATGGATTAATATCAGAAAGCGATGAGGAAGCGAATTTGGAAGACAGAGATCCCTCTGAAGATGGAATGTTTCTTGATGTCAGCTTGGAGTTCTCAGTAGGCAAATGGGAAATAGATAGATGGTTGGGCTGTTCTCCATGACGCTTCACTGTTTCAGAGGTTTTAAAATCTTGTGGCTGCTGCATCGACTCGTGAAAAAACAGATTGTTGTTGATGTGGGAGGAGTCAGAGACTGAGGCGGCAGTGGTGGATATATGATTGAACTCGAGGTTATCTGTGGATCTAATGAATGGTTGAGCAACAATCACCATGATATAGATTGGTAGGAGGAAAGAAAAATTGAACAATTAACCTGAAAAGTGACTTCTCGAAGGAAATAATATTATTTATATTAGGGAGGATGAACACTTTTGCGTGGAGGGCTGATTGAGAGCAGCGGTGAGCTTTTGCAAATGTTCCTTATGGAAGCCTCTTTATAAAGGACACGAAAGAGGCGTTGCTATGTTTTGTACTCGCGGGCAGTCGTGGCTCTTTAAATAAGTTAAAAGTTGTAGGGAGGGCAAAAAAAGTCCGTATTTTTACTCTGGTCAACTCATGCAGAGACTAACTTCCTTAGGGAGCGAAGGAAACATTATGCATGGTGTTCATGTGATACGCTGTATGTATATGCGGTCTCCTGCATGCTACTCGTCAAATGTAATGCGGTCCGCAAGATTCGAGTCATAACTTCTAAACCCTTTTTCTTGCCTGGCACAAGAAGTTACGAGTTTCAGGGTGAGCTGAAGATAAGTTTCTGAGGACTAGAAGTTAAAAGGCTAACTGGGTCGCTTTTTCAAGTCAACTGAAACTGAGCTGTCGATGTTCTCTCTTTTTTTCGGCAGCTTTTGTGAAAGCCCGGACATCCCCTTTTTGGTCATACATTATCAGTGATCTACTTATCAGATGGCTTTGGCTGTGTTAAAAAATCAAAACAGCGGACCTGTGAACTTGTCCATATCTCTACAATATAGCCACGGATGACTAGCACTGTCTCCTGGCAAGTTCCGTTGATTTCTAGGCCAGGACCTATAAGCATGGGAACAGAAAATCGTGTTTCTTTTTCATGCGGAAACGTCTGAGATGGCCTAGAACTCCAAAATGGGTTAAACTCTATCCCCAGGCTTTTTGGTGAGCTGTAGTGCCCGAAACGTCTTCAGATGGAATTAGTGAGAAAGTAACGCTGGATGCCCCAGGGCAAAAGCTTACTTGTTTGTTTCAGTCTCCAGCCGTTCAACAACCGTAGCGTATTCTTCCCTCAACACGGTTATTAATTAAAATGGACATCGATCATCGTTTCCAAATTAATGTACAATGAGCATTTCCTTTCAATTGGTCACAAAATAAACGCGTCTATGAAGATCCTTCTATTTCAACAAAAATCTATTCCTTGACATCCGCCTTGAAGCATAATTAGAGAGAAACGAAGCAAATATTACGTGATATTGTACATCTAACAATAGGTTCTTCAGGCACACACCTGCCGAATACTTCAATCTATCGACTGGCGCTTCGAAGATTTGCACGGCCTTTTCCAAGAGATTTGATGCTCTGCGTTCATTTCGAGCCTAATAGTGCAACTTTACCTGAAGTCCCCTGTGTTTGTCACATAACTTATTCGGCCGAATAGCAAGGCTTTACAGCGTGACGTGCAGCTCACAGAGATGTTGCTTCAAACGTTAGGGCAATTAAAGGGAATTATAATATTGGTGTGTTGGTTCCTGAAATGATGTTTCTCTTTCGGCCTAAAATATAAAGTAGCCTAATAAATCAATGTCAAGATAATATTGAAGAAATTAGTACCTCTAGAATTGCGTTAGCGGTGCTTTTGGTTATTGTTTGGAATGATCTGCAACATAATCTGGAAACCTTAAACTAGGGCGACTAGAGCGACTAGCCGAGAATAAGCGGCGCAACATATAAAGAATTGGGTTTATCTTCCGCTTTCCTTTGGGCAACTTCAGCAAATTACTTCCGCGCCTTTGCCGGCCCTAGTACGGAGGGGAGGGGTTTCCACAGAAACAAACAACCTTAAAAATGTTCATGCCCTCGCAGAGACGTGCAGCTCGCTTTGTTCTCGGATTTTGGCAGACGCTCTGGCCAGGCACCAGGCGATGCTTTCAAAAATGCGGAAGTAAGCGATAGCCGAGAGAGGGATATCCGAGCAAGTGAGATGTCACGATGCAACTACAGAGATCCTTGTACTGTTTCAACTGTCAACTGTCGGCTTTAAACAATAAATATGTTGTTTTTTTCGTATACGCGAGTATTACGAGGTTTCTAATTTTCAAAAACCCAAAAGGTCCAGGATCTGACAAGTTCTGCGTGGAAATGTGTCCAAACTTAAAAAATGGCAACCCCCGATAACTGATAAGGAGTCCTACTAATCTAAAAAATAGAAGATAGTGATGTTTCGCATGAGTTGATTGAGCTTCGCTACATTACGCAAGACTTCAACTCAACATTCATGAGATTCGTCATTCTCAGGTCTTTTGTTCCCTTCTTTTTTTTCACTTTGTAGGACCGATGCTTAGGAAGTTGCAGCTTCGCGTTTTTCGTGGGCAAAAAGGTCGTTTCTGGCTGCACTGTTCCAAAGATAGGCAAGAGGACGAAGCCATGGCCAGCTCTGTTGATCTTGCGAATCTGTTCAGTAATATGGGTGTTGAGTATTTATTCACTTCATAGCTCTTTGGTGCTTGAGATAGAGTGTAACATGTCGGAAGAGCGTTTGACACGAAAATATTAATTATCGGATATCCAAGACCATTCACCCTACTTCAGTTTATTAATCTTTGTTTGAGGCCATATTCTTTCATTGTTCATGCTGCCGGTCTGAAATTTGGGAACTCCAATCGATGGGAGACTCGTGATAAATCACATGCTCGTGCCGAGTGGTCTTAAAAAGATGGTTCGCCTCTCTAAACTAAGACCCCCCAGTCATTAACGCATTAACATCTGACTCAACTGAAGGACGGTGATATGAACAAGGTTTCTGTCGGCACTAAATCTGGAACAAAAGGCCTGGAATCCAAGATCGACGTGGTTGTGATGCGCAATCCTGCACCTTTGACTTAATTTTAAGGTTTGGGTTTGCTTCTATGCGTTTGCTTGATCACCATGGAGATGACTTTGAATTTAACTTTTTGTGGTTTGTTACCAGACCAAAGTTAAATAAGCGGGTCCTCTTTGTGATGGGAAGCAATGATGTTGACGATCTTAAGGGACTGAAATCTGAAGGTCCAACTAGGATGTATGAGGGAGAAATATGGTAAGTTGACCAATTTTTTTGTTTCGTATTCGTATCTTGATGAGCTTTACTCTCATGCAGGATAATTACTGGTACATTCAAACTTAGGACCGCTACAAATGCGAGTTGGTGGATGGTGTTATCCGGGGCAGCATTTTCTTTAAACTACCAGTACTACATGAAAAGTTCCCTAACAATTGTGTGTCATTAAGGCTGTCTTTGCATGAATAATTCTTTGGATAGCCTCAGTCTAACATATGAAGAAAAGAACTTGTAACATGTGAGTATCTGGACCCTGCCCATCAACTCAGCCTTTGAAGGCTGAATTGATTAAGCCAGCTTTTCACTAAAATTTTGTGCTTATGTAAGCGCTAGTGATGCACTGAACAAGAAGGGGCCGCAGCCACGTGTGCAGTAATTTGACCATTATGTTCTTTTTGAAGTTGAGATGAGGTACATTTGTATGATTTCCTTATTGTTTAGGGTATAATAGGACGTTGTGCTTGAGAATACTAAATTGGAAGATTACATGATGAAATAGCTGAGAAGAAATGGACAAATTAGACGAATTATTTTTACAACAAACTAGAATTTTTTGCCAACAGCTAACTGCTGCGGAGAGAGGTGCAATTATAATCGAACTCTGCAGGGTCTGTCTGACCACTATGTACGTCAGTTTGGAGATGGGCACTAGTTTGAGCTGATTTTTTGAACTCTTTGAATTGGGGACCGTCAACAATGGACAATGACAAAATGATGGACGCCCTCAAAACCAAGCCCCATTGCCAACCAACACAGCATAATTAATATTCACTACTAGTACTGTATATTGTGTAGAACAACTGGACCCTACTGATATGGGAGATACCCCTTGACTGTTTTGCCTGTCGCTTGCAGTTGGACCTCCCTGGGATTTGAACAACTCTGTATGTGTGTGTTTGTAAGATGGGGAAGTTCAGCCGACTTATCATACAGGAAAAATACGAGCTGTTGTGGAGCCTGGCCAGCAGCAGCTCATGGCGACATCGATTAGCCTGGAATACATGACCGTCTCGTATGTCAGAATTCAACTGGTATTGTTCCCTCGAAGCTTCGTCTTTTGGTGCAATTCATATTAGTATGCCTCTAAAAATTTGTTATTAATATTATCATTGTGTTGATCAAATACAATACAATCAGTATGACGTAAGTTATAATCTTTTATTCATTAAAACCATTAGGTACTGCCGTACTATTATACATGAAGTAACAGTTTGTTAGGCACTATTGCTGAAATCCAGAATCTCAATGAAACTTTGTGAATTTCTTTCCAATGCAACTATGCATTTACTATGATTGAATTTAGTAGACCAAATTTGACCAAAATCATTCAACAAATCTGACCGTATTAATCTACCTTTCCCTCTTATATCATACAAGTTAAATTGACCTTCAGATCCACTAACCAATAGGTTTGGTGATGCACAGAATGTTGTGATGGCGGCATGATTATCATGGTGTAAAGTGAATTGATTCTTGTAGAGAACTGGATCCCAACCTCTCAAAGTACCATCAGCAGCTGCACTGACAAGGAATTTGGATGTAAGTCCCAGTAAACCAACTAACGATGTATGGTTTGTCAATTCAGCCAAGCAATCACCAGTTGTTAAGTCCCAGACTCTAATTGTGGAATCCATGGAAGCTGAAATACATCTGTTTCTCTCAACATCCAATTGGATAGCATAAATTCTATCAGTATGACCCTTCAACACAAGTTTACATTCTCTTGTAGATAAATCCCAAACTCTGACAGTATGATCATAAGAACCCGAAACGATAAGGTTACCAAACCCAGAAATGGCTCTTACAGATTGAGTATGACCAAGCAATGTACAAACCAAGAATGGATTATTCTCATCATCTTCATCAAAATTGGAACCATCATCTTCTTCATCTGGTAATCTCCATACATGTAATGTATTATCTCTTGAGCCAGTAACAATCAATGTTTTACCGGTTTCTTCTTCAGTGACCAAGTCCATACATCTGATAGTTGAGGTATGACCTTTGAACACATGGGTACATCTTCCAGTCTTAATATTCCAAACTCTAACAGACTTGTCAGTTGAACCACTGATAATCTGGTTCCCAATGTATTTTAAAGCCCAAACACCACCTTCATGGCCTTCTAACATCTGAACAATTTGTCCATTCTCTGGATTATAAATGTTGATCATCTTGTCATCAGCACCGGAAATGATCTTTTCGTCATCAAACAATAGACATGTAACAACGTTGGAACCATGAACGGGGATAGTTATTCTCTTTGGTTCAAATAATGGATTTTTCCAGTTTCTGTACAGATTGAATCTTTGAACATACAAGTTAAGAGCTTCAGGGGAGCCAGGACCGATATATTTTAGTTCATCTTTGGAAACAAAGTGGTCCTTGATTAGCAGGTTTTTCCAGAAATCTCCACTTATAAGGCTATTCCAACTTTTAGAAACCAACAGCACATTGTTTAATGATTTATAATCTAGTTCCTTTAAAATCTTGAAAGAAAGTTCAGGTGGTAAATTGGATAAGAAATCTCTCTTTAAACCTTGATCAATAGAGTCTCTAAAATCACTTAAGACACTTCTATCTGCTTGTGTGATAAACTTGAAAATCAAGTTATTTAGTGCGTTTTTAGGTAATGTGGTGGTAGCCAGACTTTCAATGGCATCGACCAAAGTTTTGGAACTAATCAAGTGTTGTTGAGGCTGGGGAGCTAGTTGATCTTGGGTATGATTCATGTCATCGTCATTGAAGGAAGATTGTCTTGGAGAGGCAGAAGGTGAAGGTAAAGGTAATTCTGAAGATTCGAAACCTTGACTGGTTTCAGATGGTGGCGATAGGGCAGAGACATCACTGGCGGTGGTTATTGGGGTGATCAAGGTATCTCTGACTTGGTTTGCGAGGTTGTTGTCCTCGTCTTCCAGTATGTCCTGGTCGGGTAGTGAGTCCTCGCCTTCTAATTCAGACACCAGGTCTTCATCTTTGATGGTGAGTCTTCTCTTGATCTCGTTGTTGAGTCTGGTGTTCTGCTGGACCTCGGCGCCTCTCTTCTTCTTGTTAGAACCCTCGCCCTTAAGGCGGTAGATCTTCTCCAGTTGGGTGTTGAGGGTTTCCTCGTAGACAAAGCGATCTTGTCCTCTGATGACACAGCTGGAAGGAAGTTCAGCGGACAACAAGGGATGTGTAGGAGGGTTCAAGTTGGACATGGCTTTCAGCGTGTGTGTGTGTATGTGTGATGTGTGTATGATGTGTTATAGGAGAGAAAAGGAACTGCCTTGTAGTTCGTCTCTCTGTGGAGTTGATGGTGGATGTTTTGGTTGGTTTTTAAGGACAAAAAAACAACAACTTTTTGGAAAGTTTGCAGTCCAGCGAGTGCAGTTTGAGCAGTGTGGGTAAAAGGAAGAAGCGTGTCTGTAGAGCAGGTGAGAGGAAGCCTTTGCAGCAGCACAGCGGGTTTTCGTTGCCGGATGGTTGTGGCGATTTGTTTGAGATTTGATTAGTTTTTATAATTTTGTTGTGTTTTTTTGATTTCGTTTCAGCTTCTTTAACTTGACCCAATATCAATAAAGAAAGAAAGTAAAAATCAACAGATTTTTTGTTTTTGGAGTTGAAACCGTCCTTCTTTGGTTCTTTGGTCGTGTTTGCTTTCCAAAGTATATTTTGGGTCGTTTCTTGGGATTTTCTTCCTTGTAAACTGCCGTATTAGTGTTCTGAAGAATCTACATTTCTTATATACACAGTTTTCGGTGAATGATATTCTTTCAATTGGTGAGTCCCAACCTACTTCACTATCAGGTAGGTAATAGCATGAAATCACAGTGGAACTGCCAGGATGTGTTTCTTCCACTCTTCGTCTGATAATAGCCCTGTAATAATTACATATGAGATTCTCTAACTGTCATTTTGTCATGGGTAAGTAGGTTCCCGCAGAAAAATCATATATTGAAGATATTGAAGATGAAAAATCGATAGAAAAGATGAACAACCTCTCTCACCAAGGCATAAAATGGCGTCTCTAGTGCTCTTCTCAAGAAGATCCAGTCTCTTATTTGCATCCAAACAAATCTCCCTTACCAGGTCTTTCTCCAGTGGCAGTATTTACGGTACTACCAGCTCATCAAACACAGAATTAAACAAAAGACTACTAGCAAAAGATATACCAACAGTGTCACTTTCTTATGACCTATACAACGAGAAATCGTCACTTTTGAACCCATTGCCCCCAATTATCATACTACATGGTCTTTTTGGAAGCAAAACAAATAATCGGACCATTGCTAAACAACTGAATGAGAAATTGGAACGTGATGTCTTTTGTCTTGATTTGAGAAATCATGGCGATTCACCACATATCGAGAGACATGATTATCCATCGCTTGCTGCTGATGTTGAACAGTTTATTGAAGAAAACGGTCTTGGGAAATCGGTGCTGATCGGTCATTCTATGGGTGCTAAGACCGCCATGGCCGTTGCCCTGAGAAGGAAAGATCTTGTGGAGATCTTGATCTCTGTTGATAATGCACCAGTGAACTTACAACCATCTTCTACATTCGTGAAGTATACCCAGATCTTACAACAGATGGTAAATAACAAGGATATCAAGACCCAAAGAGAAGGTGATAAATATTTCCAAAGATTCGAAGAGGATGTTAGCATCAGACAATTCCTGATGCAAAACATCAAGAGAGATCGCGATGCAAACATTTTGAAGAGCAGGATCCCATTGGATATCATGAAGGACTGTCTAGTGAAGGGAAATATTGCCGCATGGGAATTCACATCAGATCTGAACAGATGGGTTGGGCCAGCGTTGTTTATCAGAGGCACAAAGTCCAGCTATGTTCCTGATGAATACATTCCAGAAATTGGTAAGTTCTTCCCAAACTTCGAGGTCCGAGACATCGAGGCTGGTCACTGGGTCATTGCTGAGAAACCACAAGAGACGCTTGAAGCGATAGTGGACTTTGTTGAAAGAAATGAGGACATCTAGAGATTTGTTAAAAAGAAATATACAAATGAAAAGAAAAGAAATTGGGTGTACATTATTAGTTGGTGTTCGGATGTTTCTGGCCTTAAATTAAGCTTTTTTTTTTGGCTTAATATTTTTATCGAAAAGATCAGTGAATTTTTTCCTTCCTTTAAATTGAAAAAACCCGTCTCTACGCCACAGCCAAACAGAAGATGTCCAGTTCTGCGGATCTTTATGACAAGAAGAGGGCCACACGTGCCGAGGAGAAGCTTTTTGGGCCTCCATTCGCCTACTACAAGGACAGAAAGTCCAATGTCTCCACAAAGCTGGTTGGTGCAGGTGTTATCTTTGCCCTGGTTGTCATGATCGACTTCCTGCTGCTCACCAACATCATCATCTACGTCAGAACCATCGACCCTTCGGATTACTCCGAGCTCTTCTCCCACACTTTTATCGTCATTTTATCCCTATTGGGCATATGGTCCACCTACCGTTTCTGTGTATGGTACGTTAAGAAATTTAACATTTTGGACAGCATCAAACGCAACAAGCTGTACCAGAAGATCGCTAATGAGGTTATCGAGCTGGAGCACCTGCTGGGGAGCACTGATCCTGACAGAATCGACTAAAACACTCTGCTTCATTTCCTATTTTTAATACCATATTTTAGTTCTTTTCAGTTTGTTTAGTAGATTTTATCGCGATTTTGTAGAAATGACAGTTTCGAAACAAAAACAAGCATATTAACCACAAGGTTGAATACTTAAAGCTCCAGCAAATTAGTGCACCAATTATGAGTTCAGAAAGCTCAAAGGGAAGCTCCAAGGGAATTTCCAAGGAGTCCACTCCTCACAGAAGCTCTCCACTTGATCCTGACAGCATCCCAGAAATCGAGAGATCCCTCCCAGAAAACACACCTGAGAATCCGCAACCAACAATCTTCAGACTGAAGGACTCAGACATTCAGGATCACAAGAAATATTTCCGTGTGTTCCCGGTTAATAGAGACGTTGCTCAGCCTATGCTTCCTGCTGACATTGTGAATAAAGAAGTCCAAAATTCCTTTGGTGATGATTATGAATATGTCAAGAAAGATGAGAAAGGTGAGACCAAAATCACAGAGAATGGATTCCTTCGTGATGGCAGAAAATATCTATTCTCAACGTTCACATTGCCTGGCCGTGGGAAGAGATTGTATGCGTTGGCTACGGAAGTTGCTAAATCATTAGGCTACAAGGATTCGTTTGTGTTTTTTATGAAGAATAAGAACCTGTTTAAGAACCTCACCAATGAGAAAGAAAGAGCTTTTTTAGAACAATCAGGTTTCCACGTTGCCAAAACCAAGACAAGACCCCTCAGCGTTGTCAATGCCAGAGCCCTCTTTGTCAACTATGGTGCTAGAGTGATTTTCCAAGGTAAAAGAGTCATTGATGATTATTGGGAAGGTGAATCGATTAGACAAGATTTCACTCCTGAAAGTCAAGTGTTCCCCGTCGACAGGAAATATTACCCAAAGAATCCTGATAAGCCCAAACAGGCTTCAGTGGATCCAACAAAGCATCAGAAGATCCATGAAAGATCCCTGGTCACGCCATTACCTTCCTTGGAAGATAGACAAGAATATCTAATATCCTCCTCTAGTGGATCTATGACACACACTTTGCCAGGTCAAGGTATTACAGGTGGGTTAGAACTTGCATCCATGGCTTCTCTTCCTAAGTATAGAACAGAGGGTGCTTCAGCTTCAAGACATAAATCCATGTTGAGTAGTTTAGTCGTGGAGACAAAAGGTCAACCTGCTCCAGTGACACAAGCCACAAATCAGGTCCCTATCCATGACAAATTGGCCGGCACTAAATCAACTAAGGGTCTTCCTTACTACAACAAGGGTGTCAACAAGAGAATTGCCTCTGAAGATTCTGATAAACTACAGGAAATTGAGTATTTACATGGTGCTGTGGAGACTAATAACATCATTAGTGTTGTGAGAAAGCAAAGAAATAGGCAATGGGGTTATTACTGGCAAGTGAAAGCTGGTGTTAAGTTGGGGCTAACTAAGGAGGAAGCGGATGATTTCCTTCAAGAACAACAAGATGCTTTGAACGAAGTCCAACAGGAGACCATCTTTAATGAACAAATCCAAAGAGAACAAATAGTCACAAAGAGACGAAGACCTAACCCAAATTTCCCCGGGTATGGCAACATCAAAGGTTTGAAAGCTCCTTATATCGACAAGCCAAAAGAAAATATCTTGAATCAACAACATCAACAGATTCCTGGCCAACCACAGCAATTCCATGGCCAACCTGTCTCATATCAAACTCACATGTCCCAACAGCAACAACAACAACAACAGCAGCAGCAGCAGCAGCAGATTCTATACCAAAACTTACGCTAAAGTTCTTACGATTTATAATAAATCCAGAATAAACAAATTGAACTATATTAAATCACTATAACAATTTCGTCTTGATATCATGACGTAGTTTGTAAGTGAAAAAACTCAAAGCACCAACAATAACCAAGATTGGGAACAGGAAGAACTTCAAGCCGGAGATCAAAGTCTCGACAGGATTTTCTTGTCTTTGTTTCTCAGAAAGGATCAAGAATTGGATGGATTTGTTCAATTCGTCCACAGAATGTTCATTATCACGTAATTGGTTGATGTTGTCGTTGTTTAACTTGTTCACCGTAGAAGCCAAGCTAGAGATTTCTCTCTCTAGTTGATTGAATCTTGCATCTTGTTCTTGAATTTTGGCTTCCAAGGAGCTTACTATACCCTGTAATGATTTCAATGTCTTTGAATGGTCTTCAAGGAATGAAAAATCAGCTTGTTTACCCTTGGAATTGACGGATAACCCACTGATCTTAGCTTCTAGTTTCAATAAGTTGTCCAAGACTTCCTTGTTACTCTTTTGAATTTCACTCAAAGACAAACCATAATCACCAGCAATAACCGGTGGATATTGAGCATTATTAGCTGGTGGTTTGGAGATTTTACCAATTGGATTACCCTTGTCATCCAATTGAACGTATTCGGTAATGATTTCAGCTTGTTGGGCAGCTTTACCTTCATTTTCAGTGATTTCACTGAGGACACCCTTGTAAGTCTTCAATCTCAATAGTTCAAACTGTTCCTTTTGATTCTTTGTGATGGCATCGGCTCCAACTTTGTAGCCCTTTGGTAATTTCACATTCTTGGTCTTGATACAAACTTGATTGTTCACCTGTACTAATAATGACCCATCATACTGGGCGATTCTCAACGTGGTTGGCACCTGGGAGTCTTGGTATCCTAATAGACAGGTACCAAAGGCCTTCTCATAAACAGATTCTTCTGGGAAACTGGAATAATCGATGGACCCATCGTTTAAGAAGGCATGGACGGAACTACCATAATGACTATTTGAGTCAACAACAACTTTGATACCATCGAATCTGGAAGCACTGCCAAAGAAAGACTTATCCTTGAGATTGTGACCCTTTACGTAGTTCAAAGTGAACGCACTCCCGGTCTTTCCAATGGCACCGGCACTTCTGAACACGGACTCAATTGTCCATGTGTCGTAATCAATCGGGTTCTCGTTCTTCAAGGAGGACTTTGTGTTGGATTTAGAGGTCAAGATGATTCTACCATCAGCAAAGCTGGCATCGCCTTGGAATTCCCATTCTGTCCAGGTGGCAAGTTAGCAAATTGGAGTCAGGCAAATCGGGTGAGGTACTTACGAGGAGCATCAAAGATGTCCATGCGTTCCAAGTCAGGCATAGAGATGTCTGGGTCCTCCAGCTTTGTGTCTGTCTCTGTGTGTGCGGACACGCCCGCCACCAGGGCAGCCACTATGAGAGAGGCAATTGAAGTGAGTCTCATCGTTGTTTTTGAAGTGTTTCGTTGTGGGGAATATGTCTATTGCGTATATACTTTGTTTTCTCGAGAGTTGAATTGTTTTGAGCGATGACGTTATGAGTCGCAAAGTACAAAGTACAAGTACAAGTAATCTTTGTTTAAAAAAAAAACACGTAGATATTAGCATCAGCTCACGCAGTCCCTGCACTCGTCCCTGCCGTTCTTTGTCTGTTCCCCTGAGAGCAGCGTGCCGTCGTTGGTAGCCTGTTTATCAACATGGCCCAGGGCCTCCTGTGGGAAAAGGGCATCTCTCACTCGCTGCTTGAGCACTTTGGAGTCTGGGAAGCCCCCATCCTGTGCCCTGTCCCATACACGCACCACTGGAGAGCCCTGGGTCAGCTGCACCTCCACCCTGAACACACCGGACTCGAAGGGAACCAATGCGACTTCCCCTAGTTTCTCGCCAAAAGTCTGCAACAACTCTTGCAAGTACCAGGCTGCTCGAAGATTCCACTTGCACTTTGTGCAGAACTTGATGGCGACACGTGGATGGTGGGTGTTCATGGTGTTCTCAGTGTTTATAGTGTTTATAGTGTTTATAGTGTTTATAGTGTTTATAGTGTTTATAGTGTTTATAGTGTTTATAGTGTTTATAGTGTGTTTATAGTGTGTTTATAGTGTGTTCGCAGTGTTTACAGTGTTTATAGTGTTCACCTATTCTACTATTACTATATTACTGTATTATTCGCGTTTTCGCGTTTTTTCGCGGGTTTTGATATTATTATTATAGGAAAGATCACTTTCTACTCTGAACTATTTGAACCTATTTCAACTACTCATAGTGAGAATGCCCTCTTTTGCCGACAGTTTCTGGACACCGGACTTCTCCACTGGTATGTTTATGTGTGCCTGTCTCCTTTCCTTTTTTGGGGCTCTGGGAGACTGTGTTTTTTTTCTTCAGTGCAAGTTCACTAACAACTTTGACAGGTATCGAAATACTCTTTGACAAGCTCAACCAAGGATGCGTTGAGAACCAGGAGTTCATCGACCTGTTTGGGTCAAGAATGGCCTACGAGGAGGAATTCGGTCAAAATCTAATCAGTCTCGCCGTTTCGTCTGCTCCCAACAAGAACGGCTTTGACAGAGACGATGGTGCTTCATTGAAGAATGCATTCAAAGGTGTCACTGATGAAATGGCAAATGAAGGTAGAATCCATTTACAGATCGCATTAAACATAAAAGAACTCGTCGTGGACCCGTTCTCCAAATGGAGCGAGGAGCATAAGCAACGGATTGATTACTCTGATCAGATCTTGAAGAATTCTTTAAAAGTTTACAAGAACAAGGCTAAATTAGTTGGTAAGATTCAAAAGAAGTATTTTAACAAATGTCGTACTTTTGAAAGCTTAAAAGTCGGTTTAACAGAGGAACAAATCCTGAAGGAATTGACTCTTGAAGATGATGGTCCCGTCACTACTGAAACTGAGACACCTATCGAAGAGTATGAACCATTAATGATCCTAGGCGATGTTGAGTACGGAAAGATCGGTCTAAAGGAACTGTTGAATAAAGCTCTATTGGAGATCCCATCCGGTGCCCTCAGGGTGCCAATCCTGGGTCAGTATGATCATGTCTCCACAGGTTCTGCCATTGTATCATGGATCCAGGAAAATTTGGGTATTTCCAAGATTGAGAAATGTGAGAAATTTGGTCAAGACCTATTGAATAATGGGTTTATCAAGAAGGTCAACACCTCTGTTGGATTCGGAAGTGGAGGTTCCCAATTCGTCAATAGTGGCTCCTTCCATTACCAATGGAAACCAATTGCGTTTGAAACAGCTGGGTTGGCAAAGAAATTATTGGCTCCTGAATTAGAAAGTCTACAAGAACATAATGACGCTACTAGAACTGTATCAGATTACATTGGTGGTTTGAAGTCAAGTTTTGAAGAGCCAACGTTAAAGAAGACCAATAAGGAAGTACAAGAATTGGACGAAAAATATCAAATCGAAATCAAGAAATTGGACAAGATCAAATGTGATTTAGAAGAACTCATAGTGGATCATTTAACATTTATGGAGAAATGTGAACTTGATAGACTACGTGCCTTGAAAAAAGTCATTTTGGATTTCTCAGCTTCCATTTCTAATAACATCTCCGCCATCAAATCATTCATCGATAAGATCTTGGTTTATGAAGAATCCATCAGTCCTGACAAGGATTTACTATTCTTATTACAAAATTACAGAACTGGTCCCTTCAGTCCACGAGTCACACTGTATGACAATTATTATGATAGCTTCAAAGATCAGATCTTTGGTGTTGATCTAGAGATTCGTTGCAAGAAGGACAATAAAACCGTCCCGATCATCATCTCCTCTATCTTGTCATACATGGATCATATTTATCCTGATCTTCATGATGACGAAGTGCGTGCCAAAAAATGGGTCATGCCTGTGAGATTACAAAGCACACATCAGTTAAGGCGTCAGATTGAAGAAGTGAAATCCGAAGGCTTGAATAATGATTTTTATTCCAATTATGAACCAGAGGTCATTGCATCTGTATTGAAACTTTATTTATTGGAATTACCTGACTCTTTGATCTCTAATGAGTTATATGACTTGATCAAGTCCATTTATGTCACGTATGGTACTGATTCGGATTCAACGAATCGTATCATTGGTGTCACTAACATCTTGAAGGAATTAGATAGAGCCAATTTGTCTACTTTGAAGGCATTAATCACCCATTTCGAGAGACTGATTTCCATTTTTAAAGAGAATAAGGATTCTAACATTGCTGAGAGTTTCAGGATTGGTATTTCCCAAGAGTTTTCAAATTGTTTATTGAGACCTAAATTGGTGAATGATTTGAGTTTTAATGATAAGTTCACTTTTAAACTCATTTTGGATCTATTACAAAACAAATCAGAGATCTTTAAAGAATTGAAGCATCATTTGTCCACTAGTGGATCATTAAAGAGGAAGAATAGCATCTTGGGAAGAAAGAATTCTACATTACAAACAAGATTGAAAGAAGCGGTCAAGACTGGTGTAAAGAAAAAACCTGAACCATCGACTCCAACCGTGATTGAAATTCATAATGAAGATTAGAAGGGTGCTGTCAGTCCTTAATCCGATAAACATAAAGCTTCTTTGTCAATAACGTCTGCATAAACTTCTTATTTATTACATTCCACTTTAACAATACTCCAATACCCTTTCTTGTGTTGTGTGTTAATCATTATCAAAACTTGTCCTAAATAAATCCTAAACATCTCCTACATCCTCTTTTCTTTGAAAAACTCTTCACTAAAACTTATAGACATTATTACTCATTATCATTAAACACATGAAAGTTCTTGACCTTAGAGACGGAATTCTGTAAATCATTAAACAAGTTCTTTGGTTTATAACTTTGTTCCTCCAAGGTTAAACTTCTAATAACTTTTTCACCTTTCTTATTGATTAGCGTTAATTCAGTCTCTGGAGTCATGTTTCTGTGTATAAGAGGTCTTGGTGGGCTTGAAGAAATGAATGGGTTGTGCAATGTGGCTTTCTTAATTATGAACTCATCGTCATTATTGTCATCGTCTTTAAAATCGTCCTTATTCCAATCGCAAATGACATCGTCAGTGATAAGTTTCCCCGTTGGAGTCCCTGGTGCTTGTGTATGCTCTTCTTCTTGTTCCTCTTCTGAATTCTCTTCAAAGATCAGTTTTCTCTTTGTTGGTGCATGTAATTGTAATGGAGAATCTGAATCTTGGAGAATATTGATCTGGTTCCTTGTTGGGGAAGATTCCATCAAGTTGATGGCTGGGGGCTGGAGAAACACGTTGGAGATATGTCTAGCACGGCCGGACCCTATGGTGGAAGGAGTTGGAGGGAATAGGGCTCTTCCGGAAGATTGTGGAGTAGGAAACAATGTAACAGCATCACCAAGTTCTCTCTTCTTGCGTGTGGAATGGCGCGGTGTAGGACCGGGAGTGATATGGCCAGGTCTGGCAAAAGCCGGAGGGCTCAGCAATTCCTTCTTATTGTCCAGCTTCTTGCCAAAGGGAGTCTTGGGTGTGTAGAGGGCCTTGCCCAATTGAGTGGGTCTGTCAACGGAGGAACTTGAGCCTCTGGAACGTGGAGGTGTGACTGGTTGCATATGAGAATGTGGATGTGTCTGGCCAGCAGATGGTTAGCAAAGAGAAGTAAAAGAGGAGCAAAAAGGATGAGAGCCAAAGTCAGTTTCCTTAAAAGATTTAATATATAAAAAGATGGCTGGATCAAAGATTATTTCGCGTTTTTGCGCACATAATTACTTTTCCTAAAAAGGGAAACAAGCGGGTAACCGTGTTTCGAGAACTGCTGACTTGGATATTATGTAATCATGTTGCTGACACGTGTGTTACGTAATTGTTTTGCTGATATAATCATTCTGATTATGTAATCGTATAAAAATGCGCTGCAAAATGCGCTGCGGCGTTTCTTTTGCTTATCGTATATTATTTTAATTATACATTTGGCTTAGATTCTTTTTACATTTTACATTCTGATAAGCCTACGTAAGAAAGATCTGCGGAAACAGGAGATGGATTGGGAGACCTGCCTGATGTTTCTTCTCTGTTCCAGTAGCAGAGACAAAAGGGTGAACTCTGGGTCTACAACAGGGATCAAGGAGGACATTTAGCTCATGAATTTGACAGCTAAAATTTCGCCTCGGTTAAATCAACCACGGTTAATAGCAAAAGCTGCCCCCGCGTTTGTCCCCGTTGGTCCTGTTTGAGCCTGGGCCTGGGCCCCCTGGACCTGAATCGTTGCTGCTCATGACAGAAATCAGTGCCGTAGCATTCTTTGTGCCAAATTTTACAGAATGCCTTGGGGATATTGAAATCCACAAACAACAATTCCACACGGCACCAAAATGGTGTGTCACTCTGTGCCACAGAGGCACAAAACGCATGGTGCGTGTCGTAGATGTTCACGCCCCTGATCCGGGTCCCCTTGTTCTGCCTTGAAGTGTGGAGAAGCTCTCGAGTATTTTTGTACTCCATTCCAAAGCAAAGGGTTCTTTTAGACCAACTCAAGTGAGGACCCTCTGCAAATCGCCTAATATCACTCTTAGCACGTTGCCCAGTCTGTCAAAGTTTCCTTACAGCACAGAGAAAAAGCCTCGTCTTTTCTTTTTGGTTTCATCCCAATTTGTTTTTTTTATCTATTCTGATAAGAGCAAAGTCTTTATCATGCATGGAATAAGAAATTCAATCATAGGCTTCCACCAAAAATGATCATCATAATGGGAATGGGGCGATCTCTAGCAAAGTGGGCAAAATCTGTTTCTGAAGTGTATAAATACTAAAGCAAAATCCCTTGTTCCTATCATCATTCAAAGAGATGGGACTCCTTCTTCGCTAGCACTCAGTATACACACTCTCTCTCAAAAATGTCTGACGCTAAGAATCACGACATTGAAAAGACAAACTCTACCGATCCAGAAGTCGGTGACACCTATGAAGTCCAACACACAGATGGCCCAGTGCCTACTGGTTCCGGGTCCAAATGGCAAGACTTCAAAGACTCGTTCAAGAGATATGAAGTCAATGTTGATACCACTGGTATGACCGACTTGGAAGCTGCTATTGCCAGAACTGCAACTTCTCCATTACAAAAATCATTAAAGAACAGACACGTTCAAATGATTGCCATTGGTGGTGCCATTGGTACCGGTCTATTCATTGGTTCAGGTGGTGCCCTGGCCACTGGTGGTCCAGCCGCTTTGCTAATCGGTTGGGGTATTGTTTCCATCATGATCTTCTGTACCGTTCATGCTATTGGTGAATTGGCTGTCAGATTCCCAATTTCCGGTTCTATTAATGTTTACTCTTCAAGATTCATCCATCCATCTTGGGGTTTTACCATGGGTTGGAACTATGGTATGCAATGGTTGGTGGTTTTACCTTTAGAATTGGTGGCTGCTTCCATTACTATCGGTTTCTGGAATAAGAAAATCAATAGAGTCGCATGGGTTTCCATCTTTTATGTCTTGATTTGTTTGATTAACTTCTTTGGTGTCAAAGGTTATGGTGAAGCTGAATTTGTCTTCTCTTTGATCAAAGTCATTGCTGTCTTGGGTTTCATCATCTTAGGTATCGTTTTGAACTGTGGTGGTGGGCCAGAAGGTGGTTACATCGGTGGTAAGTTCTGGCATGATCCAGGTGCCTTTGCCAATGGGTTCAAAGGTGTTTGTGCTGTCTTTGTCACTGCTGCTTTCTCATTTGCTGGTACTGAATTAGTTGGTCTTGCCGCTGTTGAGACTCAAAACCCAAGAAAGACTTTACCAAGAGCCACAAAGCAAATCGTTTACAGAATTGCCCTTTTCTATATGGTTTCTCTAACTTTAGTTGGTCTATTGGTCCCATACACTGACGACAGATTAGGTCAAGGTTCATACAACGCTGCTGCTTCTCCTTTCGTCATTGCCATTAAGAACGCTGGTATTGGTGGTTTACCATCTGTCATCAACGTTGTTATCTTGATTGCTGTCTTATCTGTTGGTAACTCATCAGTCTTTGCCTGTTCAAGAACTTTGATCTCCTTAGCTGAACAAGGCTTTGCTCCAAAAGCTTTCGCTTACATTGACAGAAAAGGTCGTCCTTTAGTTGCTACTATCGTCACTTTAACCTTTGGTTTGCTATGTTTTGTCACTGCCTCTGACAAACAAGGTGATGTCTTCACTTGGTTATTGGCCCTATCTGGTTTATCTTCAGTCATGACATGGGGTTCAGTTTCCTTTGCCCACATCAGATTCAGAGCCGGTATGAAAGCCCAAGGTCGTTCCATTTCTGACGAAATGGCATTCACTTCTCAATGTGGTTTAATTGGTTCATGGGCCTCCGTCATCATCAACATTTTGATCTTAATTGCCCAATTCTGGGTCGCTGCCTGGCCATTAGGCGGTGGTGGTTCTGCTAAAGTGTTCTTTGAAGCCTACTTGGCCTTCCCAGTCTGTATGGCTTTCTGGGTCTTCCACAAGGTTTGGAAAAGAGATTGCACTTTCTACATCAAGGCTGAAGACATGGATTTGGATACTGGTAGAGCCGACCACGATTTGGAATTATTGAAACAAGAACTGATTGAAGAAAGAGCCTTGTTGAAGACCAAACCTTGGTACATTAGATTCTACAGATTCATGTGTTAGATATGATTTCTTTTAGAAAAAGTTTGAGTTTATTAATCGTTTCGTTTAGTTCATATAGTGTTTGATACAGGTTATCGTACAATTTAATTAACTACTTTGTAGACCTATCTGCACAAAGACCCTTAAAAGGTAACCCCGCCATTAATAAGCCTCAACAGTTCAGTCATTCACCAGGAGTAATTGCAATCCAGTAGTTTGATCACACTTGCAGCTCGATATACGGCGTCTTCAAGTGAGATTGGAGTTGATAATTACGAGACTGTAAACCATTCAGCTCAAGAGGCTTTATATTCGGACACTGTCGGCCCTGTATCGGCTTTTCATTTTGCCGACGTATCCCCATTTACCGACGGTTGATGATTTGGTGCTTTTTTACATTAGTGAAAGGGGTTTGAGTGATTCACAGCGTCAGGAGCATGTAGCTTTAGGAGATCTCTATATAGTTTTATATTTTGTTAAGAATACTATTATCTTATGACAGCTTGGTACATTATTTATATAAAAATTAATTATATTGAAATGGTCTAAACAATCTTGGAATATACCCACATATACTATGGAGTTTCGCTTTTTCAATTCTTTTGGTTTTTGTATCATCTTTATATCATCTTTGTTGCAACGCAGTTTTTAATGATGTCATTCTTGGGATTATTTATAACAGACGTACTCTTTTTGAATTTTATAAGCTTTTAATACCATCATTATCAATTTGGAAAGACACAGCTGTAGTGTTGTCGCTGTTGTGAAGTTTTGAATAGATCAGTTTGATGGATCTTTGGACCTGCCAAAATTCCTTATCTTCATCCAACAGCTTCGCTTTAATTTGTTCCTGTGTGATATCTT
This sequence comes from Taiozyma bovis, assembly GCA_003707945.3. Taxonomy (NCBI): domain Eukaryota; kingdom Fungi; phylum Ascomycota; class Saccharomycetes; order Phaffomycetales; family Wickerhamomycetaceae; genus Taiozyma; species Taiozyma bovis. Next base: position 26,655 of record PPMH03000006.1, on the reverse strand, counting down.
CACTGATATGGTACCTCTTTGATAACAACACTTTGACATCGATAAATTGATCCCAATTCAGACCAAGAGCACTGACTTGATTCAATTTAAAGCCTTCTTCATTGTGTTGAGCTTTTTGAATTTCAGATTGATCCCAACCATTCAACCAACCAACTTGGTAATCATAAGTCAATTTTTTGAAGTCGCTGTTAAGAATGGTCCTAAATGGTTTATCACTGATTTGGTTGGTAACAACAATGGTGACATTATATTGGGAAGCCATTTTTTTCAAGTTCAAGCCTAATTCGATCAAATTCTTTCTTAAATCCTTAAATTCTTGACCAACTTCGACTCGTAGATGATGTGAGATAGAATCAATGACAACCAGTTTGATATCTTTGTCCTCATTCAACAAAGTGGGCAGTTGAACATTCAAAATATGCTCTTGAGCTTCTAGATCCATACAATTAATGGTATAGATAGATTTCAAATCTGGATTGATTTCAATCAATCTCTTTGTCTCAATGAAACCCTCTGTGGATATCAGCACTGACTTTGCTTCTTGCTCAGAGATAGACCGGGTCAATTGCATCACAAACTGAGATTTAGCAGTGGCACTTGCTCCAAAGATCTCCACCAGGGAGCATGATTCAAACCCACCTTTTAACATGGAATCGATCTTTTCATCACCAGAAGATACAGTGGAAACGGAAACACCTTTACCCTGTGCTTTGAAGATACCACTCATTTGTTCTCTTTTCAAAGAGTGGATGAATCGTAGTAGAGAGTTTAAGTTCAAGTCATATTTGGCAACAATCTCAATAGGAGATGAGTCTAGTAATTCTAAAGTGGTGATGTCTGTTTCTGTCAATTTCTCGAGGAGTTCTTCGAAAGTTGGATCGAAATTCAGCTGGGAGTCAGGAAATTGCTGGTAGAAGTCCATGGTGCCATTATGAGATTTGAGAATTGGGACCACACTCTGGTTAAATGACTTGAGAAAACTCTTTTGTAGTTGATTTCAGATCAGGAAAAGTTTATGTTTTTTTTTTTTTTTTTTTTTTAGGACATAAACTTATTCTTATGTGTCAAAGAGGGTGTAAAATGGTAAAATGAAGGTGAAAATGGGACAAAATAAGACAGAAAAAAGAACAAATGAGGACAAATGGAGTTCAATTCTTCAGCTTTTAACATTGTAATTCTTTTTTAGTCCCAAAAATCAGTTTAAAACACAACTTTTTGCTCATCTTTCTCCCCAGAACCTGGTTCGGGCACAAGATCATACCAATAAACAAAACAAAACAAAACAATGAAATTGAAATTGGAAGCTTGCAACGTTTCCATTTCCTGGAGGAGAGACAATGGTCAAGGAACTCGCTAATAAGTTGGGCACAGTTTTGCTTTTGGAACAGCCAGAGCTTTTCTCTATCAGTAACGAGTTCTACGTGGATTACAACGTTTTAAGGCATTTGACTCTCGAGAACAAAGAGAAGGTGGTTTTCAGATTGAGGAGCCTGGTACAACACGATCATCCTGACATTCCATTGCTGTCGCTGGTAGAGCTGGATGAGTATGACACAGGGCTTGATATTGAGTTGTTCAACAAGATGTCCACGGACATGATTAGGGAACTCCCAGATGTTATAGGCCGTGAAAAGTTCATCAAGTTTCTAATCAAATTGATCAACACAAGTAAGAAAGAGATCAATGACAAGAGACAAGCACAGTTCAAGGAGAGAAAGATACGAGAGCTGGAAGAGTGGGAAAGACAAGCTGAACAAAGAGCTGGATTTGCACTGGCCAAACATGACCAGATTAGACATTATCCAATTTCCCCATCATTTGATAGAAACATCAATCTATTATCTCTTCAAGTTCCTGGAATTGACAATAGAACCAATGAGCCTGGAGACTTGACAACTCAGTCGGAATTCAAGATGAAACATCTTGAGAAATATTTTGATAGATTGCACCAAGATGGTATCATACATACACATCCAAGACTTGATACTCGTGAAAAATTGAGAAACTTGATGTTTTACATGGTTAAAGTCAACTCACAATTGAATACACTGATTTCTATTGCACTAGAGACATATGAAAACAATGATAAAGTTGTCACTGAAGTTGGCATGGCAATCTATGACCCATTAAAGAATGTGAGTTCGGTGTTTCCAAATGTCATGAATATCCACATCATAATAGAGGAGAAACAACATCTTCGGAATGGAAAGAAGTTACCTGATAATAGATACAAATTCCTAGGTGGAACATCGATGATATTGAAGTATGATGTCGCTGTTCGGTACATTCAGGCTGTGCTTGATCACTACTTTATCAAGAGAAGGTACGATTTCTCCGACCAGAACGCCATATTGGTGGGCCATAACACCAGGATGGACATCAAATGGTTGAAACATATGGGTGTTGTGTTCCCTGATGAATTCCATGTGGTGGATACTTATGAAATCTACAAATTGGTGAATGGCAAAGCCGGAGTCTCTTTAGGATCAGTATTGAGACGTTGAACATCCCACACTCATATGTGCATAATGCCGGAAACGATGCTTACTTCACTTTAATAGCAGCCTGGAATCTATGTGAGCCCATGGTGAGGACTCAATTGGAATTGGACAATCCTGAAAAGGACTCCTTTTATTCCATTTGGTTGAAGAAGTTTGAAACTCCACCAAGTAGAATAGAGAGCCAGGGATTCCTAAACCATGGGTTTCTGAAGAACATCACTTTCAATTCAGCACCAGATGCTCTCAATGCAGCACTGAAGGATAGCTTCCACCGATACAGTTGAATAATTCCCATTCTGTTATGAGTGTAAAGTATTATGGTTACTATAGCAACAACAAGGAAGGAAAATAAACCGCGAAAACGTTCTACACACCCGGACACCACCTTTTTTCCCTATTAAGAAATCTCTGATATAAATTAAAAGAAATGAAACAAAACTTGGACAATTTCACAGCTTTTACACCTGAAGACTGACGAAAATGCTTCCCAATGGCCGAAGAAGCAAGATCAGGGCCCCTAAAAAGGTATGTTCTTTTTTCTTTTTTTTTTGGCACAGTCTTGGATGAATACTAATACCTCCAACTTTAAGAATTTGACTGGAGAAGTTGATTTTGAACAGTCATGGCAAGTTCTTTCCAATGCTATCAAGGAGATTCAACAAAAGAACGCTTCCAAGCTGTCTTTTGAAGAACTATACAGAAAATCCTATAACTTGGTTCTGAGAAAGTATGGCAAACAGCTTTATGAGTCCGTGAAGAAGCTTGTGGCTGAACATCTAGATGATATCAAAAACGAACTGAACTTGAAAAAAGTCAATGATCACACAGGCAAACTGGAGCTATTGAAGCAGATCTCTGGTAATTGGCAGGACCACTTACTATGCATGCGAATGATCAGTGATGTGCTGATGTATTTGGACAGAGTCTACTCCAAGGAGAATCATTTGCCTTTGATCTATGATGCCGGTATCAACCTGTTCCGTGACGTTGTAGTTAAGAATGATAACAATCGTATTGGGAACACATTGAATGCATTATTGCTCGATGAGATTACTGCCAATAGAAACGGCCTAATCATTGACATTTTCCTTGTGAAATCCATCATCAACATGTTTGAAGAATTGATTGAAGATGAAGCCAATTTGGAAATGGGTGAAAACTACTACTTAAAATACTTTGAACATTACTACATCCAGAGGACTCACGAATATTACGACAGATTATCTAATGAAATCTTTGAATCACAGAATGGGACTCAATACATCAAGAAAGTGGATGAACTGATAACTAATGAACAGAATAGATGTGTGTTATATTTACCACAAGTTACATACCCAAAGCTGATATCCATAGTGGATGAAGTTCTGATAACTTCCAAGATTGACAGAGTGATAGCATTTGGTCAGGATGGATTAAGGAATTGGATTGCTCATAACAAATACGATGAGTTAAGCCTGCTCTCAAAATTGCTAACACGTGTTGACTACTTCAATGGGTTCAAACAGCAGCTGAGAGAGATCATCTTAGAAGAAGGTGACACCTTGGAGAAATTGCAACAACAGGAAGCTCAGCAAGCTGCTAATGCTCCCTCCAGTACTGAAAGGAGTAAGAAGACTAAGGCTCAAGGTTCAAAGAAAGTTTCATCACAGGCCATTTCATGGATTGAAAAGATTATTAAGCTGAAGGATAAGTATGACTTGATCCTGAAAAGTCTCAACAATGACTTGAGCATCCAAAGGACGATCGATAATGCATTTGTTGATTTCTTGAATAAAAACATCAAGATATCGGAATACCTTTCTTTGTTCATCGACGATAATATCAAGAGAGCCGGTGATAAGACTGAAGAGGAAATTGGAGAGGTGTTGAACAAGGCCATTACGATCTTTAGATTCATCAAAGATAAAGATTTGTTCGAGAAGTATTACAAGAACCATTTAGCTAAGAGACTATTAAAAAATTCCAATGATGTTGAAAAAGTGCTGATTTCAAAGATCAAGAATGAAATTGGATCAACGTTCACCTCCAAGTTAGAAGGTATGTTTAGAGATATCAACTTGTCAAAGGATCTGACCTCGAAATTCAACCATAAAACCTTTGAGATCAATGTCTTAACCAAGACTTTTTGGCCTATTCAGCCTCAACAAAACCAAGAAGTGTTACTGCCCCGCCAACTGGAACTACTACAAAGCTCGTTTAATGATTTCTATCTACGGGTTCACAGTGGTAGAAACTTGGCTTGGTCCTACAATTTTGGTTCAATCGATATCAGAATCAAATTTGCCAAAAAAGTCCATGAGCTAAACATGTCGATGTACTGTGGTATCATTGTACTGTTATTCGAAGAGAATGAATCTCTAACATTTGAAGAGATTGAGGTCTTGACCAAGATCCCTAAGTCAGATCTTGTCAGATCTTTACAATCGATTGCTGTTGCTCCAAGAACAAGGATCTTAACTAAGAAGCCAATGTCGAAGGACATCAAACCTGGTGATGTGTTTGAATTCAATTTTGATTTCAGCTCGCCAATGACCAAGATCAAAGTGTTGACTGTGGCTAACAAAGTTGAGACAGATGCTGAAAGAAGCAAGACTCTTGAGAAGAATGACGAAGAGCGTAAGTTTGAACTTGACGCTGCCATTGTGAGAATCATGAAGAGTAGAAAGACTCTAAGGCACAATGAATTGGTTGTGGAGACTGTGAAGCAAATCACTAGATTCAAACCATCACCACAGTTCATCAAGAGAAGAATTGATGCCCTTCTGGAAAGAGAATACCTACAGAGAGACGAGGATGATAGAACAATATATCATTATTTAGCATAAAAATACATTCTTGATTTTGATTTTATAACTTTGACCCCTTTTGCCAATCGGCAGGTCTCTTTTGAACAAAGGCATTCATACCTTCCTTCTGTTCACTCCCACCAAACAAGCCCTGGAAGATGTTTCTTTCAAACTGCAAACCAGTCTTCAAGTGGGTCTCGTAGGCCAAGTTGACAGCCTTCTTGTTGCTTCTGGTGGCTAAACGAGGACCCTGTGCCAGTTTTTCAGCCAGGTCCAAAGCATTCTCCAACACTTCTCCAGGCTCAAAGGTCTTTGATACCAACCCCCATTGTTCTGCCTGGATACCGGTGAAGGTCTCACCTGTTAAGACGTATTCCATCGCCTTGGATTTGCCAATGGCACGGACTAAACGCTGTGAGCCCCCACAGCCGGGAATAACACCCAATTTGACCTCTGGCTGGCCGAATTGGGCCTTTGTAGAAGCGTAGATAATGTCAGCAGTCATAGCCAGTTCACAACCTCCACCAAGCTGTTAAAACACTTGTTAGTAAAAAAGACGCTAGGAAGACACTAGAACAATAGAGGAACTCACGGCAAAGCCTTCAACGGCAGCAATGATTGGGATCTGGAATGTGGAGATGTCTTCCCATTGGGACAACATGTTTGTTTTGAGAGCCTGCTCATGAGACATGTTCTCCATCTCCTTGATATCGGCACCAGCTGGTTGGGTTAGTTAGTACCAAAAATTCCACAGAAAGAAAGACACCATGTAACACATAGAAATATAACTCACCTGCAAAAGCCCGCTTACTCCCTGTAAGCACCACGGCTCCAAACTCGTCAATCTGGGAGTCGGCTTTTCTGATGGCCCCAACCAGCTCTTCGATCAGCTCATTTCTCAGAGCGTTCAAGGCCTTTGGACGGTTCAACCTGATCTGCAAGACACCTTGTCTGGGAACAGAGGTTAGGATGTACTTGTAGGACATTCTTGATGGATTTAGAGGATTTAGAGGATGAATTTGAAGGTGAATTTGAAGGAATTTGGTGAATATTTGGGCATTTCATCTCATTTTCATATTTGCTTTCCCCACAAAAAAAGTGCGTACAATTCCTAAACCGGAGAGAAACCGGCAATAACCGGCAATAACCGGCAATAACCGGCAATAACCGGCAATAAGACGGTAATAAACTATTTATACCTGTATTCCCCTATCAACGCAGCTGAAGAAAGGTCTCGCCTTTGTGTGTATGCACGAGTCCCGAGATGGCCAATGTCGGAAGATTGACCCTGTAATTGACATCATACACTTTCAGAACTGGCAATGGGACATAGTTCTCCTTCTTCTCCCTTGCATCGCCAATTAACGTAGTTGTATACTCAATTGGCTGTCTGGTCATTGGAAGCACCGACAGCTCCTGCACCTTCTCGCCAACCGTCTCAAAGTGGCTGTTGTCGGCCAAGGTGGTGGAAAAGGAGAACACCCTTGTGGTTGGGTTCTCTATCAAGAAGATCAACTTATACACATCAGATGTCTTCTCTTCAACATCCAACAACACCCTTGGGTCCAACAAAGGTAATGATATCTTCCATGGCTCGTTGATGTATGTGTTGATGATATCTGAGTCCTTTCCCTTTCCCTTTCCCTTTCTCTTCCACTTGATCTTTGAAGTAATATCAAAAGCGATATTCCTATGACTATGTCCATCCAGGATCTTTGTTTCCAGGAAATGGTTGGAATACCTCTTGTCATCCTGGATTTCAACCTTAAAATTCTCCTTATATTCATCACAGCTGATATATTCATTATTACTGACAGTCACTAACTCATCTTCAACAATTTCAATGTCAGCACCTGGCTCAACATGCGTAGAAACTTTGGATAACCAATACCTAGAAGGCCTTGGAGTGACATCATCATGTTCGCCAGGTGTGAACAATGATGGTAAGTCATCCTCATCTTCCCTAATTCTGGGATAGAAGTGGACATTGACCTTGAAGGGGTCACGGATCAGCATGTGTATCTTGTCATTTTTTTTAATTGGGACTTCATAGTCATTTCCAACAAAATATGTAACCTTTAATTTGATTTCAAGAAGTTTTGGATGTTTTGGAACGTCAACAAACAATAACTGCTTCAATTCTTTACCCTTTTCAAAATCTTTCAATTCAAGCTTCTTTGATCCATCTTCAAATTGATACTCATTACCTTCAGCATCGGCTTCTACTTCCAAATCAACAACATCTTTATCCTCATCAAGGATAGTGAAACCAAGAGTTAATTTCTCACCAACAAAGGCATCAGAAGGTCCATCATCAAATTCAACCTTGGTATCAGGGACTCTAGGAACAACCTCCACTGAGGCAGGGTCATTTGAAACAACAATCTCATTCTTGGAATCGCCAAACCAAACAAAACGGTTTTTCAATGGGGTAGAAAGAATAGGAATGTCCAACTTCACCTTGAAGTAATCATTGTATGTCAATGTGGAGTTGATGGAGGTGACAGTGTTTGAACCGATCTTCTTAGTTGGTAGCGTCAAATGGAAAGTCTTTGATTGGAAAGGTGAAAAGGATAAGTTGGTTTCAGCGATAAAAGAATCATTTTCTGCCTGATATTTCAATGTCAAAGTTGTGATACTGTCAGTTGTTTCAACAAAGGAATGTTTCAACAAAACTGGCGGGAAAGAGCCCTTGAAAGAAATCAAAACGTCATTAAGAACAGTTTCATCCAAAACACTGTTTAACTTTGAGCTCAATTTTATTTGCAATGAAGTCTGCTTGGTTAATGACACCTGTTGATCATGGAACAGCACCTCTGATTCAAATAGATCCAAAGAAGAGTCAGCAGTAGAATTAATCACCAATTCTTCACCTTGTGTTTCTAGGAAAGTCTTGAAATCGCTGGAGCTATCGGTCAGTTTCTTGATATCTTGCTTAATGCCATTGTTCATTTCACGTTCTGGAACCAAAGCCATCTCAAAGAGGTTTAATACAGAACCATAGTACTTTTTCAGTTCCTTTGAACATTGAAACAATCTGAAATGAACAAAACCCAGTAGATAGCCCCAATCGTCCTCCTTTAGGGAGTCCAGAGCTTGTTCATAGGATCTGAAGGCCCTTTCATAGTTCTTTTTCTTGAAATACTCTTCCGCAATCTGGAAGTTGATGTAGGATAAACTCCTAATAAAGACATTGTCTTTCTTCTGGAATGAAAGCTTTGCAAATGTCAACAAGTTCAATAGAGTCTCTTCATAATCATCAGACATAATGCCATGAGTATACGGGTCCTTCAATTCCTTTAAATAACTTTCACGCTTCTTTAAAAGGTCAATTGACTGTAGGTACAAGAATCCTGAGTGTGGCAGCACTTTGGGGGTCAAATGGTTTGGATCCTTCTTGAAAGAATAGCTAGAAGGAACCAGATTCACAGGTGCTAAGTCTGATAATTGAGCCAACCATTTGTATTGCTGTGCCAACCAGTTGCAGGTGTCATAAGAAGCAGCATCAATTTCTTGAGCCTTGTTGAAGAACAACACACTTTGTAGATGAACATCAAACTTTCTATAGGCAACATTTGGTTGTTCCGAGTAGAGGTATAACTTGACAATGTGGAAAACCGCAATGTCTAATAATAACCTGAAATGGGACCAATTCGGATCCCTCACTGTGGTTTGTGTGGAAAAGATTGTTATCAAGTTTTCATATGCACTTTCAAAACTCTTGATGGAATTATCATACTGTTGTTTTAATTCATTGATAAACCCTAGTTTCAAACCAAACTTGACTTCAATCAAAGGCTTTACACTTTCTGTTTCACCTAACGATGACAAGGCCCTAACTCTTTCCTTTCTCAACTTCTTTTCGAACAGCGAGTAGAACTCAATTGATGCAGGCTTGACAATTTGCAACACGTCTAACGCTAACTGACTCAACGCCTTTGATACAGTGGATGTCATAAGAAGTAAACCATTTCTATTATTCAGCCCTGTTTGTTTCCTTATCAGATTGATTCTATCGTCCAATTCTTTACCACCGTCACTTGTTCTAGACACAACTATAGCAAGAAACTTGATGCTTCTCCTTGAAAGTTGTTCCTTGATGGTGTTGATCTCAGATATGAGTTCCTGATCGCTTGTTTCTAGTGATAATGGGTCAGTTGAAGAAGAGTCTAACTCGTAGAAGGCAACGTAAAGACACGGGACAATGCTCTTGAACTTTTGAATCCATTCAACAGGAAGAACCTCGTCACACAGGGAGGGCTCATCGGAATTCCGAAGCTTTGGCAGTTTGTAAAGTTGATCAACGAATTGGAAATTGTACCTATGTGGATGAGTTGGTAACTGGGATAAAGTTGAGTTTGAATCCCAAAGAACAGAGCCATCAACATGGAACTTTCTCCAAACTTTGAAAACATCTTCGATTTGGTGAACATCTGAGATGCTCTTTTGCTTTCTGAACAAGATCTCTTCACCATTTTGGAATAATTTGGAAGTTACACTTTCCGTGAACTCTTCATTTGGGAATTCCTTCAATTGTCCCACACCTTGCACAACAACCAAAGGGGACAAATGGCTCAAAAGATAAGGCTCATAAGACTCCATTACTCAAATGCAGTTTGAGATACCGGTCGATTATCGTTCTGGAGAGTTTACTGTTGTTTCATAATCAATTATTTGTTTATGATGTTGATGTCGTGTCCGGAACAATAAAAGTTATGATTATGTAAACAGAACTTAAGAAGGCCCTTACATTCTCAGCAAGTTGTGGAATAAATTCTTAAGCTCCTTCTCATACAAGTAAGTAGCTATATGGAATTTTCATCTCCTTCTTTATAAAGAAATATCATCAACATTACTTCCCATAATATACTTGTTAACAGAGGATAAGAGACAAAAGACAAAAGACAAAAGACAAAAGATTAGAAGACAGAAGACATGAAAGGACAATAGACAAAAGACAAGAGACAATATAGAATAGACAAGAGACAATAGACAATAGACAATAGACAATAGACAATAGACAAAAGACTATTTAGATGATAGACAAGAGGCGAGAGACAAGACTTGCCACTTGCATGTCCTGTCTTCATAAAATTTCTGTCTTATAGCTACTCAACTTCAAGTTTTACATTGTTCCATAAGCATGATATAGCATTAAAATAGCGGAGGCATAGCACTTCTTAGATTCTCTTCATCTTTCAAGCGACGCATTCTTTCAATCTCTTCGATACCACCACTTTTCTTCAATCTGTTTTCACTAACAAACCCACCGAGTTCCTCTTCAAACTCGTTTGACATGGCCATTTGTCTCTCTCTTTCTCTCAACTTCTCAGCTTTCTCAATGGCTTCAACACGATCCTCATGATTCGGCTTCAAGGCAACAACTTCAGTCAATAATGCATCTCTCAAATTTGGTAAATTACCAGGCTCTGCTAGTGGTAAATTAGCATGTCTTGTCTTTGGGTTTTTAGATTGTTCTTGACAGACACTCTTTACTAAATCAAATGTCTCTGTAACCTTCTCTAAATCTTCCCTCAAATCAAAGGCCAAATCTTCTTGTAATGTTAAGAATTGTTGTTCTTGACAAACAGTGTCCAATTCACTTTCCCAGATCTTCTTCCAGTTTGGCTTTTCGGTATCAATGAACTTGACCATGTGTTCCAGGTCAGCTTGAGCTTCAACAACTTGTTTTGTGACGAAATCCAGTTGTTTCTCTGATGGACGGGCACCTCTTTGAGCAACATCTTTTCTCAGGGCTTCAACCAAATCTTGAAGATCATCGAATTTTGTAAGTAGAGCATCCGATTCTTTAGATAATTTTGAATGCGATTCTTCCATGTAGGTACGATTTGAAGATTTATTGGAATCCAATGATAACGACTTAAAATCTCTAACTTTCTGAAGAGCCAATTCAATAGATTCCTTGAACTGGACTTTATTGGTGTTATTAATTTGTTTGATCACGGACAGTTCATGACGAATGTCTAGTAGATCTGACATCTCACTAAACAGCACAGATTTCACAGGAGTTTCTGCCTTCTGCGTCTTGACAGGGGTAGCTACTTTTGATTTATCAGGTATAGCAGGGGAAGAGTGAGACGTAGATTCCAAGATTGTTTGAAGTTTCTCGAGCAATCCACTGTTTGTTTCGTCAATGTAGTCCTTTGTATGCTGTAGATAGTCCTCGTTTTGCTCAAGTAGTTCTTTTAAATCGTTAATCTTGTTGTTGACTTGGTCCAGAGTTTCAGAGTATTTGTTGATGTTCAATGAAATGACGGAACCTTCTCTTACATCTGAAAATAAGTGTTCCTCCAGTTCATAAGACACATTACTACCTGGATCTTGGACATAGATATCTGGAAATGCATCAGAGCCAGGAGAGTAGGCAAACTTCTCAACGAACAATAAACGTAGTGAGGTGAATGTGATTGGAGTGGTAATGGGGCATTTCTTGACACGGTCACCAATCTTTAGGAAGATGTCGATGTTTTGCTCTGAAGTCTGTTTGTCACCATTTTGTTGTAGTGGTGTTGTTCTGTTTTGGAGGGGACTTTTACGCAGGCTTTTGCTTCTTTCAATGATGGAGTGATCAGGCAGTTCAGGGTCCTTTCCTGGAGAGTAACTGGCCAATTTTGCGTACTGGTAAGCTGAAAACCTTCTGGAGGCACGACGTTGTAAAGAATCACCTTTTTGTAATTGGGCCAAGGCATCATTTGTGGTTTTAGGACAAGAACCTGATGGGTTTGAAGATGAGGAAGGGGATGAAGGGGAGGAAGAGGAAGCCTGTTGTGGCTTCTGAGGGGTTGGAGCAGGGGTTGGAGCAGGGGTTGGAGCAGCCACTGGGGCATTGGCATTGTCGGGACCTCCTGAAGCCCTGTTAGAAGAAGCTGAGCCTCGTTGTTTGGCAACAGAGTCCGGAGAAACCCTTTGCTGGTCGACAGTGGAGCTCGATCTTCTCAGGCTCTCCTGGCTCTTCGTCTTTAAACTGTCTCTTGATCTGCTCTCTTTTAATGTTCTGGCAATCGCCTGCTTCGACTTCAAGTTCTGCAGCAAACTGACAATGATCTCTCTGATGCTGGGTAGAAACTTGTCCAGGCTTTCCTGGGAAGGAGGTTCACACAGAGCTTCCTCCAGGACAACCCGCAGTGCGTGGGGCACGTCGCCCAGGTCGCTGACGTCGACACCAGCCTGGGAGAAGGCCCGACAGGCCACCTTGAACTCATTACCTAGCTGAACGTATGAGTCCGAGATGTCGCCCTCGGTGGCCGCGTGTTTGGCCCACTGCGTGAGGCTCTCCAGCAGGTGCTTGGTGGCGACCAGGAGCCGTGTGACACTGGACTCGATGGTACTCATCTGGCGTTGTTAGTACGTTGAACTTGGTTCAAGGGCATTAGAGCCCTGGATTGAATGGGGACTCACCGAGCGGCGTTTTGACGGGGAAGTGGCGGACATTGTGTGCAGTGGTTTGTAAGTGGTTTGTAAGTGGCTGGCTGGGGCAGATTGGGCGTGTTCTTGTCCCGGATCAGCGACTGAGGCTGAGTTTTGTGCTGTGATTTGGTTGTTTATATGTCTGTGTTATTATGTTTCTATCAGTTTTTTTAGCCAGATCAAAAAACTGAGTACATCTCAAACATGAACAAAGCGAAAACCACTGACGCGTCCAGAAATCCACATTCTACCGGGGAGAAGTTGCTTGAAAAGAGACCACCACGGCATTCTACACCACCAGAGGTACACAAAGTGCTTTTAATGGCTCAGAAAACACCGAAACTGCGCTATTTGGGAAGAAGTCAAGTGCTGAGACATGTCATCGCCATATGTTACTGACTCTGAGGGAGAAACAAGTCTTCTTGAGGAGGATTTGATCTCAAAGGAGTTGCTGAAATCTGCTCTACGGCACCACTATGTCCATGCTGCTCATTCTGTGCACAGAACTGCCGCTTTAGACCGACGCTTGAGACGTCTTGTTGACAGAACTATCGATGACCTTGATGTTGAAGCTCCATCACAAACACCAGCGGGAGGAGGGCCCGCATCGCCACAGTCCTCCCAGAATCTCCCTGAGATGTTGTCCATTTTCACAGAAGAGGCGTTGGCTCAACCTGTTATTGCCAACAATGAACCCCAACAAAGTCAGAGTGTCAACAGTAATGATCAACGTCCATTTATGAGCTCACAGCCACGAGAACTGACCATAGGAGAACCAGAGATCAGAGAAGTTCCTAGCTCTCAGCATGACCTTGGACCTCCACTAATGTCTACTCCCCCAAGGCAGCAATCACAAGAGCAATCACAGGAGCAAACAACTGCTGCTGTCGCTGCCAATCAACAGACAGATCTTATACCAGAGCAGTACGTGCGAAACCTCAGAGCCAGCAGAAGAACTGGTGCCTCATTTTACCAACAGCACATCTATACCATCGACTCTGTTGCTTACACTTTGAGGATCTCGTTGGACAGTGCTACAGAGTTGGTGAAGCAAAACCCAGAGTTGATTGAAAAGTACCACAATGGGACATTGAAAAGGTACTTGACTTCACACTCTAATGATTCAGCATCGAAGAAGAAAAGATCAAAGAGTAATCTGGGTGCAAATGCAAGAGAGCCTGTATCGGAAGCTGACTCGCAGCACTGGGATCTACCGTTATCTCAGATCCAGGAATTACAGAACACTGACGATGAGCTTTACACAGACAATGAAGAGGCTCCTCCATCAGAACAGTCCAGTCCTGAACCATCTGACAGCGAGATGTCTGACAAAGAACCAGAAACCAACCAACCAATCTTCACCTTCAGAGGTAGAACTTACAAGAGTTTGAATGAAGTTGCCAGAGTTTCCAAATTACCAAAGTCATACTTCCAATTGCAGAACACAAAGAAGATCACCAAAACACAGAGAAGAAATAAGACCCAAGAAAATAAAGCAGGTGTTGGGGTTGCTAAAAGGAAAAAGATGACACTTTACAGACCAAATCCAATCCCAATTGATGACAATCTATTCACCACAGGTGGGGCTTCCCAGGAGAATGATACTGATGACATCTTGCCCTATTTGCAACAGAGAGAACTAGAAGTTATTGAAGTACTGGATGAAGCTTCTGAGAATCAAATTCTTCGAGAAGAAGATGATCATCTTTTGATGTTTGACTCTTCACAAGCCCAAGAAGAGACGTTCTACAGGACGAAAGACGCTTCTGCGCCTGTTGATGATTATGATCATCATATTGTTGAAGACTATGGTAATGATTTCCGCTCAATGCTTGCGCCAAAATCAAGAGACCCAAAGAATTCAAATAGCCCCAACAGACTGAAAAGAAGCTCAAGTGAATTGGGAAAGAAGACAAAGAGATTTAAGAGAAATCCATCTGGTTCTGTCAGAAAACCAAGAGCACAACCTTCTTCAAATCTAGGGCCCAAGAAACCAAAATCATACAAACAAGCTCGTAAGCAAACTGTCCTTGATCATTACAGAATGGACCTGGAGAGACAGAACGCCGCTAAGTATGTTAATTTTGATGATACTCAGCAAGAAAATGAACTGTCAACTGCCATTTCTCAGAATACTGAAATGAAGACAAAGACTTCTTCGAAGAATAAACATCAGAAAAGCAAATACTTCTTCATTGCTCCAGCCTCCAATGCTGTTTTACCTCGTTCAGCCCAAGTTTCCACTGTGATATATGAAGGTCTGAGCGACAAGTACACAGTGTTGAAGAACACAAGAAGAAATCCAGGAGTTAGATACGGTGTCATTGAAGATTACCCTTCTGCATCTCTGCCCGTATTTGAAGATGATTCTCCTACTTCATTCCGTGGGAACTTTGCTGCATCTGTTGCGTACAAGAAATTGTTTGAAAATGAAATGATTCCTAATGCCAGGGAGTACAAGATTGTTTTGGGATCAAAGACCTTCATGCTATCGAAGTTGTTACCGAGTGTTTCTGACGTATTCAAGGATATCTTTGTTACATTACTGGAACCATCGATCTTGAGAAATATGGTTGTTGATAAGTTCATTGAATCTCTGATTAAAGTGGTGGAGTTCAGTACCGAAATGGAATCCAACGAAGCGAGATCACTGGTTAACATTGTTGATAACTTCAGATTTCAGCTTGAGAATCGCATCAGAAGAGTTGGTAAGATCAGAGATGCTGAGTTTTACTACTTGAGCTGGTCTTACATTTTACTCTACAGTTGCCATAAGGTGTTTGAAGGCAACTATTTGAAAGTGATCGATTTCAAATCAAAAGCTAAAGACATTACCAAATTATACTTCCAATTCTTATCCTATCTGGATGGTAGTGTGCTGAGAGACAAGTTTCGCAAACAATCCTTGTTCTCAGAGTCAGTCAATATGTTGTTCATCATTGAAACGGACATCACCTGGGATGCTTTAAAATATTCAGAAATGTGTGATATGGTATTCCTGAGAGACCTGTGTGGTAGATTCATGCCTAAAGTTGAGCCTTGGACAAAAGTCAGAAATATCTTGAAGAGCCATATCGAGCATGTCAAAAGTGATTCAGATTTTGGCCTCGTTGTGACTGACTTGAAGAGCGATTTCAGTTCCATTAACATCTTTGTCAACAGATTCGGATGGAAGGTTGATGAGGACACTTTGTCTTTGCTCTTTGAGTGTTTGAAGAAAAACAAGTTTCAAAACTTCCCTGGTGAACCATGCAATCCTGTTATTTTCAACGATGGTATCAACAATGACTCTTTGACCAACAGTTACTTGAACTTGCTGCTTGATTACGGTAAGCAGCACAAGAAATTATCAGCAAGATTCCTTGAGAAAGTTGTCCCTGTTTCCAGACCTGTGAACTTGAGCATTGAAACCTTCTGCAACAGAATCAACATTCTTCTATGCTCTGCCATGGTATTCAACAAGAATTTGGACACCAGAATATGTGAGATTATCTCCAGTTGTGAATTTAGTTCAGTTATTCTTCAAAGAGCTATAAAGTCGGTTCAAATGGCTACCAAGATCAACAACAGAAATGGAGTTGTCACCAATCTGCCTGTCTTGAACGATTTGGTTCATGCTGTATTGAAAAGAAAAGAATTTGAGTTATGGTCCGGATTCTTGTCATCTATCAGCTTCCCGTCATTACTACGTAAGACTCAAAAGAATTTTCTGTCTATTATTTCAAACTTTAAGGCAAACAAGACGATTATCAAGCCCTGTACAGACTGGATCAAATCATTTGTTAGACTTTCCGATGATTTATCCAATTTGGAGTTTATCAAGGAAGAGTTTGGTGACATAAATTCTTCCTATTTCCCTGAATTATGGTGTTTCATTTCAGGTGAACTAGTAAGAAGCAAATTGGAAAATTGGAGCAAGTTGATATACTTAAACAACTTTGAAGACGAGTGCTACATTTTCACTTACATCTTAAGACATTCTGGTGCTAAAATTTATCAACATGAGAAAAATACCTTTACCATTTCATTGATCAAGAACCTTGTGAAAAGAAACTACAGTCCAAGTTTGAACTCTTACATAAGAGAGATTGAAAAAGTTGACCCGAAGCTGTTAAATACAAACAATGCTATTGTCCAAACCCAGAAGTTACAGCTAACACTTTTCTTGATCTTATCATTATTGAAAAGTGATACACTTGGTGCAAAGTCCAAGTATCTTTCTGTGTTGGTTAGTTGTTTGAAAACTGAACATGATTTAGCGTTGAGAGAGTCTGATGACACGTATGAGAGGTATGCTCAGAAGGTTATTGATTTCATCAACACGTATGGCTTTGAATATGTGAATAGTTCAGATGCTTACGAGAAATTGTGTCAAAGATTCAACATCTCTAGAAAGATTTCCAATACAGAGGCAAATTACTTGGTTAATTTCAATGGTAATATTCAGGAAAGTTTGAGGTTTATTGAAGGTAAACTGATCCAATGTTTGAAGAACGGTCAAGAATTCACCAAGACATACATGCCACTATTGTTGAACCACACTTTGAAGAAATTTGGAACCTCAGAGAATATCAAAGACTCCAATCTGTACTCATTGTGCTGCTCCATCTCCATACACATTGAAATCGGTCGTTTCTTTCCATCCTGTTGGATAATTTTAGCCGAATTGACCAAATCATTGGCTCATGTCTTGAAAGTGGAGAAAACTTTGACCAGAATTGATACTTTCTGTGTACTGAAAACCATTGCACTGTTTCCACATTGCTTGAGGAATAGACCGACCAGATATGAAACTCACGAGTATGCCACCATGAACAACATTTATAGCATTTTGAAGTTGATGTTCTATTTGCTTGATGGTACCAATGATCAAACAATCTTCAACGAGCTTACACTATGTTTCACTTCCAGAACTGTTCTTCATGAACCTTTTTCATGCGACTCAAACCCAAGGTATTTGATCACACCACCTGAAT
Organism: Taiozyma bovis; assembly: GCA_003707945.3. NCBI lineage: Eukaryota > Fungi > Ascomycota > Saccharomycetes > Phaffomycetales > Wickerhamomycetaceae > Taiozyma > Taiozyma bovis. The sequence continues at coordinate 8,964 of PPMH03000006.1, read as the reverse complement.
TTGTCAAAGATATGATCATCAAGGGTAACTTGACTGGTTCCAAGATGGATGCGTCCTTGAACCATATGAAGGCGTCTTTAGAGGAGAAATTCAAGGATTATGTTTCATTGGTTGACGATTTTTACGACGATAACGACACATATTATTAGCCTAAAAAGGCATTGGCATTTTATAGACATTAATCATTATATTCGACGAGTAAACATGGGTGTAACAGGAACATCTCTCTCTCTTTCTCTCCTTATTCGGTGATTCTTGATTCAGCATCAAGCTTATCAAGCTGTCTTTTTAATTCCAACATGGTGTTGATGGTTTTCAATAGCTCTTCTTGTTTGGCAATCACTTTCTCAGTAGCCAACACAGGTTTTTTACCTAAGCCTAATTCGTTCAAAACACCAGTAATCTTAGCTTGAACACCAGGTTTGTATTGTGTAATCTTCGTAGACCTCAAGAATGCGCCTGGCGATAGTTTATCAGCATGAACTTTTAAACCAAATGCCTCTTCTTCCTTTTTGGTCAAGTTCTTAGAGAACAATGAGTAGATAGGATTTTCTTTTCTCTTCTTTTGTTGCTCCAATTTCTCTAATTGTAATTGTCTCTGTTTCTGTAGCTGTTGTTGTTTAATTTTTTCATTCAGAGCTGTCAGTGGATTTTCTGGCGCAGGAGAGTCCACTCTTCTTTTTCTCTTTTCTGTCATTAGGGAGTTGTATAGTTGTGTTAGACCTTGGGAAGTTAAATATTGACTGATTGGACCAGTCGCTTGTGGTGAGTCCAATAATTGTAATAAAGCAGCACGTTCATTGATAGTTTTCTTTGCAGCAACCTCAAATTTCTTAGCTTCAATTAACAATGATTCTTCTTCAGCAATTTCAGCGGGTGATCTTTCTAGTAATCTGTTTAAATATGCCTTTCTATCAACTTCTTTCTTCTTGATGAAGTTCAAATTACTGATAAGGTTGGAGTTTTGGGCACTCTCTTCCTCTTCTTCATTCTCATGGATCAATATTCTTTGGCAAACCAAATAGAACCTTTCTTGTAGGTCTTCAATTGTACGCGTTCTATCCTTGAAGTTATATCTGTCATGAATCACAACCCATTTGAGATCAAAACCAGTGCTCAGGTCAAACAAGTAACGAGTTTCTTCATAGTCCCAAGGTTGCGGTTTTGGCAGTTCCACTTTATCTTCTTTAACGTCAATAATTTTACCATCTTCCGCTTCTTTGCCCTCGTTGTCTTCATCTTTGGCTTCCTCTTTCTCTGTCTCCTCTGTCTCCTCTTTCTTAACATCTTCCATTTCAACATCTCTAACATCGTCATCAGCAAGGAACAAGTTGTAATCTTCCTCGGTGAACTTGGGTATATCCAAATGTGTATTGTATCTCTCAAACTTGTAAGGTGGATTAGCAGCTTTCACAGACTCTTTGGAGCCTTTGACCCAATGGTGTAATCTCAAGCCATCTTCCCTCGAAGCGTTTTTGAAGTCAATCCACGTCCAAGGTGATGGTTTGGCCAAAGCGTTCAGCCTATCTTTGAACTTTTGCTGGTTTCTCACAGGTACTGGTGGCGTGTTTTGACCCAATAGTTGGTAAAGTTCTCTGTTGATACCTGTTAAATTCTTGTTCTTCTGCTGTGACTGAGAAGCATCAATTTTTTGCTTCTTTTTGGCAGGCTCCTTTTGGGAGATGTTAAGCACGTCAAGAATATCAGAGGACATTGTGCTTGGGTGTGTGAATGTGGGGTTTAAAGGCTGTTTTTGGTTATTGATTGGATTGTTTTCTAACTTTTCTATAGTCGAGATTATTATCTTTTTTTTTGTCAAAAGCGTAATTCTTAGGTAAGCAAGACAGTACTGATTTTTAAGTTTAGACATTTAGACATAGATTTATAAACTTTACCCAATGTTGGAGATCTTAAAGTTAACTTCCGAATGTCTGCTCCCAGGACAAGGACAAGGACAAGGACAAGGACAAGGACAAAGAAGACATGCATCCATAACATGTTACTTACTAAATAAAAAGTCAACATTTGAGTATCTATGACTACAAAGATGTTAAATGCTAAATTTTTAAACTTAATTTATCAATTCATGCAGATGTCTCTTCAACTTTTTTTTTCTTTAAACCTCTACCAACAGCAACAACACCTTGTTCGATCGGGAAGACTCTTAAAGCATTGAATAAGTAACCACCACCACCACGACTGGTCATCAGTGGATGCAGTCTGCCTGGAATGGTTTGGTATGGACGGCACTTGGACTCATGAATAGTTGGGGCAAGTATTCTCAGGTCGTTCATGGCCTGTAATTGGGTCTCAACAAGGGCTTCTTTGAACTGTGAATAGATGGTGATTGGTCTGGAACCACCAACCTTGTCAATCAGTTTATTGAGCAGTGATGGGATGTATAAAGTGCTAGCAATCAGCAGACCGTCAAAGTTACCTCGTTCAGCTTGGTCAATGGCAGCATTGATCTCTGTGGCATTGGTCTTACGACGGTAGTAGTGTGATCGCTTATTAGTCTTCATTTCTTTCAATTCTTCTTCTGGGATCTCTCTCCAGTCGATTCTTTCTGTGTCCGGTTCAAAAAACTGTAATAGGTTGATAGTCTTGATCATCTTCTTCTGTAATTCCTCCGGGAAATCGGTATGTACTAGAGCACTCAGATTAGCATGTTCATTTTCATGGAGCACCAGGATTTCACCTTCACCACCCATTCTTTCAACCATGGCAGCGACAACAATACCACCGGTCTCATCAACAACCAAATAGCGACCACCTCTTTGAACGTTGCTCAAACTCATCAACAAACCTAAAGATTCCTCACTCATATCCAGCACTTTGTTGACATCTTTCTCAATAAAGTACTGCAGCAGTTGTGAAGAGCCAACATAATCAACTGTAAATCTTCTCAAAAACTTTTGCTGTTTTCTTCTTAGGTACTTCTCTTGTGAATGTTTGGTCTTTTTATCAAAATTAGCGTGTGATTTGATCAATTTGTCAATGATTGCTTCACCAACGTTGGCACCTTTGGCAGTTTTCTTCAAAGTTTCAATCTCCTCCATCGTCAGAGTCTGGGCAGCATCGCCGATATCTAGCAAGTCTCTATTAGTCTCTGAAGAATCAACATCTAGTTTCTTCAAGTAGTCAATCTTTTCACTCAAAGTCTCAAGAGTCTCAGGCATTGGAGTGTCTTCTTTCTCAGCTTCCTCCTCAAAGCCACCATCCTCATTGTTACCGTATGTCTTGGATCTGATAGGACGAACTTTTCTATCATCCAGCACCTCAAAGCTCTGGCCAAAAGGGTATCCAACGATCCCATCCACATCAAAGATACCAAACTTGCCCAAATTGACGACGCCGTCCTTCTTGATCTCAATGATCTTCAGTCCTTCGGACGGAAGACGCACCAGACCATGCATACCAAACTCGATCCTTGTCTGCTTCACGTAGCCACTCATTTCCAACCTCTTTTTTCAAATCAGATCATCACTTTATGTCATAGTTTATAACTTTTCTGAATTTTTTTAGTATAAAGATATCCAGCCGGGTGACCTCATCGCATAGAAAAAAAATTATTATTGTATTTATTATATTATACCTATCTAATAAGCACCAAAAGAATCAATCAGATAAAGACACCATGGGTAGCAGACGTGCAAAGAACAAACAGAGCGCTCCTCCTTCCTACGAGGAGTTTGCTGCCAGAAAAGGCAAGAAGAAGGAGCCCAAGAGAAAGAGATCCGAGTCTATAACTGAGAAGGACAGACCAGCCAAACCAGGTAAAAAGTCAAAGAAATCCAAACCAGTTGATGAGGAAGCTGAAATATTGGCCAAGCAACGTGAAGAGGAGAAAGATCTACCGGAAGTTGACTTGGAAGAGCTAAGTAATGCTAAGAAATCGTTGTTTGACGACTCTGAGCCAGAGGATAATGAGGTTGATATCAATGATGAGTTCAACATCGCTTCCGAAGAAGATCTGAACGACGAGTTCTACGACTCTGACGAAGAAGCACGTGAGAGACCAATGTTCAGTGATGATGATGAAGAGGATCTAGATGACTTGAACGCTGCCAACATGGAAGCTCTATCTGCCAAATTGGACCAAGAAGCTGAACTAGAAGAACAAGAAGCTGCTGATGAATTACTACAAACCAACATTAACCAACCAAAAGCTCAAATCCTACCAAACGAAGAAGCCCTAGCTATTGAAAATTCAGGCCCAAAGGATTTAACTGTCCTACGTACCAGAATGATTGAGATCGTTAAAGTACTAGAAGACTTTAAGAACTTGTCTGAAGAAGGCAGATCAAGAACTGAGTACACTGACAGATTGATCCAAGATATCTGTGACTACTTTGGTTACAGCCCATTTTTAGCTGAGAAGCTATTCAACCTATTTTCTCCATCTGAAGCGATGGAATTCTTTGAAGCAAATGAAATTGCTAGACCAATCACCATCAGAACCAACACCTTGAAGACCAGACGTCGTGATTTAGCTCAAACTCTAGTCAATCGTGGTGTCAACCTACAGCCAATCGGTCCATGGACCAAAGTTGGTCTCCAGATCTTTGATTCTCAGGTTCCAATCGGTGCTACTCCGGAATATTTGGCTGGTCATTACATCTTACAAGCTGCCTCATCATTCTTACCATGTATGGCTCTAGCTCCTCAGGAAAACGAACGTGTTCTAGATATGGCTTCAGCCCCAGGTGGTAAAACTACTTACTTGTCAGCCTTGATGAAAAACACCGGTTGTATCTTTGCCAATGATTCCAACAAGGCCAGAACCAAATCACTAATCGCCAACATCCACCGTTTAGGTTGCACCAACACCATTGTGTGTAACTACGATGCTAGAGAATTCCCAAAGGTCATTGGTGGGTTTGACAGAATCTTGCTAGATGCTCCATGCTCAGGTACTGGTGTCATTGCTAAGGATGAATCAGTCAAGACTTCACGTACTGAAAAGGACTTTATTCAAATTCCACACTTGCAAAAACAACTGTTGCTATCTGCTATCGACTCGGTTGATGCTAATTCCCCAACTGGTGGTTACATTGTCTACTCCACTTGTTCTGTGATGGTTGAAGAGAATGAATCTGTCGTTGACTATGCTCTACGTAAACGTCCAAATGTGAAACTGGTCGATTCAGGTTTAGAGATTGGAAAGGACGGGTTCACCAGCTTCAGAGGTAAGAAGTTCCACCCATCTTTGAAACTAACAAAGAGATATTACCCACATACTTATAATGTTGATGGTTTCTACGTTGCTAAATTGAAGAAGATTGCTCCATCTCCACATGATGTCTCCAAGGCCGGTGCTAAGGAAAAGGAAAGTGCTATGAGAGCAGACGATGAAGCTGAGGGTATCATCCATGACGACTTTGCTGACTTGGATAACGAGGATGATGAGAAGTTGATTGAAAAATCCAGACAAATAAGTTTGAAAAAGAAGGGTATAAACCCAAACATTGTCAAGAAGACTACCAAGTCAGAAAAGAAATAGAATATTGATAAGATTTCAAGTCATAGGCATTGAGTTTAATTACATGTACATTACTTTTAAATAATTGTATATCTCTTCCATTTTTGTGTATTCATTATATTAGGACACTGGCATTACCTAAGTTATGTTCTTTGATGTAATCAGCACCATACTCTTCGTATTCCTGTTTGGTCAAGTATGATCTTTGAGCTTCTTCAGTGGATGACCATCTGGCCATACCTCTCCAAGAATCTTGCAAAGGATCTTGAGCACTTCTGACTTTCAATGGAGATTCAAAAGGTAAGAACTGTTTGAATTCATTATAGACTCTTTCTTCAAAGTTTTGAAACAGAGCTTGACCACCAGTGATGAAAATATCCTGTAGCACGTTGTAACTGTCGCCTGAGAAACCTTTACCACCTAGACTGTTTAGTAAGATCTGTTCACCAACTTCAGGGATACCAGCTTGGTCAACACCAGCGATACTTGGTTGGAATAGAACTTCAGGAACACGAATTCTTTCAACGTTCAGATGAACTTGATGTTGTTCATGCGAATCTTCGGAATTGAAAGGTCTTGGACCTCTTAGGAATAAGTGTAAGATACTCTTTCTCCAGTCATATTGTGCTTCCAAGGTATCCTCTTCAGTGAAGCTTGGATCAAATTCTAGCAATTCTTTCTCTAATTTAACCAGTTGTTGTTCCTCTTCTTCTAATAGTTCTTCATCGTCCACGTTAGCAATATCTCTGTAGATTGCCCAATCATCATCATTAGCGCCAAAGTTGTCATTAGGATCTTTGTCTATCGTAGCACCGTTTCTTTTTCTCTTCGCACTCTTAGAGTCGTCTGAAGCCAAAGAGGCAATATTCTTCATTCTTAATTGAGCAGCATGTGACTTTCTATCACTTAGTTGTTCTTTCAGCTTTTGACGATCTTTTCTCTTTTGTACAATAACTTTCAATTTCTCACGACGATCATGGATCCATGATTTCAAATCACTAGCTCTCCATTCAGCATCCTTCTTGGCTTCTTCTTCTTGTCTTGTCTTTTCTTCTTCCTTCTCTTTCTTAGCACGTTGTCTAGCTTCATAATTGGCCTTTAGAAGTTTTTGTTTTCTCTTTTCTTTAATCTGTGCTTCGTCCAATTGATCATCTGGTATTTCGGCTAGTGGGAAAGACGGTGGTTCATTGGAGGTATCTTCATCATCTCCAATGTCTTGCTTCCTGGCTCTCTTTAGAGCAGCATCCAAGTTTCCTAGATATTTATTGAAATCAGCTTCATTTTCAAAGCCTTCTTCCTTATAAGTTGACTGTTGCAACTTCTTATTCAGAGTGGAGATTTTCTCTTTGATTTTGGAGTAATATTCAAATTCTTGTTCCTTTTGGATCAATTTTTCCAATCTTTTTTGCTGAGCTTGTTCTTGTAATCTTCTTCCACTTTCTTTTCTCTTCTCAGCTTGACGGGCCAATTCTTCTTCTGTCTTTTGCACTTTTTCAGTCTCAGTGAATGGGGCCTCCACAGTGATGTCGAATTGTTCCAAGTTATCCAACGTTAGACATGATTTCAATTCTTCTTTATAATCTTTGGAAACATAACAATAATCTTGAACCAAGTTGTCAATCTGAGTCGAGTTGATCTTTGTAGGGAAATATGGATATTTTAAAGTTAAAAGACTATTTAGGTAGTTCGAGCTTTGATGACCACCCCAGTTTATTCTCTTGGTGTCCCTCAGTGAACCTTTCCCATTCACCACTGGAATCATATGTGTAGCTTCGTTACCGGTACCAATGACCAAACCATTGGAGCCATTGTTCTGGTAGTAGGAGAACAGACTATCAATACCCACAGCGACTTTATTCACGTTATAGGTCTCATATAATAGCTCGTAGAATGATCTTCTTTGGAGTAATGATTGACCAGGTCTCTCAGTGAGGATGATCGGGTTGTCCACGGACCCTGAAGACTTGACACCCAAATGGTGGAAACTGTAGTCAAAGATCTGCTCAACGTAGTCCCAGTTGGTAATGAAGGCACCGTCATAGGGGGACTTTGCCTGTGATTTGATAGTTGGATCCAAGAAGACATCGTTGCCAATGAAAGTAAAGGCCTTGTTTAACCTTCTGTCTCTGTATTTGGCAATCAAGTTGGCAAAGTCGTGTTGAGGGTCTGAACTGTTGACCAATCCACAGCGGACTCTGTTAGAGCCGAAGTCGATGGCGATGGGGGTGCCTGGCTGGTAGTTGGAGCTGAAGTCTTCACCATGCAAAGTGGGCGTGTAATCGCGCAAATCAAACACCTTTCTCTTGACCAGGTCCTCGTCTCGTGGCGTCGCAGTCATAGTGTATGTTGAATTGATTCCTGGAGCTGCTAAATACCGGCAGAAATGCTCTTTTTGGGCAGCTTTTTTGGAACTTTAAATTGTGCTTTAATGGTAAAGTTTGGTTTGAATAAGTTGAATTCATTTTGGGCACGGTAAGGCGGGTAACCATGGAGAGTTTTACATAATATAATAGTACTAATAGTATTAAAATTCACCAGTTAGTTGCCAGTCCCTTGTTATCCCTCACTGTTACTTCCTTGAAGCTGAAAGTCGGCGGACAGTCAACCATGACGTAGTTTGTTTTCTGTTTTGTGCAAAAGTCTCCAAACATTTTGTTTATAATAGCACTGAAGTCCTGGAGACAATTATTAATGTCGCAACTTACGGTCGTGATTGGTGGATTAAGCTCCAATTTTAGTCTCTAATTCAAGGTTATAATGCTTTCAATGGCTGAATATTCATCTATTCATCTATGAGTCTTCATTGTTATTCATCTTAAGTTGTAAAGCTGTAAATTTGATCGTTGAAAGTCTCATTTTTAAATTCTTGATGATCTTCTTACCTTAGAAGAAGAGACTCTTAGCGAAGTTCTGCGCAGTGCTACTCATCATCACTTCAAATCTGCCTTTGCTGAAGAGGAAAGAGAAGAAGAAAGAGAAGAAGAAAGAGAAGAAGAAAGAGAAGAAGAAAGAGAAGAAGAAACACAAGAACAAGAACTTTTTGAAGAGACAGAGTGCTATCAGAGGCAATGGAGGTACCCTTAGAATTGGTTCAACCACCGCACGTCACAGTAGATGAGATTGACTCTGTGCACTCCCTGAGCAGGAAGAAGTTGACGATAGAAACTACGCAACAGTGGATTAATCTACAAGCACCACCAGAATCACCTGCTCTGGGCGATCTGTCAGATACAGAGACATTGCACTCACAACATGAAGCAAATGATGAATCATCTGTTATAGAGATTGAGCAACGTGCCATTGAACACCAACAGGGTGTCAATGCATCGAACCGAAGAAGATTTCAACGAACATGCCAACCTGGATAGCATTATTGATATTCCAGATCCCAATGATGGTACTTTTTCCAATCAGCCTCACCACTTATCATGAGAAATTAAAATAGTCATACCTGAAGTGATTCCAGATGAAGAATCAAGAAA